>VZRX01004305.1:89545-166547 GCA_013398075.1 Notiomystis cincta | reverse complement strand
GCAGCTGTTTATAAAAATCAACCTTTTGATGTCTGAAACGCAAATGCAGTGCTGGTAATCCCAAGAGACGGATGTAAACCCCAGCTTTCCCATTTCAGTGAGTTTGCAAACTGACCTGCTTGACAGAGAGGATGTGACAGCCCTGAGGGCAGCCTACAAACCCTCTGCTGCCAGATGTTGCTTGAGTTGGGTGGGTGTTTGCAGAGAGCCTGCAGCAGGTAAAGGTGGTTTACCTAAAGACAGTAATGGCATTTGAGTGGGACGGTTGTGTGGAATTACTGCTAAAATTAAAGGCAGCACAGAAGTGATGCACAAATGCTTTAAATGCAAAAAAAAAAAAAAAGTATTGTGTTCTAATAGAAGCAGTCTGGCAGTAGTAATTGAGAGGTGGAAGGCAGATGGAAGGAGGCCTTTGAAGACAGGTAACTTGTTTCTGGATTTTTTGGAGCTGGTAGGTGGATGCTTAATGGAGAGCTAATGTGGTCAAGACAGTCAATTAAGAAAATTAATTCAATAAAATTTGGTTAAAATCAGGCATATACTTCTATGTGTAAGCTTTAAGACTTTGAACCTTGCTGTTTAGGGGCTTGCAGAGTTCTAGCATTTTGCAGCAAGTCCTGAATTAATAATGCAAGAATTTTTGCACCTCTATATAATTAATCAAAAAGGTCCAACTTTCCTATTAGTGATTGAATTTCAGGTGATAAATGGTGACATTTTAATTAATCCTCTTAATCACAGCCTGTATTGCATAAGTGTGAAGCAAGGGAACAAAAGATAAACAACCCAAAGATTTATCAGACTTTCTGTGTCTGAGGGGCATATTTCAGCAGCTGGAAATGTCAGGCACCTCGTGCAGTGTGCTGGGAGTTACAGGAGCTCCAGAGGGAAGTGGACTCCCCAGCAGGATACACTGGGGAACATCTGTGGTGATACTGTAGAGAGATGACACAAGTGCATTGGCACTGACTTCTTGCCTTTCATTACTGCAGAAACCAGATTTAGAAGTTCCTCAGAATATTAGAAATTGTGATAATTGTGATTCCGTTATATCCCCAGAAGTCTCATAATTTTGATACATTGATATGTAATGAGCCAGTCAGCTCTAACAGAGTAATTCCAAAGGTGCTAAAAAAGGCACTCATCATGAAAATATTAACATCACTTTACTAAAGCTTGTGCTTCTTAAATACCAAACAAGTCTCTCTGTTTATTTGTTAAGGTTTGGTGGCTTGTTTTGGTTTTTGGTTTTTTTTTTTTCCCTTGGAATATGAGTGCTGTGATAATTGTTAAAAGCTTTACTCTTCATGGTTTTAAACTGAAAGAGGGTGGGTTTATATTAAGTAGGAGGAAGAAATTCTTCTCTGTAAGGGTGATGAGGTGCTGGCACAGGATGCCCAGAGAGGCTGCCCCATCCCTGGAAGTGCTCAAGGCCAGGCTGGATGGGCTTTGGAGCAACCTGGCCTGAGGGAGGTGTCCCTGTACATGGCAGGGGAGTGGAGCTGGATGATCCCTTTCAACCCAAAGCATTCTATAATTTTAAGAGTATTTTCCTGGTGACTGGACAACAATTTGACTTGCTTAATTTAACTATCTCTCTTGGAGTCTTTCTAGTTATTTTACTACTGGCAAATGGCTTTTGAACCAGTATTTTTCTGCCACTGTCTGAGTGATGCTTTTTACAAGACCATACTTTACAACATGAATTTCTGGATACATTGAAATAACTGATAAACATTTTTGTTGTGAAATGCAGTTTGTACACAATAGCTAGAGGAGCTGTGTCATATCCTATATTTGAAACAAGAAAGCAAAAAGTAGGGCAAATTCTTTAATGATGCAGGCATAACAGCATACATAAAACTTTTAAAAAAGAGTGGCTGGGGAAAAAGAGTAAGGAAATTATCAGAAAACACTGTGGGAAGCCATGGACTAGAATTTCTGATTACAAGGAAGGCAAATGATTATTGTTTATCAGGGAAGTTGGAAATGTTTTTGGTTATGACAGCTTGGCTGAGACAAAAGGAACATCCTGCTAGGTATTTTTCATTGGTTTAATTCATCTTGTGCAGAAGTTTTTAAAAAGAACTTGAACATGAAACTTGAGCAATATGCAATAATGTCAATGTAGTTACTTCAAAGGAATTCACATGGCTCACATTTCAACATCATTGTGTTAAATTGCTTTTTAATAAATGTTAGCCTGGTATTCAAAATACTGAGTTCATGACAAATTTCTAAAACCTTCTGAAAAACACAGGCTGGTCTTCCTAGGTGTAAGGAACATCCTTGCTAGGCTCAGCAGGACAGAACTAAACTGTCCAGACATGCTTTCTCTAAATGAGCTGTCCTCAGTCACACTATCACAGTCCTTTACCCAGCTGGGGCAGTGAGGGGACAGAGGACAGTAGTAGCCATATTCCAGGAACTTTTGTGATGGGAAGTTCAGATCAGTGTATTCTGAGATTTATCTTAGTTAAACAGGAGTCATTTGTAGATTTAAATTCTACACTTCCTTGCACAGATTTGTTTCCTTTGAAATGTGGCACCTGCCTGTCTTTTTGTTGCTGCTGGACAGGGGTCTGCTGTGCATGAGGATCATTTCTCACCAGGGCATCGCTTTTCAGTGAATATCAGTCAATTCATTTGCCTCATTTCAAGGCCTGTGTACTTCAAACAAGATAGAATATCCTAGGAGTTTTTCAGTCAACTTAGTATCGTCATTTTCCTGCAGTTTGAATTCTATGCACATGCTTAAGGGTGAGCCCACACTGATGCTTCAGACCGTACTGCAATCTGCAGTTTGCAATCTGGACAATATTTTAGGTGTGTTTTGGTTGCAAAGCTTATGAACAGTTAAAAATGTTTTCTTTGTGATCAGTTTCACATTTCCTAGATCAAAGATCACACAGCAAAAATTAGTCAAGGGTTTCTTATTAAATGTTTTATGAACCTTTAAACACTATTAACTCTATAAACTCTATTAACAGAAACAGAGACTTCCATTGCCACAGAAACATTTTAGGTTAGTACAACGTTTGTTCCATATAAATTACAGTAGCTATGAGTTTATGTCCAGCTTCACTGGCAATTGGAATTGGCTGTCTCTACATGGCTTTCATGGCACAAAGAGTTAATAAACCTGAGAAAACTACTGATTCATTTAAGGGGTAAAGGAAAGGTGAAAATGAATGAGAGGACTAATTAGATTTTTATAAGATATTTGAAATGTATGCTATAGTGAATGCATAAGAACATACTGTAATGCAGTAATAATGTAATGTAATGCATAAGAATGTACTGTGTGTGCCTGTGGCAGTGTGGGTGGCAGACCTGTGTGGGATGGGACCCTCAGGCACACGAACACACACGGCTGTGAGCAGTTGGACCCTCACACACAAACACACACAGCTGTGAGCGACTGGACCCTCACACACACAGGGCTCGGAGCCGTGGCACTCTCAGATACACCTGTGGGCAATAGCGGCCCTATTTGCACGGCCTCAGCGCCGCGCGCGCCGCTCCCGCCCCGCCCGCTTCTGGAAACTTCAGAGCCGGCGGGGAGTGCTGGTGTGGGTGGCTGTGTCTCCGCATCCTCACGTGGAGCTTTCAATGGGAGTGCTGGAGTGGTGTTTTGGTGATTTGATGGCGGAATCCCACCGTCCCCGCCGCTGGAATCCCGCCGTTTTGTCCATCGGAATCCCACATTTTTGGCTGCCAGGGTCCCGCCCAGCTGGCTGCCAGTCCTGAGGGGAGGCGGCGCGGGTCGCTAAAATCGCCCACAGCTGTGAGTCTTCCGTTATGTTGTCTACTTTGAGATGTTTTTTCTCTTTTGAAACCGGGGAGCTTTGTTGGCCTTGCTGCTTTAAAGCCTAACTTCCTGCAGCATAAGTTCTAGAATAGCAATCTACGAGGCAACTACGGAAAACAATACATTAAGAGGTTTTCTTCGTGGGTTGCAAAGTCTCACTTATTGGAGACAAAATGGTGCCCGTTGGGGTGAGGGAGCGTGGCTCAGCAATGGTGAGGGCCACGCAGCCTGGTGTGGGGTGGTGTTTGGGTCTCTGTTGGGGCTTAGATTTTACACAATGGCTTTGAGTTTAAAACTGTTTAAAACTATTGTGTTATAGTAATTCTTCTCTGCTTATCACTTCTTCAAATACTGTTGCATGGAAGCAGGACATGAATAGACAAAAGGTGTTATCCAAAGGTTGGAGGGAGACAGTTGGATTGGAGTAAGATTACAGGAGTAGTGAAAGAGAGAAGTAATTCCTGATAAGCTTTGGAAGAGGGATTTGTTTTCTTTCTGAAAAGCCACTACTTCGAAAGAATTCTTTAGACACACCTGATGTTAACTTGTGTGAAGTGGGAGAGCTTGGTGGGTCTATATTACATAAGCTGTCTGAGGCTCTGACTTGCTTTCTTTAGTAAATTTCATCTTTTAAACTGGGAGATGGACTTGCTCTGGGAAGGCTTTCAGAGTGCTGGGTTTCACATATTGCTACTGGCAGAATATTGAAAGTTGGATGACTTTCTTCCCCTTTTTTTGTGACATATTTGAATAATGAGTAATAAGAAAACAAATAAGAATATATTCATGCATATGTTTAAATCTTGCCTGTGCTTTCTAGGTAAAAAGGGTCTGAAATCTTGAGTATTTTATTGTATGTGTTGTATTTTCCTTTTTATTACTGAATTGCAGAAGACGGAGGGTTTCATGTCGTTTTGAGAACTGCTTTGATCCATCCTGATCCTTATGGAGTTCTGCTGCTGATAGATGTTTATCAAATCCTGCTACTGCTAGACAGTTGGAGCATTTGATTAATTTGTTTATTACCTTTGGTGTATGCCTAATTCCTTCAAGAGCTGTGTATTCTGTCAAGGAGTTATGATCACTCCTCTTGGATGTTTTAAGGAATTGGGTGATTCTGTGCATGACTGAAGTCCTCTTGCTCCATGGGTAACTGCTGTCTTATTTGCCATGTTTTGAGGCTGAGATAAGGAAAAGGAGGTTACATGATTACTGAATTGGGATAGGCACTTTCTCCTTTTGTAAACCCTTCTCTTCTTCTGGTTTAATATACAGCATACTTCTGTAAAGCCCCCTGTTGCTAACACTCCAGTAAATTGTGCTAAGGGGGAGGTTTCATCAAGTAGTTTACCTTTAGAGCTTTCACTTGCTGTTATGTTTGGCCTGTGGAAAGAGCTTTCTTCAGGGATTAGAGTCCCCTTTACAGGCACTGCAGTGGATTAAGTCTGGTGCTGGTGCAGATGGGACATTTCTTGGAGAGACAGGTTACAACTACAGGCAGTTTCTGTTTCATTGGAGTCTGCAGTTAGCTTGCCAGAGCATGAGTATAATACAAATATAGTGTCTGTTCTTGGTTGTAACCAGAGCTCAGGATCTAGAGAGGAAATCCTTAACTGAATTCTTCAAATGTAAGTGTGACCTAAAGCAGTGAGAGAAAGCTTAATGGGGTTCTGCATGAGCCTGACACCTTTATTGAAAAGGAAATGGTTTCTGGAATTTTACTGGGCAGAATTCTCCCTTACACATGTGCTGTGTTTGTCTCAAAGTCTGTTTATTTTCTATTTTCATTTTGGTTGAGGCTCAGTTCATCAAGGCAATCTTCTAGATGAACTTGCATAAGATAAGACTTGTCTGAGCACATGGAACTTGAAATAAACCAGTTTCAGTTCTCTTGTTAGGGGAAAAAAACCCCAAACACGAAACCCCCTCAACAATCCAGTCCATGGGTATTTATATATGCTTTATTAATTACACAAGCAGAATCTTGGACATGCTTGGTAGGGACCAGTTAAAGTTAAATAATACTCTGAGGAATTTGAACCATCTTAACCAGGTGGTTGGTAACACCTGGAGGGGCAGTGATAAGCCTCAGGTGTAGCAGGTTGAGCTAGTTTTGTCAAATCAGCAATGGGTTAGGTAGTAATGTAGTACTGGGTAATTCAGCTCTGCAGAAAGTGGAAGGAGGTGGAGACAAGGCAAAATGAAGAGAAGTGTGAAAGAAACCAAAAGGTCAATGAAGAAGTTTAGAGGTGTGTAGTCTCTTACTGTAGTTAAAGTAGCAGACTCGAGAGTCTTCCTGAAAGTGGAAGTTGAAAAGCTAAAAGAGGCAGGGAAAGCAGCATAATATATATTAAATGCATGTTAGAGTGGAGCTTGTAACATTTTCCACACAAAAGTGAAAGCTAATAAAAGATAAGAGTGTAACTTTTGACCTGAGGTATAACTACTTGACTTGATCTGGAAATAAATTAAGTTTTATGGTAGAAAATGGATTGGAAAACAAGCAACATTGTGATATTGCTTTATTGCCTATTGGAGGTAAGTTTTTAGTCCACAGGAATGTGTTTTTTCACTATAAACAAATAGTGTAGTCTATGTAAGTTTTCTTAAGTCCATAAAAATGCACATAGTAATCATAAATGCATATAAAAATGCAGCAATGACTGGAAGACATACAAACATCAGTGTAGCCTTTTCCTTGAAAAAGTATAGAGTCATTATTTAGTGTTGACTTGTAGTTTTTTCATGGCTATTTTTTGTATTAACAGTCATTTTCCTCAAAAGGCATCATAAGGCTTCATGAATAAAGCTAGTGGTAAAAACTGAGAACACATAAAAAACCTGTAGAAGATATTTCTGTATACTGTGAAATAGAAGCAGAAAATACATGAATACATATTTTCATTTATGGTTTGAAGAGAGCAGACTAATGGTTAAAATCAGTTTACAGAGTGTCTAATTTATATTGACTGCTGTAATGCTGAAATTCAAATGTTATTCCTCAGCTCAGTATGCAGTTGCTCTCCTACAAATGAAATATCGTCTGAATTGTGATTATTTGGGATTAACCTCTACCTCAGTGGATTACTGGGCTGTTTTTCTGTCCATTTGTACACTGTCCTTAAGCCTTTTTAACTCCCTGCCAGTGCTAGGGAGAATTCGTACACACGTTGAATTGACGATTTATCTGGTTAGTGTTTGTTAGAGGTGTTTATAAGAAATACGTCTGCTCGGTTTTGTGGAAAACCAGTAAGTTTTTGTTCTGATATTTACTATGTGTTAAATAAAAAGAGGCAAAATGATAGGATCAGTACTTTAAACTTCCTAAAGACTGTATTTGAACTCTTGTGGCACACAAGTTCTTTTTTTCTGAAATTTGAAGCATGTCAGTTTTTAGTAACACTTTCCCAGTATGGTACTGAGATTTTCTGTAGGGTTATCAGTGGGGAGGCATTGGGTTGCTGGAGGGTTCTTCACACTAGGCTAAAAAAACTCCAAGAACAGATTTAGGGCTTACCCTCTGCGGTGTAGTGAAGGACAGGGGTGACTTTAGGCTAGGCAGAGCTTTGGAAGGTCTTTCCTTAGTGAAACAGTTTTGTGACAGGAGGTATTGAATGCAAAGAACAGGAAATCTTCACAAAGAAGAGGAAAGAGAAGCTTTAATTGAATTAACAACTTAGTTATCCTTAGTGATTTACGGTAGAAGTGAGTTGGGACTTTGGGTAAAATAATGAAAAGAAACTGAGGTTCTACTGGTGGAACGAAAGGGATCACATTTAGAGAACGTGCTGCTTCATTTTTTACAGTTTATAGAAGAAGAATTTAGCAGGCAATCTGTTCCTGAGCAAATACTTATTTTTGGGAGTTAATGGAGTGAATTTGACTGAAAAAATCCTTTAGGGTACATTTAATTCTTGCTGTGCGATGTGGACAATAGATCAGCAAAGCTGTTCTCAACTGCAAATGAAACAGTGCAGTGATTATTTATTCCTTTACTACTTAAAAATCTCACTTTTGCATTTGACTTTGCATTTTGTTCTCACCCTGGAGTTAGCTCTGAACCAGGATTACTTCCTGAACCACTATATTGCATCCTTAAGTCATGGCTAGAATACCTCTCCCGAGGATTTCTCTTCCTTTCCAGCAGAATCAACATAAGAGCCCTTGGTCCTCTCACAGGCAAGAGGCAGTCTCACTTGGCATGTGAACTTCCACTTGCCTCGAGGCTCTTATGGGATTGGGAACACATCTCTTTTGTCTACAGAGAAGATACTGGGTTTTCTCTGTTGCTTCCAGCAATAGGTGGCTGCAGGGAGTTGGCTGTTGAGAATTACCACACCTTGCTGGAAATCCACTGCAAGTAATTAGTGGTTCTCCAAGGTGTTTTGCCTATATGTGTTTTCTGTTTTGTGTTGTAATGCCCAGTGGAAAGCATTGGGAAATCTGAGGTTGAAAGAAGCTTCAGGATTTCTTAAAGCCTTCATCCTCTGCTTAGGGGAGAGGATATTAGCTTGCACAGTGTGAATGCAGGTGTGTGAGCATAGGCAAGGGAAAAAGCCTTCCACCCCAAGTAAGTTTGGACAACAGAGCAAACCTGTTGTGCATAATGTATCTCTCATGGCCTCTAAGTGCATGTTTCTTTGCCTTTTAATTGTTCAATAAAGAGTAGGAACTGAAAAATTCTGCACACCCATTTCCAGTTGTGCTGTCTCCTAGATACACAAGTCCCCTGTAATGTATAAATCAAGTGGAGGAATATCATTTGATGAGCTACTTTTTTAATCGAGTATATCTGCTATACACAAATCTTTACTCTTCAGCAGTTGCTAGCCTCAAAAGTTGTTGGCTTGCCAGTATGATAAAGAGAGGAACCCCCTCCCCAATACAGAAAGGTAAGCCCTCACCCAGTAGTAAAAGCACCAGTTAAAGTGCCTGTAAGAAGCTTCCTTAACTGCAGGAATAAAAGAAATGTGCATTGGCATATCTTCTGTGTATGGGTAATGTACACTCTTCACTGCCTTTACAATCTGAAAATCTATCAGGCTAATGAAATACTTTATCTGCTGCCAGTGCTGCACTTACCTGCTCAGTTCAAAGTCTTCCTTTCCCACTGCACCTCAATTAGTGTATTCATTGATGTTGCTAAACCTCATCAAGGATGCTTTATTCTATGTTCTTTATGTTTTCAGGGAAAAGCTGTGCAACTGCTTTCTTACTATCTTAAAAATGTTTGGAGAAAATTACCATGATTTTTTTCAGTAGAGTTCTGATTTCAATTAGACCAGCCTACAAAAACGGTTGTTTTTTGTCCTGACAAACTTTGCTCTTCAGAAGGACAATTATTTTCTGACTGAGAGGAATCTTGGCGTTTCATTTTGCAATTTTATTTGAAGTTGCAGTGTACTTGGGTTTGAAGTCCCTTTAAGGGAAGCTAGTTTTACCCAGAGAAGATGAAAGAAATTTAATGTATTTGTGTAATTTTTACTGCTTAGGGGAGAAACTGTGGTGTAATGAAGATTTCTTGCATTGAAAAAATCTTTTGAGATGTGTATGATACTGATGACAGTAAGGTCTTCTCTGAGCTAAGGCTTGATTTTTTTTTTTTTCCCTTATGGTCTGTAGGCATTTACTATTGCTGAAACAGCTTGTTCTCCTTATTAGCAATGTTATAGCCTCAAAAGAGACTTCAAGTTCTCAGTTGCCTCTCCTCCTGCTTGGAAAAATTACACACATTTGCCTCTTTCCATGTGATTTATTTGTAGTATTGTGATTTGGATTTGTGTTAAGGAGATGTCTTTAGAAGCTGGTGAGGGGAGTACCGACAGTGAGTGTACTGAGGGTTGAGACCATGTTAGTGACTTGCAGGGATCTGGATTGTCTTTGGGTGGAATAGGTGTGATCCTCATCGCCTACTGCTGAGACTGAGAGCCCTTTTACTTATGCATAAAGTACTTGTGGACAAGTGCTGCTTCAGTGCCAGGAGAAAAAAATTCTACCCATTGTCTCATGGAAACAGAGGTCTTACTGACATTGATCAAAATGAAAGCCAAAGGTCTAAATTCATTGCTGCCATAGCACTGTAGTATGAACTCCAAATACACATCCAAAATATAACATGTACTTATTCCAAAGTAGCCAGTACTACTTTCTTTAACTTAGACCCCTAATGTAAATAATACAAATTTCTGTTTGCTGTTGTAAAATGGGCTATTGTAAATTCCTAGTGCTTATACCCTTGGTTTGCTGCTTGTGCTTTGAGAATACTGTTCTGAATTGGGCCATTACCAAGGAATGCTTAGAGCTGAACGATCAGGAGGGGAAGCATAAGATCAGAAAATTGTTCCTCTTTATATTAAGAAAACCTAATTGCTGTTGACTTCAAATAAAAGGGAATACTTGTTGGTTAAGAGCTCCTTCCCAACCTTAGCATGTTTTGTTGGAGAAGAGCCACACCTTTTCACACTTTCATCTCCCACATGATCTGGTAACACACAGAGAATTTGTCCCCAGATGCTGATCTGTTACACAGAGCCAATGGCACCAATTCATTCTCATATTTTGAACAGGAGGTTGGAGTATATGATCTCTGGAAACCTCTTTCATCCTAATTTATTATTCTATGACTGTGACACAATTTACATCAAGGACTGTGTTTGTACTGAAATGCTGAAGCCAGTGAAACTAGGAAACAATAAAAAGTTGTTGTAAATTGTCTGTGTCTGCCTTGCTCATCATGACAGAGACAAAACTGCTTATAGCAGTACCTCACTGATGAACAGGAGCTCTGTATTGCACACATTTGTAGTGGATTCCAAGAAAAGAAAGTCAAGATTTCCTGAGGAACCTTATGATAAAGAGGGGAAGGAAAAAAAGCTGCTTAGAGTTTTTGTCCTGGTGGAATGGCTGGCATTGCCTTTTTATTTTACTTTTGAAATGTTACTGCTTTAGGTATAGAAGAGCTCTTTAAATGAGTAATGTTTGCATTGAGTCTTGTAGTGTGCTGCATTTTACATAAGTAATGTTGGAACGTAGCGTGTGTGAACAGATTTAAATTAGGGATACACAAGCAGCTCAGTGACTGGAACAAAGGAATTAAAATATTGAAGCCAATATGAATTAATTGGTGGGAACAGTAGTGAAAACTCTTGATCTTCAATCAAAGGAAAACAACTGATTTTTTTTGAGAGGAAGGAATAGCCTCTTTTAGGGTTATATTGTGATGATACAAAGTCATCTGTATGTAGTATTAAGTTGAAGAGTCAGGAAAGAAAACATAGAATCAAACCCATTTTTTTCCGATATTACAGTAAAGAAACAACCTATGGCAGTTTACTTCAATAAAAGAGAATACGGTGTCAGTGCATTAATGAAAACTGGATTTCTTCAGTCTTAACCATTGTTTTTTATATGGACAAAGTAATATGTCACATGGGTAGGAAACCAGTGAATTGTATTGGAATACCAGGGAAAATTTTACGAAGTATTTTTGTGTAGACACAGGTGTACGTGGAACACCCTGCATTCTAAATTTCATCCCTTTCAGAAAGCGTTTCTTCATATCTTCTGAATTTTCAGTAGGAAAAGTAAGTAATTTGTCTGTGCGCTGACTAATGCCTTGTAATTACTTATATCAGTTGAGTAAGAATAATAAAAGCCTTTGGTGGTAGATCATCATTGAACTAGTAGTAGTGTCCTAAAGTGTTGATAAAGGAAGATTTGCTTTTGTTTGATGGCAGCCCAACCGTAGAAGTTGTTTGAGTTTTGGATAACTCCAAAATAACTATGGGCGTGCACATGTATTCATATTTGCAGCACTGCAGAGGTCTGGTTCTCAGGCAGTTTTTGGTCTGGATTAACTTCAGAGTGCTTGTACAGCTGCTTCAGGGAAGGCTGTGATAGTTAAAAAGGGTGGAGTAGTTTACCGAAGGACTTGTTGTTACTACACTGGGATAAAAGATCTACTGGATCCCAGTATCCCAGCCTCTCTTGTACTTTTGTCAAACCTGTCTCTTGCAGCCTGTTGATGTTCAGTTGCAGTGAGATGCTTTTTCCTTCATCCATTTAAGCTTGAGGAGCTGTGGAGCATCATGGAAGAGATTTTTACTTTAAAGTGTATCTCTATGGTGTATGTTCTAATGGAAGATGGATTTGTTCTTTCACATATTTCAAGTCTCCATATATGTTGTCACTGTTGGTTGCACCGTATGTGTTATATGATACGATCATTTCAGTTGAAAAGCATCCCACTAATTAGAAGAGTGATGTGTGGATAGCTCAGGGCAGAAATTACTTTGTGTTTAATTACAGCAAGTCAGGATAAATGGTATTTGAGCTTCAGGGTCTCAAAAGTAAGTTTAAAAGAACAGTGTAAAAGCTGGTCATGTTTTGAAGTGCTCTGAAAAATTAAGGGGCAAGATCACAAGCAATCTGCTGAAACTTTAGGCTCTTACTTTGAAATTTCCTCCTGTTTTCTAAATACCACTCTGCAGCTGTTAACTGCTGAGCCTAAACTTGGGTGAGGTCATAAGATTTCTCATCACTGTCACCTTTTCCCACAGCTCTTTTTCCCTCCTGCTGTGTTCCCTGGTTCAAAAACATTCTTTGACAAAATATTTCTCCCCACAAAATGAAGGCTTTCTAGCAGGGATATTTTTTGGCAAGTTTGAAGTCCAGACAGGAATACTTGCTTACAAGACTATTTGCTTATTTGTTTGTTTTATTTAAGGTTGCCAATCTTGCTTGTTCGTTGTCAACAAATGAAGATGGAACGAAAATCGTCCAAATGGCAGCTAATCACGTGGAGACTTTGTGCCCACAGGTAGGACTTGTTCACTTCATTCCCATTGCAGTGCACTCACCATACACTACGATGTTGTCACACATTGCAGATACTCAGTTGTGCTCCTTTAGTCTAAGTTCATGTGCCATTTACACAGCTCAGCGTAGCAAATGGAGACCAAATGATAAATGCAAATACTTAAGTAATCTGTTCATTTTCTGTGGTTAAGACTGTATTCATTGGCAATTCTAAAGACTGCTGTTGCAAAACGATTCTGCTCTGTTTCTGAAATCACACCTGATTAAATGAATGTTGTAATGTGAAAAATTTGGACTAATTTACTCTTAAAAAGCAATACCTTGTTTGACCTTTAATTTGAAAGACTTACCACTTGATTTGGTTTTTGTGTATGCGAACAGTATAGTATGAATTCTTCTGATTATCACCAATTTAGAAGCTTGAACTTTTGTCTAAAGGAAATGAATGGAAAAAAGCACAGATACACTTTTTCTAAGATACTAAGTACCAAAAATTTGTTCACTTTGTCATATTCAGAGTTACAAAGATACAAAAACTTCTGCAGTTAATCTTTTAGAGCAAAGGTTTTATAGATTCCTGTGAATCTGATCTGTGTTGTAGCCTTGAGGCTGCATAATTTCAAGATCATTATTTCTTTGAAGAACTCTGTAGTTTACACAGTGGCATAAGTATTCTTACCCTTTTGTGGTAAATGTAGTTGAAATAAAAGATAAAGAGCAAATATTAAGATATTCAATAGCAAGCTTGAGAAGTCCATTTTATGCCTGTTGAATAAATGCAAGTTTTGGGGGGAGAGAGATTTCCATCAAGAAAATGCAATGTTCTGAAAATGTCACAAATCAATGTTTTCTCTTGAATAATTCAGTTTCGGTGTCTGTTTTTGAAACTTGAAGAGTTCTGTGTTTCACATCACACTCTTATGGGATTTAATGTGTTACTGAATTTGTAAGAAGGCAGCTTCTTCCAGCTTCTTTGTTTCTCCAGGGGTCAGGTGCACTTTTATAATGGATTAATATGCATCCAGATGCAGCTTTTAAATTGAAATTGAAACCTCCATATCTGATACCAGAAACTCCTAAAATCTGATTTTGACTAAAAAATTGATTTTTCTTCATAGCCATTTAAGTTTCCAGGCTTTTAATTTCCTATAGTAAAATGAAAGTTTCTTGGGTTTATTTCTTTCCTTTTTGTTTAACCTCAAGGTAAGCTGGAGTGAATTAGATGATGATTATAAATCTGACTAAAAAGAGAATGTGGAATGCACAGGATAAGATTATATTGCTGCTAATGGTGTGTTCATTGTGCAGGATTTTCTGCTTTCTTAGATAAGGACCATGCCCCCTATGAAAGCAATTCGCATTTTACCTAAGTAAGAAATAGCAGATAAAGGCTTCTGCATTTTTTCAGTACATCAGGTTATGCTGTGTCATTTAAAAACATTCCACAGGGAAAATAATTATCTCTTAAGTTCCCTGTGAGGCATATCAATTAGAGTTCAGAATGGGGGAATTCACATGAAGAAGTCCCCAATGCTCTTAAATCTTCAGAGTAAAAAGAAAGGTATTTTATGTACTTTGCAAAATATCTCTTGAAGGGAAACGTGGTATGGATTGAAATCTGAATTAGTAGAAATAAAATAGAGCCTCCCTACCCCAAATGCCCCAAGAAGTACCAACCCAAAAGATCCCCCTGGCACTTAGAGAAAACACCTTTGAGTCTTGAGAGTTTTGCAGATTTGACAGCAAAACTTGCTATGGAGCACAGAGGAAAAGGTGGCTACAGGATTGGCAAACACTGGAGGAAAGCCTTTTGGCTTTTGTTACATGAATCATACTCTACTGTAGGTAAAATGTGGAGGGTTGATTCTGAACTCTTTTTTTGTTTTCTCAAGTGAAATTAATACCAAATATTTTGACCGTTCAGCAGATGAAAGAAGCTGGGCATTTATGTTAGAGCCAATGCAGAACCCATAATGATCCTGGAATGTTATGAATGTTTCATGAGAAATTAATTTAGTGTTAAATCAATAATAGAACAAAAAATAGAAGCTGTTTGCATATGATTTGATGAAGGAAGAATTATTTCTGTTCCTATAGCTCACTTTTGGTTGGGAGATTTGGGTGTTGTCAGGTAAGTAAGATCTCCAGTGTCACTTCTAGTGGGAATCCCTGTTACTGTCCTGGTGTGCCAGCAAAATCTTGACTTCAATTGAATGAATGCATGAAAGAAAGAGAAGGGAAAGAACCAACAGAGGCAAACAAGCTTTTGTTTTTGAGCAGCAAGGCTAGAAATCTGTAGAGCTGTTTTGCTAATATCCTTTCTGGATTTGTTACTGTATTGGGTCTGATCAAGGTAAAGCTCACAGCCCTGACAGTGCTGTGCTTTGCATTGGTAGCTGGCTGGGTGCTGATAACAGGGCAGTGTTTTGGCCACTGCCGGGCAGCGCTGTCCCTCTGATGTTCCTTCCCCCATCGAAGAGGATGGGGGTGGCCAAGATCCTGGGAGGGGACACAGCCAGGCCAGCTGACCCAAAGTAGCCAAAGGGATATTCCATACCCTGGGACGTCAGCTCAGATGTAAAAGCTGAGGGAGAGAGGAGGAAGGGGGACACTCGTGTTTGTCACTGACTGCCCTCCAGAGCAACCATCAGACGTGCTGAGGCCCTGCTTCCCGGGAGGTGTCCGGACATCGCTGCCCATGGGAAGCAGAGATTGACCCTTTGGTTTTTCTCTTTCGCTCGGGTGCGCTGACCTTGCTTTGCTCTTTGCCTTATACAATAATAAACCTGCCTTATCTCACCCTGCTGCCCGTGCTCCAGTTTATTCTCCCCTGTCCCAGCAGGAGAGGGGAGTGATAGAGCAACTGAGTGGGCACTTGGCACCTGGCCAGGGTCAACCCACTACCGTTGCCCTTGTGCTTCGGTTGAGTGGTGTGTTTGGGGAAGACTGTGGTTGCTCTGATAGTACTCTGGAACACCTGGGAGTTGGTAAATCTGTCAACATTGAGAGGGAGAATTACCCTGTGGGAAACCAGAGATTAGCAGATGAGAATCTCATTTCTTTATCTAAATTATTCATAGGTTTTTACATTTTTACATTTATTATTTTACATTGTTTAGCTTTCAAATCCTGAAATCCTGAGTTGCTGCTTTTGAGAAGAATGACCTTGAGGCTAAAGCTGGAACAGTTGTGTCAAAGTAGAGATCACAGGTGGGTGGTCTTAAGGCAGCAGCTAAGATGATCTTCAGTGTGTCAGAGAGGCTCTGCCCAGAGTATTTTTATTAGCATAAAGATCCCTGGAGAGTTGTAAGGAGCTGGGGGTTTGGGATATTTTAGAAGAACTGTATCTGAAGTAGTGAATTTTAGGCTCCCTTCCTTTGAAAGGGAGCTCTCACTGGAGCTTGCTGCTAGTTACCAGAGTGGTACAGGGTAATTACTGGAACATCATGAAAGGAAGGGAAGTGAGAAAACCACACAGATTTTCATGATTTAGCTTAATTGTCAGATGATGATAAAAAACTGCTTGAAAGTCATTTGATCCCATGGAATATTTTACTAGATACTTTAGAGAAGAGGCATAAGCACTGATAAAAGCAGAACTTTAGATCTTAGTATTTTGGTGAGCTGATTTTCTCTGAAGTTTTGAGAGAGAGAGATAGAAACCATCTGGTTATAAACTGGGCTGAGAAGCAATTCTGTGTAACAAATGAAAAGTGCATAACACTTGGCACATTTGTGAAGGATTCTGCTGTAATTTTGAATGCCATCTTTTCTTGCTGCTTACAGCTTAATATGCTGCTAGTAGTTTTTAATACTGCCTGGTATGGGATAAACCACTAAATATAGGAGGTGATTTTTTGGCTATGGAGGTTTTGTAAATAAATCGCTGTGGTAGTTCAGGTAACATGGAGGGGAGGTATTGGGGTAAGCGAGATGCTGAGCTGATTAGTGGGAATATATTTATACACATCATGTTTCCAGGCTGTTGAAATACTGATCTGACAGCTGTCTTGAACATTTTGTATTTGGCTTGTCCAGCATAATTCATCTGTTTCTTCAATGCCAGCATGACGGTCTGGAACTGACTGCTGTATCTTGGTATTATAGAGCTGTTTCTCATACTGACACATGTGTACCTGCAGTGAGGAGAAGGGCAAAAACCACCAAGCCTTGCAAGAAACCAGCCCCTGCAGCCTTCCTTTCTTTGAATGTTAATAGCTTCAGCACTGTTGTACTGATGCTTTCTTTCCTATCTTGCTAGCAGACAGTATTAAGCCCGTCGTGTGTCTTCTAGGATCATGTGAAATGGTCTGTATTTATCAGTAAATTCAGGAATACCACAGAACTAAGAGTTGAGGGACGGAGGGTTTTTTTGGAGAGTGTGTGTGTGTGTGTCTGCAGAAGGGATCCAGGCAAAGCATCTCCATTCCAGTCCAGTAGCCACTTGAATTCTCTGCTCTTCCAGGTACATGATTACCTCCAGTTTGGTGCCTGAAAGCCTTCAGCAGCCCAACAGCGACAGCACTGTGCCCCCACGCACACACAAAAAAAGACGCTCCACTTTGCAAGCAGGGCTTGTGTGCTCTCTGCTTGCTTAATTAGAAAATGATTGTAACTTTGTTATGCTTTGTAGTTTTGCTCTAGCTTTAATGTGAACGTCCTATAATTTTTTTTTCTCAAAATGAAACATTGTATTTGTTTTTCTGTTACAAAAATGACTGGAGGAATTTGAGCTGTGTGGATTTAGGCTTAAATTGTCTAGCCCTTTTTTGTTGATACAGATAAATGGATATTATTTCCTTCTGTGTAATTTTTCATGAAGTAGGTACTAGCAAACATGAAAATTCTTGTTCACAAAAGTGAAATAACTAATTAGTGGGCAGGATCTTTTCATGTGTTACATTTTTCAGCTATTGGAGTTTAAGTATTTATTTTATGATGGTGTGGATTTTTGAAGCTAGCAGTTCGCATTTCCTGTATATTTACTGTTTCATGAGAGAAAATCGGTCATCCATTGCTCTGGCACATTAAATAGTGGGGGGGGGACACACATGATGCTGAAGATTTTTTTTTATAAGCCCCAAAAAGACTCTTCATCAGTATCACTTTTATAACCACAGTTTCATATTCTTGCTTGAACCATCTGTGTGGCATCTTCTCCTATCTGTATTAATACAATTTCCTTCAAATACAGGGCAGAAGTAATAGAGGAGAACATGGTAAATCAGTGAGTTCTCTACCATCTGCTTTAAAAAGACAGAAAACAGATGTTAGTATTCAACAGTATTGGTCTTCTTAGGTATCTCCAGCTTCTCAGTGGAGAGTTTAATTAAAAGTATATATAGTGCCTCAGTAGTATTATTTCTGAAAGGAAAATTACTCTAGTGAAGTGATGGTTTCCATGTAGATTTTGATGAAAACTTTCATGTTGCAAAGTTCACACACAATGCTGCTGAAGATGAGGATTTTGTCATTAACCTTGGTATCTATGGTAGACTTCTTGAGCACTCCTGTATTGAGTTGTTTCTCATATATCCTGCTTCCACAACCAGTTGGTCTGGCTTACAGCATCAGTGTTGCTGGAGACTTCCCTCTCTCCCTCCTCCTCGGCTCTCATTTTTGCCCCTTCCTTCATGAGTAGCAGTAGCGGTCACATTGCTACTCAGCAGTCTGGATCAGGAAACTGCTGTGAATCCACCTGGGAAGCAAGAAGGTTAAGTTTTCCTTCAGCTCAGCTGCCCAGTGTAGTTTGCTGTGTGGATGCCTGAACAGGCTTGCCTGGCTCAAGGGACGGAGTGAGGGCACTCTAGAGGAGGAGCAGTCGCTGCTTGTGGTGGCACTGCAGGCTCACTCACTGATGCCAGTTTTGGAGAGAGAAGGCAGTGTCCAGGATTGGTGGAGAGCTGTTGTTAGAGGTTACCAGGTGACATTGTGTGGAAGAAGTTGTTAGTCGACTTAGTCCTCAGTTGACACAAGGTTGTGTGACCCTGTTTGGATGGGTGGTGCTCTGTGCCATCAGAACAGTGCAGTGTTCATGTGAAGGGCAATCCGCACTAGAGCGGCATGTACAGAACCTGCTGTCTGGCTGTATGACAAGGACTGAAAATGGCACAAGGAAAAAATCTTTCTTACATCCTCTAGTGTTATATACTGACACTAGTATTTGTAGGATGTTATTTTGCTTAGTTTATGGAAATTGAGGTTTGTCATTTAAAAAAACCTCGTAGCAAGCTTGTTGGGATACTATGAATCCTAAAGCTGCGGAACACCAGAATGTATTGGAGAGCATAGTACTTTACACTTCTGTACAAATAGAATTTGATGTTTGCTTTGGCTTGAATTTCTCTAATAAACAGTTTGAAGGGGGGAACATTGCCCCACTGTTATTCTCAGGTTCCCCTGAAAGTCTCATGCTGGCTGTGATTGCTTGGCTCTTCTGTGATAGTACTTGGAGAGAGAATAATTAACTACAAAATGCCTTGAGGTTTTCAGTCTTAACTTTCATCTTCCAGCATCTGTTGCATTAGAATAGAATCTTCAACAAATTCTCACTTTGTAATATTAAACAAAAATACAAACCCTGAGTAGCCTCAGCTTCAGTAGCAATACAGAAGCTGTCCTATTTTATCCTCTTCTTGCCTCACCTGCAGTCAGTGGACATAAGACATGAGACTGATTTTTTTAAAGTTGCTAGAGGGCATTTGCTATAGATTCATATTGCACCAAAGTGCTATGAATACGTTAAAGCAGATGGAAAAACAAATTGCTTATAAAACATTTTTCCTGGAAAGGTATTTCTTTTTTTTCATCTCTTCAACTTCATCCTTTTTTTCTGGATTTGTAAGTTAGTTTGAGATGCTACATTTTGTTGGTGACAGTCCTACAGCAAAATGTCAGGAATGCAAGAATGGCAATAAAGTATCATTTTTAGAGACTTCTTGTGATAAACAACCTACTGAGTCTGAGGAGGAGGGTAGGAAAGCTTAGAATAGTAGATGACAGCAAAGTAATACTTTTAAGAGCTGGAGTTTTACCTGGTTTTTGGAAGAGAGAGATGGACAGCAATAAAGAGCTGAGAATGTCAATAGCTGTAGCATGCAGTAATAGAGAGATGTAAACTGCATCGGCTGACCAGGGAACTCATTGCTCTTGTTGAAGCAGGGACCGAAAAATCACTGATCCGTGGATCCATCTGACATGGCTTTGTTCTGGGGCATTGTGCATCTCTGTTACCAGCTTTACACCGAACCTGGAGATGTTTTCCAGCTGGAATACTGGCAGTGTGATGGGGATTCTTGTGGGTGCTCAGCAGCCTGCAGTCACCTGAGGATGTAGATGAGGAACAGATGGAAGCACTTAGCCTGGCAAGCACTTAGGGAAGTGGATGAGGTACACGAGTCTGGTGTTGGCTGCACTGATGACAGGACGGAATGCGCGGTCCGCGTTCTCATATGTGCCTCTGTGTCCCATGAGCTGCAGCTGCAGAATAAGCTTTCCAGAGATTGCTACTGCCTTCTGCATGAGCTTGGAAAGCAAAGGCACCACAGTTTCTTCTTATTCCCTGCGCACTTACCTTTCCCTTTGTGCAGGGTCAGACTTCAGTGATTTGGGGAAATTCTGGCACAGCTCTGAGGGAGGATATTAAAGGAATCGTGTGGACTGGCACAGCTGGCTCTGGGTGGTCCTGCTTGGGCAGGGAGTTGGACCAGATTGACCTCCAGCAGTCCCTTCCAGCCCCTGCCATTCCAATGATCTGTGGAGTATCTGACCTGGAGAGGGGTTAAAGGGCAAATGTTACAAATGTTGGCTGATTGATGTTTCTGAGCTTCCAAGATTTTAAAAAGAGCTTTTAAATGGTTTTATAGCAGTAGAGTCAAATTCAAGGCAATAGTTGACTCCCCCTTTCGTGTTTTCACGATGTCTGTGTGCATACTACAGTGCTGTAATGTCATTAAATGTGGCAAAGAGAGGAAACATGATCTGCAAGGGGATTTTCTGTGTTATATTTGCATTCATATTTGCAAAAATATCTGGCAATTTGACTGCCTGCTTTACTAAATTCCTAATAAAAAGTAATTAGGGAATGTCATAGCAGCTTTGAAAGTAATAGTAAGAGTAGGAAGTACAGCACCAGTTGTTTCCTTCCTGTATCTCTCTTAGATGATTGTGCATTATTGTTGACATGGAGGCAGAGTCTTAATTTGCTATTCTGAGTTAGAAAAGCTTTGTTACATCTTAAAGCTGTTGCTACTATTGCAAAGAGAGTAATTTCAGGTTATTTTTCCCCCCAGTATGTCTTTACATGGTGAATTGATGGGAATTAAATTTCAGTTTTCAGATAAGGTCATGCCATTATGTGTATCATGAGATTATAGTGCTTACAAAACTATTCTTAGGATTTTGTAGGCTACACAGGCAACTTGATGTGTACTTGTAGATCATTTTGGATTTAAGAGCTGTGTGAAAACCTTGGTGGTCGATTTTCACATTTTATTTCCCAAATGTGCTGGTATGGGCATCCTAGCAGGAAAATATGTGGACAATATGTTTGGCTAGGATACCATAACCTTATTGCTTTATGTCACTTTTGATACAATGATTAAACAATCTCCCTTTACTCTGCATCTACTTTAAGCTGCTTTCAGCGGGGTTTAGAGTTTACCTTTTGAATTTACAAAACAATTCAAATCAGTGTTATTAACAAATATAGCCAGTAATTTATTATTCTTGGAATGCATTTAGCCCTTGGGTGGAATATGTCTGTATTGTCTAGAGATGTTATCAACACGACCTCAATTTTATTTATTTATATTGACTGAAATGCATTTTGTGATTAAATATGTTGTATACAAGATACTCAGCTTTCAAAAATTTTAAATTTTTATGATTTTTTTTCATATGTGTTATTGCAATTGCTTTATAGGCCAGATGCCAAAGCAACAGTGTTACATATCCTTGCACCTTTTTACCATTATAGTGGGATTTTTTTTGCTCCCAAGTTTGCTTTTTGACTTAGTAGTAAATAGATACACTTTTTTTGCACAGTGTGGGTATATCTGGCTATTTATGCTCCCCCACTGTGTTAAGAGAAGTACAAGGCACAGCTTGACAGAAAGAAGTTCCCCGCGATTTTGTGTTAAAAGAACAAAAAATAGCAGAATGCCAGCATGTCTCTGTGGTTTCTTTAGCAAGACCATTGTGTCCTAGCAGTGACCTAGGAAATCCTGTCATGATGTTGTTGCATTGTTTACATTTCTATTACCTTTCCTAGATTACCCTAGGGAAGTGAGTCACTCTTGCCCCAGAAGGAATTGATGTCAGTATTTATCATATAATTACTCTGTAACTACATTTCAGAACAACAGTAGTTCAGGTTGGAAGGGACCTTAGGATGTCTACAGCCTTTTGCTCACAGCTGTTTATTTTAATGCTCCATTTCAAACTGAACTCTGACAGCTTTCTAAACTTTGACTGGTCAAGTGTTGAAAATCCAAGGGCAGAGACTGCACAAACTCTTCAGGTACCTTGTTCCACAGCTTGACTTTGGTGTGGAATTGCTCCTGTGTGCATCTATGCTGTATCTCATCACCACCTCCCTCTGTCTGACTGCTGTCAGATTACCCTTCCCCAGTGCATGGCTGTGAAGAGCCTGTCACTGCTGCTTTTGTAATCTCCTGTGTGTTGAAGGGCTACTCTTGGGGCCCTCTGAAACCATCCTTTCCCCAGGCTGAAAAAGCTGAGTTCTCTCTCCCTCCTTGCAGGGTAAGAGCTCCAGCCCATAACGTTCTTGGGGGACTTCTGCTGAACGTGCCTTACTTAATGTCATCTCTGTTGTATCAGAGAGCCCAAAACTGGACACATTTTCTAGGTGTGATCCAGGAAGTGCCACCTCTTAATCTGCACCATGGCTGTGCCCTTTGAGCTCGCTGTGCTGTTAGCTTTCATTGGGGGATGCTGCTGACACAGAGCAGGGTGTCAGGTCCTTTTCCAGCAGAGCTGCTCCCTAGCCAGCCACTTCCCAGACAGTGTCGTGATGAGTACGTTACTCCACCCCAACTGCAGGACTGGATTTTAGATGTTCAGATGATCGGTTTTGAAAGAAGGAAGAAAAACCTCAGGTTCTCTTCCATCAAACCTGTCTGGACATGAGTTTTCTTCTTTACAGTCTGTCCCACGCAGTGCAATTTCTTTCGTTATATAGCACGAGGTACATAGTTTACTAACATCCTGGAAAAAATCCACCCTCTGAAAGCTCAGAAACCAGTTTTCTGTGTTTTCTTGTGTTACCCGTGTACAATACCTTGATTAATCTTGTTCAGTATGCTTAGAAACTGGTCACATTACATAAATTAATTGGGATTAGTGTAAGATGCACTGTAAAATCAAAACAATTTTGATTTTAAACAAAGACATGAACTCTGATCTCTAGGAATGACACTCAAATGATGCATTGATGTGCTGTTCACCTTGAAAATGACCATCCTGTTACACTTCCTTTAGCAGTAAAATACGGAGCTACAAAGTCTCATCTTCCTGTAGCAAAACTGTTCAAGTTCTAAATGGTGTTATCTTGGGGTGAGTTCTTTCAGCTTTGCTGCAGTAGATTGCACTAGGGCAGAACTGACCCTTCTGATCTTGGAGGTAAATTTCTTGAGCATATTTGAGAAATATTTGACTGAACTTGGCTGTGCTGTTACTGTGTCAAGTTGATATATTTGCCCACCTAATTTTGTTGGAAATTAATCTGCTGGATACGCAAATGAATGTAAAGCTGGGTGGCCAGCTCCTGTTCATCCAAAAAGAAAGATAATCACCAAACAAAACCCAAGCTATTAATTAAGATATTCATCTTGTTTTGGATAGAGAGGCTGACAGTTTTTGGTATTCAGAAATTAAATCCTTATATTTAATTTCTAAGAAATTTCTGGTTTTCTTCTGCTGTAGTCACTGCCATAACAGACCTTTGCCATTGCTTCTTTCCTTGTTTTTATTTTAATTGAAAGACTATAAAAGTATTCTCCTGTTATGTTAATCCAACCCTGCATATGCACTTTTTATTCTTGGATTGTCTCCTGTTGCCTGACCTTGGCCTGGATGATTAATCCTTCTCTAAAGGCACCATCTCGCTGAACATCACTTCCCTGCCTTGTGTGGCAGGATGCCTGTCTGCTGTCCCTAGGTTGCTACTTCTGCAATAAAGGAGTAACCATGCCAGTCTTAAGCTGACTGCCTGAGCAGTGTCCAGATGTGGGCTTGTGGGCCTGTTGTGGTCTTGGTGTTTTGTTTTTCTGCACCCCACATGCCCTGTTTAACCGATTATGCACAGGAGTACGTCCCTGAAAGCTGCATGTCCTGTGCATGCCTCAGATTTCCTTTTAACTTAGCTGTATTTTTATGTAGCAACCAGCTGGTCAGAAGTTAGATAGTAGAAGGTAAGATTTGCTTATTACTCTCATCATTTTGCTCTGTCCTCAAGCTTCTCTCAACTTATGTAATCACTGTGCTGTTAAACTTTAGAAACTGGTTTTTACTTGATGGAACATACAGAGTATGATGTATCTTGTACTTGAAGAGGACATATGGGTATTCCTGCTGTGCAGCTAATAAAAGCAGATGCTGTTCTTGCCTAGGTTCTGCTCACAAGTCCAAGGATTTGTTGAAAAACTGTTAATTTAGCTCCTAGTGAAATGCCCCAGCAGTGAGCAGGAGTAGTAGCAGCTTTCTGGTAACCTGTGAGGTTTGTGTGCAGAAATACAAATGGGGAAAAAGTAATAGTGGCATTTGAACAGCCTAATATGCTGTCATAAGGTAGAATAAAGCTATATTTAATTAGCCAGTAACAAATGTTAACCTTTTTGATCAGGAAGCAGTGGTGAAACAGACTTCTGATGAGTTTTGCTCTCATTGTTTGTTGAGGCCAATTCAAATGATAAATCTACACCAAGAATGATAGTTGGAGTGAAGTAGAAAAGTTTATTAATAAACTTCATGAAGCCTAAGAAAGTGGCATTTTCCACTTGGTCTCTTGTTGGTGAGTCTGAGTGTGTCCCAGTGTGAAGTTTTCTTTTCCATTTTTGATTTTTTTCTTCTTTTTACAGGAGAAGAGGGTTTATAGTCTCTATTTTACTTATGTGCTAGTGTATTTCTTCAAGTTTGTTAGACCAAATTGAGAGTGCACAGTCTGAACTGTGCATGTGGATCATGGCTCTGAGATAGTTCCATGTAGAACAAATCTCACAGTAGATCTGTGATCTGTAGGCTTCGTCTAAATTCAACAGCCTTGCTTGGCTCATAAGTGTCCTACATTGACATGGTTCCCAGGCAGGACAAAGACATATGGTCTGTAGCACACTCTGCAATTTAGATAAGACAGGATTTTGATTTCATTGCTGTCAGTCTGAATTGTTCTGTGAGCTATTTCCACACTTGTGGAAGCCATGTTTATCCGAAGTGGAATTAAGTCTTAGTAGGATATTAAGCATTAACGCAATTTACCAGGGGAACCATAAGGAGCAGTGTCACCTTTAATGTTTTATTCAGGATTAGCTGCCTTATGGACCTGATTTCACTTGCAATTGTAAGTTTCCTGAGGGAAGCCTTAGGAAGAAGCTCTGGTTTGTGTTGTTGAGGTGGTTAGAGGTGATGGTGTGCAGCTTCAGCCCATCAGATGTACCAGTGGAGTCTCTGTGCTGTTAGAGCAGGGTGCCTGCCTGCCTGGACTGTAGTTATTGCAGGCTTCAGGACTTTATTTCCAGACATGTCTGGACTCATCAGGATTACTAAATGTACCCATCTGATAAAGTGGCTACATTCTGTAACCGTTTTGGTGATCTTCCCAAGTAGTTCACCTATGTATTACAGCTGGCAAGACAAAAGTTGGTTCTCTTTATCTTTGGCAAGGTAAAAGATGCTGGTTCTGATACTGAAACATCTTTTCGCGCAGTCACATTGCTACTTTTGGCAGAGCCAACCTGGTAAATCTGCCAAAACAAAGAAGAAAATGCAGTAAGAAAAAGACTTTATTGTATTCAACCAGAAATAGAGTTTGACTTTCTGTTAATGTCTAATTATGGGCTTAAACAGAAAAGTTAGAAATTACCTGTTTAGTATTTCAGTCTTGATGGACACATTTTAAAACCTAAACTAGTGATAAATCAAAACAGGACCAATGTGACCTAAGAATTATTGAGGTGAAATTTTGAGCCCCTGGCTTAGAAAATTGATCCTGTGCAATTGGATCAAGCGTGATAAGAAAGAAAACAGTTAAAGCCTCAGCTCCTACAAATTTCATACTTTTAAAGGTGTTGAGGAAGCTTCTGTAGAGTGAGCAGGAAAGAGTTTTATATATTGCACTGCATGTGGAAAGTTACATATCTCAGGTATTGCTATTGAAACAGAGAAACTGGAAGGGATACCTCGTATGCAACTGTACCGGGATAGCCGCTGAATTGGGTTTTTGGGTATGCTGTGTATCCTAATAAAATGTATGATTTGGACAGAAATACATGTGCTGACTGCTTGAAACCTGCTTTCCAACCTTTTCAAATGTTTATAGTTAGAATTGGAAAAGTTATTAACTATGACTTGCATCACCACTTTTATAGAAATGTCCCCCAGTATGTAGGTGGTGCCTGCTTGATGCCAGCCTTGATGCCTTTTGCTCCTGGCAGTATTAGAGCTTCTGCTATTTTCCTGTACTGTAACAACTATTTGTTACCAAGTCAGGAACCCAGCTGACCAAAATGGGGAAGGCAGAATTCTTGTTGATACTGGTCCAGCATATTTTGTTCTATTAAAGTATCTTGCAAAGTCTTTTTGTGACTCTTTCCAGGGCCAGTGTGCAATTTGAATGGTTTCTTCTTTTTTTAGAGAGTGAAAGATAACTTGTAATATATTTCATTTTGGATGTTGATTTCTTTGTTCTTTTCCTGCTGCTCTTCCTGTGCTTTTTAATTCTCTCCTGTGCTCAGCAACAAGGGTGTCTTGTTTTTATTCTTCCCATGTTTTGTTCTGTGTGGTGTTTTCTTAAAATCATTCCTCCCTTGATAGATAAGCAGTATGCAGAAGGGAAAAAAGAGAAGTGCAAGGTTAATGTTCACCTTCTATCTGGCATATGTGTTAGTTTAATTTAAAAATGTTTATGTATATAATGTCTATAAACTTCCATATTAGGAAACAACCTCTCTGGCTAATTGACTGAATATGTATCTATAGAAATAATCACTTTGGGATCCAGTGTTTGCCTCTTCAGGTAGTCTTTTCTGGAAGAGATGAAAAGATGCTACCCTTTTCATGTGAATATAATTTCTGGGTTTAGTCTGAACTGATTTAGCACAATCAATTAGCTACTTTTATCTAGGTGTAGTGTGTGTTCTAAAAGACACACCCATTGTTCTGGCAAAACCTCCCACTTTTACATGGCAGAAGCTGATATTCTCTCTTTCATTAGAGATACTCCATAACGAACTCTCGGTGTTAAAGAGTTTAAACTCAGAACTGAAGTGATGTTTGCAGTTCTGGTAAGTGTGTGCCTGAAGTGTGTGTGAGTAAAAATCTCCTTGTATTTGATATCTTGCAGACTGGAAGAGTATGAGTTCTCCAGCTAAAAACATAATGTTGGAATTTTGCTGTCCTCTTCCATCAGCTTCTTCATGTATGAAGCTAAAGTGGAATATGGCCTAGGCATCTGACGTATATGTCTGTTTGAGAAGAGAACCAAAAGCTGAGCAAAGCTTTTGTTTGGAGAACAGGAATGCTGCTGTGCTATATTAAGTAAAACATAAGATTTGATTTCTGAAGAAATAATTATTTAGTTGGTTTTGTCTATTTTTGGTACAGGTTATTAATGCTGCTTTAGCTCTTGCTGCCAGACCAAAAAGTCAAGTTGTGAAAAACAACATGGAGATGTATAGGAGTACATGGGAGAATCACATCCGTGTTCTCACTGAAGCTGTGGATGATATAACGAGTATTGATGATTTCCTTGCTGTATCAGGTAGGATAATTTTCAGAATCCAGTTGTTGTTTTATATGCTTTGAAAACTTTTCATGACTTTTCAATTGGAAACCAGCAAAAGATGTTGTGTATGTATTTTTGAAAGCATTGCTGCTATTTCAAATGTCCCCACCCAGTGGATATTCTGCTGTGCATGGTATAGAGCTGGGCACAAGTCCCCGGGGCTGACCAAATGGGTGTTATTAGGGGCATATTTATCCATCCTCACAGCTTCATTTACCTCTCTGATTTCAAATCCCCTCTGCAGTGTGAGAAGTCTGAGGAAAGGAAGTCGTGTCCCTGTGTATATACCTGAAACAAGAAGTTCTTATGATACCCTATGTTCCAGTTACTGTGGAATGCACAGTAGAATTTCTGGCATTTTCAGTGTCACGGATATTTGTCATACAAAATGTAGTTTTACAGATCTCTTCTGTGAAGAGACCTTGGGTAGTAAACTGTATTTACTGAAACAGTGAGTGTCTTCAGCATTAAAAAAAAAATTAAGGTTCTGCCCTCACTGATGAAAAGTATTTAACAAAAGCATTTCAGTTGCACAGTGCCTGTTTTTTGTGTTTCTCCTGCTAAAATACATCTTCATATGCGTAGGTTAGAAATCTTCATATTGTGAAGCACGTGTAAATCTGTGTAATTCTATGTTTTTCATTTCTCTTAAAGTAGCATAACATGAAAAGGAAGGATAAGTTTGTCTTATCTGCCTTAAATATGGTTTAATTTCTGTGTATCTGGATGGTCAGTGGGCCCTGTGCTTGCTCATTTCTCTCTGGGCATGTCCTTTGGGCTTAGTTCCATTTGTTAGGACTATTTGGTTTATGCAGCAGTAGGACACAAGAGTAGTTCAGCAGGTGTCAGGAGTCTGGAAACCCTTCTAAGTGAAGTCACAATTAAGTTCATATTCCCAAGTTATGCTTTGCTCGTTAAACATGAGGGTAGACTCTTGACTGAAAGGGACAGAATTTGGGTATTCATTGCTCTAAACTTATTTGGGTATCTTCAAAAATATTTGGATTTTGTCACTGTGGGGACTGGAAGCTGCTGGAGTGGAGTCCCAGTAACTGAGCAGTGTTTGTTTCTTGTGATCAGGGTATGGATATTACAGTGCAAAAAGCATGAGCAAAGATGGCACTTCAGGCCCCTTGCAGTCTGCTGATGTGGGACACAGACTTTTCCTCAGGGCAGGGAAGTTCTCCTTGCTTTACAAGATCAGTGCTGGTCTTCCTGGCAAGTGACTTAGGTCTGAATGTAGAAGAATTTACTGCAAATAGTGTGGCCTGAATATCCAGAGAGTTACTCCCCAGCATGTATCCCAGCATCTTAGTACAGAGAAGCATTACCTGAGAATTATTTTCTCCCTGTCTAAGTTTACCTTTAATGGAAGTGCTTTATGAACCTGCCTCTTGCTTATAGTGCAAATCTTTAATGTTTCTGGAATTTCCTGAAATTTATGCAGGTATTGCTAAAGCTGTTAATAAAGAGATGAAACAAGTCATTGCTAAGAATAAAATACATGCATCTCTTTAAAACTCAGGAGATTTCATAGTAGGTTAAAAATCTTTTGTTGAAATTCATTGAGCTAAATGCTTTTTTATCCATGCACCTATGATTCATTGAAACGGTACATTTTCAGTTTTGGTGTCCTCCGTCTGTCCCCTCTCCCCCCCCCAGAATTTCTTGGACTTGAACAATAAAATTAAACATTCCCATAATAATTGTGTAAAAGAAAAATCTGTCATGGGGGAGCTGCTCATTTCAGAGAAGACTCCTGGCTTTTTAGTGTATTTATATTCTTTGGTTGAACACAGTTGAATGATTTACAATATTTCACAGAAAATAAAAGCAAAAACTAATTCAGGTAGCACTGATGTGTAGGCCTACATGTCATGGGTTCCAAGAAAGATAAGCATACCTGTATTTGATTTAAACTGTGTTTAGAACATCTTATGTAAGCTTTGGTAGAACCCTTTGGCACATGTTAATTTAATTTGTTTAAACTTCAAGTGTCGTGCTTGTTCTTAAGTGATCTGTTGAGATATTTCTCTATGGCAGTGTCCCCTTTTCTCTTTGGGATTTTTTTTTATACTAGCTCACGTACAAAGAAGCAGTTATTAGGAGTAATTGTGAGGAACAGTGCAAGCCAGTCTTAGTCTACTCCACAGAGTATTAGCACCATTACTGTGTTCTGAGGGATTAAAACATTCATACATTGCTCTGTCTAAATAGAAGGTTAGAAGTGTAATAGAAGATGGTATCTACCCTTTTTCGGAAATTACTTGGTAATTAAGAAAGATAACGTGTATTGAGGGTTCTGCATCGTGTTGGAGAGGAAAGGAATTCCAGAACTGGTATTTGCTGGCCTTGTTTTTTCTACAAAAATTAGTGTACGTCACATTGCCAGCATGGACATTCTGGGCAAGAAATACCTTTTGAGATAAGATTTCTTTCAAAACAGATTCTGTGCTGTGTTGGTGTGTCAGCTCTTCACATGTGAATTGGAGTTTGCAGATGGTGAAGGAAATGATTAGTCCTGGAGTGTCAGAATTGAATTCAAAGTTACAGGACACTTCTTAGGAAATACAGTAAACACACCTTCTCTAGGGGTTCTGGTGATTAGAACTCTGCATCATACAAGAGAATTGCCTCCTTTAAAGTTTTATTTAAAATTCCTTCTCTGAGTGATTGATAGGTCAGATATTTCTGACAATCCTGCCTATCCCCACTCGGGGAAGGAAGAATTATGAAATTGTGAGCATTTGGAAAGTTGGTTCTTTTTTCTTTGTTTGGGATTGTGAGGGTTTGTGTTTGTTTTTTATTTTGGTTGGTTTGGTGGTTTTTGCCTTTTTATTTTTAATGTTCTTATGAATGACATCTAATTATAAGCAAAATGCTGTTCATTTTTTCCTAAGTGTATTGGTCTTTGCTTTTCAGATTCAGGCATCTTCTTGAAATTGGACTTTTGTTTGCTTGTTTGTTTCAATTGTGTTTTATTCTTGCTGTTCATATACAGTACTGTATTCAAAGGAAAACAGCACTACAGAACAAAAAAGAAAATGAAGTCAGGTCTTTACAAGTGAAAAAGAGGTCTGATTGCAAATAGTTGAAATGGAGGTCTGTTCTTTGTAAAGGAAGGAGTTAATGACTTGTGTAAAAAAAAAAAGTCATAATTAGGAAACATTGTAAATGTTACTATTCATAGATTTGTTACACCTTGTAGGAACAGGAAATCAGTCTCAGCCTATCGATTTTGGGTAGTTAATTTATGCAAGGAAGAATGTGGGTATTAATCTTTACAACTCACTGACATTAAGTTTAAAAATTACTGTCATCCATTTATCACAATGATGTGAAGTCTACAGACTGATAAGTTAAAATGGGCTGTTGCATTTGATGCATGAATTTCCAGGAAACCAGCTTTGTTATGCTTCTAATTGCACTTGTGTTGGTAAATAAGTTTTATCCTCAACTCTGCTTTTATAAACTGACTCTTTAGTGTCTCCTCCCTCATACAATTAGCCTGAAATGGAGTTTGAGGCTTGTTTCCTAATGTTGATTCTTCTGTGTTATTTTAATATTCTTTTATTCAAAATTGCCTTAATAAAACTTCAGTGGGTATAGATAGAAAATCTGAAATGTGAGTATTTCCTTCCTTTTTTGCTCTTGATGATGGTGTGTAATTGCAGTGATAGGTTAATTGCAATTAAGTATTTTATCATGTGTTGGAAAAGCAGTAAGAAAAGACTTGGATCTTATAGTCCCAGAATTAACTTTTTCAAGGACCATATTGTTTATATACAAAATTCTTAGGACTTGTAATTTTTTCTTTCCTTTCCATTGTCTTGTTGAAGAGCTTGCATGACAGATCTCTGTGCTGCTTCTGTGTTGTCCTCTTAATGTCCTAGCCCAAACCATGATTAATTGATCAACTGGACCTTCTCTGCAGCCTCCCCATGCTGTCTTGAGTTTTGCTCTGTCATATTTATAATACCACAATGCTTGAATTCCTGTAATAGTAGCTCCTCTTTTGCCAAAATGGAAGTGCCACGTTTTCATAAAAACATTTCCTTGTTCATCTCTTTCCTCATTTCTGCTCAAGTAAGAGTAAATCTCTCTTCAAGTACAGTCTGTAGATGACACAGATGACTTTTCTGTTGTGTAACATGAAGTCTGTGCTCTGCACCCTTATATATACCTTCTTAAAATAAAACTTGTCTGAAGTGCATTCTGTCCCTCGTAATTGCATCAGCACTTTTAATTGAATTAATTTTTGTTAAGGTAAATGAATTCCAAGTAGTGGGTAATAAGTCATTAAACACTGAGATGGTTTTGTCTGATGTCCAGTTTGTTGTTCCCCCACCAGAAGTTCTGTTTGCTGTTCTTTGCCTGCTGAAGTCATAGTGAGTGCAGTGACTTACATGTCTGCCTCAGAGAAGGGTTTGTGTAATTGCCCCCTGCAGTTCCTGCTGTTTAATTGATAATGGGAAATGTGGACACAGGCAAATCAGTCTGCAGTAGAATCTGGAGAGCCTGCCACTGAGAAGAGAAAAGTGTTTTATAATGTATACACGGATGCCTCCAAATTCAGCTCCTTGCAGGAGCTGGCCTGAGGGGTCTTAAATATGTAAAGACTTCAGAGACTGCCAGTGAAGTTCTGTCATGGGATTAAGGATCATTCAAGATAACTTGAGTAGGCAAAAGGGAATAACATTCTTACTGGAGAATTGAGACCAGTCAGTGACTCTTGACAAGCGGGAGAAGAGCCATAGTTCACTTCTTTATAGTACTCTTGTTCTGAGGTGATGGGCAGACTTTGAGAGCAGATCCAGGGAAACCTTGCACATTTTTTCCACCAAATGGAGTAGAGAAGATTACATTCCAAATGTGGAGTGTGCAAGGAATTCCTGAAAAGTCTGAAATCATGCAAGTTAGATATTTGTTTCCAGTCTTGTAATCTTTCCCTTGGAATCTAAAAATTAAGTTTTTCCAAGCGTGGTGGGAAACAGTATGATGCCACAGTGTTAGAACAGATGTAAACGTTAATGTAAACCCGTGCCATCAGAAACTGCTTGTAATTCAAGGAAAGCAGCAGAAGATTGGCTGTTACAGTAAAGCTGTTGGAGAAAATTCTTTTTATGGGTGCAAACAGTCTTATGGCTGTTAACAAGAACAAAAGCTAAGAGACCATATTTTTGACTGCTTTTGTTTGATTTTAGTGAAGATTTCTCAGTTAAACAGCAGGAAAAATAATCAGGAAAAAGGAACCTACCTTATGTATTTTATCCACAGACCTATTTCTAAAGAAGTAATTTACTGATCACAGAGGGAGCAAATATCCAGCTTAATTTCTTTCCCCAGCATTTATAGCTCCAGATCTGGAGCCTCAGCTGCTGCTGTAGTTTCTGCAGCTGTTGATTAGGAAGGAGTGGATCAGGTGGACTTTGGAAATGTGTAGGGTAGCATATACAAAATGGCAAAATAGAAGAGTAGAAGTAAAGACTAACAGAGATTAGAAGAGAGCTCTGAAGAATCTCGATTAAATCCTCTTGTGCAGAGCAGGGCAAACCTTCAATTTCCTACAGACCTTTAATTTGAAACTACTTCAGTTATATGTGGTCCAATTCTTGGTTTTAATTTGGTGTTAGCTATTATTGTATAACAAAGCTGTGAAGCAATGCCACACTTAACTAGTATTAGTGTACTGCAATGTAAAAAAGTCTGTAAAATGTAAATTGCCAACGTAAAAATTGGCCACATACCTTCTCCTGGTTGCATCACTGAGAGAAGAATGCAGTACATCTGAATCACACTAATTAAGAGTAGATTCATGTAAGTGTATTTCCATAAGGTATGTTTTTGGAGGATGGAGAATGGGGACCCAGTGTTTTATTATTTCTGTATAGTACTAAACCAGTTGCTGAGTACTTTTAAAAAAGATCCTGACAGAAACCTCTTGGTTTGTTGTACTCCTTCTTGGTTGGATTGCACAGAAGTCAGTTTGTTTGCTAATGTTCTTCTCCAAAGCTGTTGTGGGCTTTAAGGGTTATTTTTGGGTTTTGTTGCATCCTTTGGAAAGCTATGTGAGATGGACTTTTGTGTCTCAACTACATTCTTGTGTATATTGTTTGTGCTCTTTGTAGGCTTTATGTTAATGTCTGTTTGTGATGGATGGCACAAAACAGCTGATTGAAGGTAGTGCTGTTCTTCATTTGTATTCCCCTGGACTTGGGTACCATTTATTGCACTGAGCAATTATCAGTCTTACCACACTTCATCCTGAAGAGACCTTGAGTTAGACAGTTGCAGGCTTTTCATATAATTCTCTGAATTAGTATCAAGCCGGTGTTTGTTACAAATCGTAATTTTTTGAAGAAAAGTAATTCTTAAATAGGTGATTTTTTTTTTTAATGAAGTCTGATGAGCATTTCTTCTTACATCTACAGCTAAATACATTTCCTAAGTTTAGTCTCCCTTGTTTTTCTTCTGTACTCAGTGGACAGAGAGGCTCATTTTGGGAGAGTGTCACTGCTTGTTCTGGATGATGCAGTCATTCTCTCCTAAATACAGAAAATGCTTGCTGAGATTAGACTAATATAAAATGTTATTAATTCTCCCCTTGGTCTTCTAGTCTGATGTGTTTCCTGTTGGTAGCTAGGTTTTTTCAAATATGTAGCAGATCTGTAGCATTATCCAATTTTTTTCAATAGGGACAGACCTTCCCGCTATTTCTTCAGAATTACTTCGCATCAGTCATTTTTTAAAAAAAGCTTATGTCCGTTTAGTTCCTCTGCCTTTTCACATCCTTAAATGCAATTACATGCAAGTACACGGCCAGGTTTTATAATATTCTCTGAATATCGCACAGCCTTCCTTCTCTCTGCCCTGTTGGAGTTACTCTGCTGTTGGACTGTTCTTCATTATCCAGTGTCACATTCTGTATAAAGATATTCTTAGAAATAACTTTCTCGATACTGCCTGTCCTGTTAATGGCATCATATTCATTTATCCATGATTGTGTCATAGCCTACCCAGTGTGGTTTTTTCTTCTTTTTTTTCTTTTTTCCCAGAATCTCTGAGAATCTGAAAGAATAATTTATAGTTGCCATAGGAGGCAGGCAGGCAGGATGGAAACAGGCCAAGATATGAAGGGAATGTTAATATCTTTTTGTTACATTTGAAGGGAGGAGAAGGCTCTGGGGTTTTAGTATAAAACCCCTTTTTTTTTTGTTTGCAACAGAAACAGCAAACTTTAAACGAAAAATAGCTTAATTTACCTTAATTTCTGACATTTTGAGAGAAGAAGGTACAGAGCAGCAAAGGTAGTTAACATATTCTCCTCTGTAAATTGTGTCTGCTAACCATCGTGCTTCTTTTAGGAGCTGTGGTGGCTCCCACTGATGGTCACACATCAGCAAACTGCATCCAAGATGAAGTAGCAGTTATTCTGGGAAAGCCTGTGCGTCCCTACTAATTCTTCTCATATTCCTTTGGAAGTTTTAGATGTGCTTGGGAATTTATTTAATGCCACTACTGAAATTCAGGGTAAAAGTTCTGAAAGGTTGTATCCAGTGTTGTAGCATTTTGAAGTTTAGAAACCATTTTATGAGTGATTTCTCCTTATTTTATTCCTAATTTTGCTCTGTTCTCTAGTAGTGTGCATTTCCACTGAAAACTTCTCATTTCCTTCCTCTCCCACCCCAAAATCTTATAATTTCTTTCCTTTGAATTTCATATTAGAAAACTTCTAGTGTCCTTCCTTCCTCCTTTTCTCATTAAAACCAAACAAAAAAGCCTTCTGCAAGATGCCAGTACAGGTGGGTAAGGCTGTAAAACTTTAATGCTTCATCTGCTAACTTAGGGGAACCACTTGCAAACAGAAACAGTGTATAACATCTCTACTTCTTTTTTTGTACATTTTATTGTGTTGTGGTTTTATTCAGTGATTTAGGAATGCATGTTAGTGTTCATTGTTCTGAACAGCTACACTAAGCCTGCATTAGGGAAGGTCAGAGTCTTAGGTTATTGCAGTTCTGGGCTTCTACAGGCACAGCTTTACATGCTTTACTGGGCACTTGTTTTGTCAAAATACACAGTTCTGTTCAAGTTGGATCCAAAGTGCTGAGTGGAATCTGGGTTAATCAGATTAGGTAATGTAAGAATGCAGTCATTTTCATCTTCGTGGATACCTAAATGCCCTTTGCCTGGACTCGAGATTGAGAGCTCTAAGGGCTCCCTAGTACAGCTTGTTTGTAGAGCCAAGATCGCCCTTCTTTTAACTTTATAACATTGCTACATCTTTTATTACGTTAAAAAAACAGCACTTGGTGAGTAGCACTTCTGTGTCTGGTAAGGCCAGGTCTCAGCATGGAAGTGCAAATAGCATTAAGTTTTAGATTTTGATCAGGCTCTCTTTCAAATAACTCTGGACAGTTGTAGTCATTAAGATAGCATTCTGGACAGTTGTAATCATTCAAACTGCAAAATACGCTGTAAGTACTTGGGCAAGGAGTAAGAGAATGATTCAGATTTCTGTCTTGTTTATCTCTCTTGATATAATGTTTTCCATCAATGGTTTAAAGTTTGGGTTCAGTTTATTACCACTTTTCCAGTCCATGTAGCATGTTTACAGATGAATGCATCACAAAAATTGCCAATTACAGATTTGCCCTTAGCATAGCTGTGGAGATCACAGCAAAAAACCCAAACCAACAAGATGTTATTCTGAGACTTAAGATTAAGTTTGATATTTTCATGCTGGCCTTCTGGCACCTGCAATAGCACAATACCATGCCCTGCTTTTTTTTAGGAGAATAAACATCAGAATCTAAGTAGAGATGTATGCATTTAATTACAGTTCCAACAGGAAGGTAAATTACACAGTGGGTTTCAGTGACTTCTATGTCAAGTTTGCTCAGCCCGACTGAAATGTGCTTCAGGATAAATACAAATGTGCTAAACTTAAAATGATCAAGCTCCCTCTTCCTTGTTCTCACCTGGCTTGTAAGAAAATGGCCTTGATTTTTTTTCCCTTTTTTATCAGGATGAAGAACTGCCTCTGTGTGTCACTGAGCACACATAGTTTGTTTTTGCTGGTACAGCTCTTAGCAGTTAATGACCCACTTGGAAATTCTGTCAAAACCATCATACTGCTTTGCCCTCATTGGGAATACCCTCTGCTTTCCCCTGCTCTTTCTTTTAAACTCTTTTTCTTCCGTAACATTATAATAGCTGTCATTTCAACAATGTAGGGATGTATCTTGTGGAGGAGTGGGAGGTTTGGTCGTGTTGCTTACTAAAGTCGATATTTATAAATGGAAGTAAGGACAAGAACTATTTGCAGCATCTTGGATATATCTTTGCTATCAGGTATTCTCTGGGAAATCACAACATTATTTGCCTTTAGTTACTGTTGAGCTAGTGTGCTTCTAGTGTTTTCTTAATTGATTTCAGAAATTTCTATGCTTAACAGTAGTAACTAATTTATAGGTCAGTATTTTGTATAGGCTTAGGGTTTTTTGTCACTACACATTTATTTGATTTCATTGAAATTGAACTGGTTTGCTTAATTGACTGATCACTTGGTGCTGTGATACCATCTTCAATTCTTTGTTGTCAGCTTTTACTGCCTAGAGTGAGAAAAGACAAGAAAAATTACCTCTTCAGTACTCTTTTTATATTACTTTTGAAAGTATTGAGTTACACTATTTCAGAGGCAATGCCTGTGGAAAGGCTGGCTTACAGAGTTAGGAAAACAGTCTGTTTGTTTCTGCCCCTTGTTTTGTCTTTTGTAAGAAGTAACACCGGTTAAATCTGTCATCTTATCCCATGCCATCCCAGAGCTCTCCAGGAAACAGCAGTTGAAAGCCTTTTGGAAATCAGGTGTACATTTACCAACTGCAGGGCTTATCTTGCTCCTTGCTGGTGCCTCCAGTTTGTGATACACAGCTTTCTACTCGGCAGAGCTACTCAGACTCCTCTTAATTATATGGTATTCCCATTTCTCTCTGTTGTTTTATATAGTAATGGACACCAGTTTGCCAGCAGAAATACTACATACAGCTTTCTGATTGGCCTGATTCCTCCCAACCACCTCAAAAGTTACCACCATGGTAATCCATTTTTCTTACTCTGTTATTAAGATAAACAGAACTTGATGTCACAATGGATAGTTGAACAAGTAATTTTTGGTTTTCTTTAGAGGAATGTCTTCTTCCTGGAAATTTTTTAATGTTGGTGAATCCATTTTGTTTTAATTGAAACTCTTGTATTGTCTCCTGCCTCCCTTCGGTGTCCATCTCCCATATCCTTGCCTCAGAAGTAGCTTACAGTCTCTCTCGATACACTGATTTAAATGCAGATTGCTCTTGCAACACTCTTGGCTTAGGCTCAAGGGCAAATATTTGTAGTGTGTTACACTTGTTAGGCAGCGGATGTGTACTTAGGGACTGCTTGGTTAGGTATGCCGTGTCCTAGCCCCTGGATCTGACCATGCCTCATAGGCTGATTTTGGGAGCTGTTCTGGCAAGTGTTGTTCCATGAAAACCTGCTATTTGAAATTAGTGTTTTCTAAATCAAGGTGTTCTGCTCTTGTTAGTGAGGTTATGGGAACGTTTTAGTGGTGAACTTCTGGAGAGCTGTAAGAGGGAATGGGATATGTGAAGTCACTGAGCAACTAGGCAGGACTAAGGAGCTGGGTAGTGCACTTCATCAGTGGACTTGGCATTTCAATGACCTGAGGTTTCCATTCAGAAACTGAACTTTCATATTGAATTCCTGCTCTGTTCTTACTGATTTTCAGTAAATTGTTGCTGAGACCTTGATAGCTGTGAGATTTCTCATCCCAGGCTTTGCAAACTATTGGCATCTTCCGCAAGAGTTTTGAAGGCTAATGCATTTGGAATTCACTTTGTATGAGATTTGGCTGAGTTGAGATTTGGCAGCCTTTGAAGCATGGTCTAAGATGCATGGGTTTGATGCAGATTTGGATTAATTTTTTGTGGTTTTGTTTCCTAACCGGCTGCTTGCTAATGGCTTTCCAGCTGCAGCTGTGGCAGTAGCTTTTAATGGTTTTGTGCAGCTTTGCGGGAATTGATTTGCTTGCTTTTTGTAATGAGGCCTACTGGAAACACACATGAGTGTTCCCAAAAGCTGGTAGGAAAATAAGCACAAGCAAATGGTAAGGGAAGATTTTGGTCAGTTGCCTTAACAGTTTAAGGGGAACAGTGATGCAGAATGTGGGACTCTGTTTCAGGGATAAGATACAAAATCTTATGAGAGAGCAGGTTCCAGTTGCGTTGCGGTTCTGAAACTGGACTTGCTTTTGCTACTGGAGGCAGCATGCCAAATCTGTCTGTTCTTTCGAAATGAAACTTGAGAAACAGACTTGTATGTGCATAAGATGAGTAAAATCTGATTGTTGAATTTGATGTGTTCCGTGAAGGTCCCTTCTTGTGAACCTGTTATCAAGCAGTAGGATACCAAAGAGATTTTCTTGATAATCCAGAGGCAACCTACTCTTTGGAACCTCCAGCATCTGGACAGGACACATGCTGGTTTGCTGCAGAGCTGGGGACCCTTAGCACTTCAGGGAGAAAAAAACAAGTGTGAAATCAAAGAGAGTGCTAATTGAGTATGTGGGGTACACAAAGTCTGACTTACACCCTGACTTCTGTTGCCCGTAAATTTAGCAGATACCTCAGGTTTGGTCCCAGGAATCTGGTGGATGGTAGTGTAATAAAACTTAAACCAAACAAACCTCCGAAACCCGAACAAGTTGAAAACACACTAGCAGCACCCATCTTCCACTGAGAGCAAAAGTGGCACCAGCTTAGACTTCAGTGGGAAAACTGATTTAAAGAAGAGGCAGCTTTTCTCTGCAAGTGAGAGGTAACTTTGTGACAGCAAACAATGCAATTTGCAGAGGAGTATCCACCAGGAAAATCGACAAGTTTGTCACAGCTTAAAAGTTAACGTTTTTGTAGGGAGGCATGGGAGCTTCCTACCCCCGTTGCCTCTTGTCAATGAAATGTTTTCTGTCTGCTAACACTCGCTCCTCTGTGCATTGGTTGTTGTGTCAAAAAGTAGTATTAGGAGTTGATCACATGCTCACTATAGCAGATAAAAAGCTGTAAGAAGAAAATATTATCATAAAGTCAATATTTTCACCTGAGCAATTATCTAAGAGTGGCAGATGGCTATGATCTTCTGACAATATTTTATAGACAAATGAAATAGCCACCATTTAACATAGGTCTGCTTTGTTGCACACACTGTGAAACAGGTAACACAAAGCTCTCCAGTTTTACGCATCTGATCTAGTAGAAGGAAATAGATGATATAATGTTTGTTAATTCTCCCTGCTCCCCACATGAGGAAATGAAGTCTTGTGAAGGTGACAAATTGTCCAAACCTTCCAGCTGCTGCAAAGACAAGACATTCAATGTTCCCTAGTAACTGCAAATTTCTTTTTATGCTGCTTGGTCCCAGCTGGGAAGATTGCCAGCTCTTCATTCTATAACATCTGCCCTGAAATTATGAACTAGGTTATCAGCTATGTATTGATTTTTAAGATAGGTGCCATGAACTATTTCCCTGTGATCTGGCTAGTTATTTCCCTGTTCCAAAAACTTTCATTTCTAATGGTACATCTAGGTGTAATTCCTGGCATAAACTAATTCCTTCAGATAATCCTTTACTCAGAAAACATTGCATTTGCCATTTTAGTCTAAAACATTTATAATTTATCAAGGCCTTTCTGAGTTTTTAAGAGATATTTTCATGAAGTCAGGCAATATTTTAGCTAGATTTGGATTCTGCATGCACAATTTAGAAAGCAACTGTAAATTTTCCATTTTCCAGCCACAGAAGGGCAGAAAACAAATTTATTTGTGCCCTATTTAGGGCCAGCTCATATTTCACGTAGGGCAATAAAAGTTCAGACACTAGTTCACTAGTTCTTCTCTTCTGGCAGAGCAAATGATATGGAAAATTGAATCTCAACTTTCATAGCACTAAGAATGCAATTTTTTTTTTTTTTTTTTTTGTGGCTTCTATCTGCTTTAATTATTTGGGTGTGTAAGCAACTCTGCACTGAAACCAGGCAGGCAGGTGAGGCACAAAAGACCAAGCAAAGGGACTTTTGTGGAGCATTTTTTGTGTGACACAGTGCTCTGCATATATGCTGAAGGAGGATGCTCTCCTGTAGTTCAGGATTCTCCCACAGACAGTTCCCGCAGGCTGCTGCAAAGCTAATGGCAATGAAGAAACAAAGGAGCCAATTGCCAGGAAAAGTCTCTCCCCTTTTTGTAGTTCATCTCCTGGGAAAAGGAGCCTCACAGGATTTTTACCTGAGGTTCATAAAAGTGACCGGGACACTGTCTCTTGAATTGTTTGAGAGGGAATGTTCTGAGGAGAATAATGAATGCACTGGCTGTGCAGTGCAGTGGAAGTGAAGGGAACAGTCCTAGGCTGATTATAAAGAAAATGGTTATCCTGTGTATTTTTTGAGCTGGCTGCCACATACTAAGGGAAAATGTGACAGGATTTTGGATGGCAAATAGTTCTCCATTATCCAGTAGCTAAAACGAAGAGTGAAAAGTAATTATTATGTTTAAGATAACAAGCTCAAAAGAAAAGTCTAAGTTAAGGCTGCCAGTTGGTGGCAAATGTTCTGAACAATTTTATGGCCAGGTTTGTAAAAGGCCTTGCTGATGCAGAAGAGGTATGTTCCAGTCATTTGGGGAGCCTGGTATGCCAGCCTTAGCCCATACTCTTTTTGTCTGGCAGTTCTTATTGTTCTTCTCTCTCTGTCACAGAATCCTAAAACGATTGTGGTTGGAAGGACATGAAGGTCTAGTCCCTCCTGCTGCTCACAGCTGGATCTGTATTGTATTCAGACCAAGAACAACTTCTTTGAGGTTCTTTATTCTGGTGAATCCCATTATCCTTGCAGTGATTCCCTGTTGCTCCTGCCCCAGTCCTTAGCAGCTTCATTTTGACTGTTACTGCTCGTTTGCCAGCCTCACACTGGAGAAGTGAAAAACCAGAGTAAATTCCCCTATTAATGCAGAGTTAAGGTTACGTAGCAGTGTTTTTCTAGCATTCTGTGTTCATTAAAACTTAAATTCGTAAAAAGCATTGTCAGAGGAGAAGAATGTGCGCTGATTAACTCATGGCTTCTTGGATCTGTCTGGAAGCACTTTTATTTAAAATATTTATACCTAATACAGTATTAGCTGCTTTTTGGAGCAGTTTAGCAAAGCTGGGTGTATAAAGCAGGTTAGTTGAAGTAGGACTTGCAATGGAAGAGGAAGTGGGGACTATCTATTAATTTCCAGGTTTGTGAGCAGATTTAGGAGATCATGTAATCACAGAGTGGTCTGGGCTGGAAGGGACCTTGAAATCCACCTAGTTCCAGTCCTCTGCCTCGGGCAGGGACACCATCAGCTAGACCACATTGCACATGTACCATGAGAATTCTAACATAAAAACTGCACATTCAAGTATCAGTCTCCCTGCTGTGGTTGAGAGAGAAAACGGTTTCCTAGTCTAGTTTTCCTAGAAAGAGGTTTGCTGCCTCATGTTAGCCAAATGGTGTTCTGGTCATTGTTTTTGGGGTTGATGTAGTCAGATGAAGGTTGAAGGGGTTTACTCCATTGCACTTCAGAAGTTGAAGTTGATGAATTTGTTAAGAAGGTAAATTACCCTCTTGGAAAAAATTCACTATTTTTGGTTATAGCTACTTTGGTGAAGAAATTGCTCTTCCAGGAGAGAATTGTTACTAACATCATGATTACCTGAATTATCAACTTTACAGTTACCTAGGTTCGTCGCTGAGACATGGCTAGCCTGAGTAAAATTTGCTATGTTCGTTCTGGAAGTTAGTAGCAGTTGAAGAGGGGCAGGGGACATGTTGCAAACACAGTTTGTGGTTACAGTGATTTCTAAGGATTAAACAAGAATGCTCTGTTTTATTTACTCTCCATCGTCCCTTCTTTCCTGTCCTGCTACCATTTCCAGTTCCTTGTTTTTCCCTTCTGGTCCTACAGAGTCAGCAGCATGTTAGAGTATTAATACATAAAAAATTCTGTGTTTCCTCTGTACATTCTTGAGGGGAAGTATGAACAGTCCCCTGTAAGTTTGGAATAAAAACTGAGCTAAGCATTCTTAGGTGATTGTAGCCAGAGGAGAGAAATGAGCACCTCTGAGGCCCAAGTCCTTGCCGACTTTCACATGTGTGTGTGAAGGATGAGGTGGATTGTCCCTAAAGTCAGCAATTTCTTCAGCTGACACGAGACAGGTGTGTTTAAGGGGGCTAGGCCAAATCAAGGGGCTGGGGCCAAGCTCCTTGAGCGTGTGTCACCCCTGCATGTGTCTGGAGGGATGTGTTTCATTGTGCTTGCAGCCCAGGGGACAGCTGAAGTCTGGAAATGGAGAAGGGACATCTGCCCAGCTGGATATGTTGACATTTTTGCTTTTTCTGGCTTCCCTTTATCTCTGTCCTATCCCAGTGTTCGTGCTTCTGGTCTGCTTCTTATCTGCCCGTGCTCTCTCCAGATCCTTACCTAGATCCAGGTTGGCCTGTGTGCTTCTACAGGGAACTTGCCAGTTTTCAGAGCTCTCTGAGCTTGGCTTGTGTAAAGCTGTAGGAGAGGAGAGACACTGAAACGTGCTGAGAGTCCAAGCTGATGCTTCCTTCGTTTCCCTAAGGCCTTGGGATACATTTGGAAGCTGACAATGCAGAAATCTGTCTGCAGGCTGAGTTTTGTACCTATGGAATGGAGGAAACACAAGCAGTTAGCATCTCATACCAAACAAATCTTACTGTAATCATGTTAAAAGATATCAGGGAAAGAAATTAAACTGGGAAGGATTAATACTGCTATAAGATTCTCACTCATGCAGGGAGGGAAGTTTGCTGTAATCTGAGACCTTCATCAGCTAGTTAAACTGATACTTTTGGGCTGCCAACTCTGTAATTAGTAGATACTTATTTGAAGCATATTCTTATTATTTTTTTTCTGTTTTGGTGGTGATGTGGCAGAGAATTTTGGGTGGGTTTGGATTTACTGTATGGATTGGGTTGCCTTTTCTCATGTTTTTTTTGTATGAGTTTTTTTGTTAGGGTGTTTTTTTTTTTTAGCTTTCATAAGTTTAGATACTGATGTTTTAGACTCATTTGTGCATATGTAAATGAAAATGAACCTTAAGGAGAAGCTGCTAACTCACTCAATGCTTTGTTCACCCTAAGGTAAAATCTGGAAGAAATACTTCAGTTAGTATTTTCTGGGAACAGAAGTGAAGCCAGTGTTTCAGATTACGGGCTGAAGTTTCTAAAAGCATAAAATATTGTGTCTCTTTTCCCTGAAAAATAATCTGTAGGGACTTGCACAGATGATGCTAGATCCTGAAGGACATTGCCTAGCGGGGGAACCTTTATGCTGTTCCCTCATTTCTCACAATCATCTTCCATCCTTTCTCTTCTGTTGCCTTCCAGCTTTTGGCTTGCGGCCTCCAACTCACAACTTGAGACAGACACCAGATTTCTGTCTGATGTCCCACAATACTGGATACTCTTAGATTTTACTTTTTTTTCAAGTTAGCCTACTGTCTTCTGGAATGCTCTGGCAAATTCTGTAGCGGTTGTTCCTTCAGAAAAATCTGTCTTTGCAGCCTAGTACCCATTAACGTGAGGCATACATGTTAACTCAGGAGGCTTCTCCTGTCTGTGCTTGATCTTTCTTGGTGTCACAATTCCCCTTTCAGAGGGAGGTTATAGTTAAACAGTGCTGAGAAAGTCTGGGGGGCTGGGGACACTGGCGCAAGTATCTTTCAAGTAAGAGATAACCAGAGCACTGCCCTCATCCACAGAGCCAGTCCTTCATCACTGAAAGCAATCAGTTTGTCCATGCTTGATTTGGCCTAGTAGTAAATCTGTGCTGTTCATTCCTAATAATCTTCCTGTCCTTCTATGCCTGGAAATGTTTTCCTTGAGGGTATTGCTCCATAATTTTTACAGGAGCTGAGGCAAAGCTTTAGCCTGTGGCTTTCTGGATGCTCCTTGCCTTTTAAGCCAGACAGTAGACACTTCAGCACTTCTTACCTTATGGCTCTGTGTGTCTCAGACTGGAGCACTGTGGAAGTGAGAATGCGTTTGGCTGAATACTAGGTAATTGGGAACCCTACTTGTCAGTACCACCTTTGGTCTGAGACAGAATGACAGCATTGCCAGATGGATTAGCAACAGACAATATTAGAAATGACCATTTAGTTTCTTAGATTGGGCAGATGAAGAATGTTTAGTCAATGCAATTAGAGAAGAAAGGATATGTATTTTCCTTGTTCTGTTACTTTTCTACAGTTTTCTATTAATTTAAAAATTCTTTTCTTGAAATTGCTAGGAACTTTGGACATGAAGTGATTACCAGTGATTTTATTTCTCAGTAGTGACTAAGACACTGTCTTGCTTGTAGAATATAGGTATTTTATTAAAAGACCTGTAAGTGCCAAAAAAACCTATTTCATAAGATTGCTGATGGAGGTTTAGCCTTGAGCATTGTCTGAACTTCAGTACGTAGCAGAAAGGTGGGAATTAGGTTAACTTGGGGTTTTTTTGGTATTTTTTTCTGTCTGAATACAAGAAAGCTGATAACAGGGAGTTGTATACTGGGACTTGCACTTTCCACTTAGCTACTTTGTCCTCTTAACTTTGGCACTAAAACTTGCTAAATCTAAATACGGATGTTCTTACCATTTATTTGGTGTCAGGTATCTTTTTGGAATTAATCAATTTATTATGAGTCTGTGGGAGCATGTCTTTTGCCATACTTGGTAGGGCTATTTTTGGAAAACTTGGAATCCACTGTAGGGTACTGTGCCCAGGGAATAGGAGTTACCTGAAAGGAAGCTGACATTTTGTACCAAGTTTCTGTGCTTCCCATTTTATCATGCCAGCAGATGGGAAAAGATAGAAATCATTTTTTGGCTAGGCTGTCATTGCATACATCCCTAATTTTATGATTTCAGAAAAGGTTTTATTTTCTATCTTGTCTTCAGGACATCAAATTGAGTTTTATAATGCTTCTTCATATACTACATTTTAAAATTTCTAGTAATTATTTTTCTGTACTTTTTTCATAATGTCTCCTTTTAATTCACAATTTTTTATTTTTTTTTTTTTACTGAGCAGAGAAACTTTGAAGTGCTTCAACTGAGGCCTTATCAGTGCCAAATGGAGTGGAAGGGCATCACCTGTCTTTTTCTTAGATGACATGCAAAGGAAGAGCTTTTGATTTTGTCCCAGAGACAGTCTGAGTCATGGCTTTGTCAGACAGCTTTATTAGGCATTGGTTAGCTCATCTGAGATACAAATTTTGGCCATTTTTGATTAACACCAGAATCCCAGAGGGAAATCAGAAAGTTCAGTGCACTGCTAGTGATAATTACTGTGGCAACCGTGGCAATCTGACAATTTCCTTAAACATCTATCAATCCACTGTTACAATGAACTCTTCTGCTAGACATTAACTCACAGCAGAGAGATGGTCCCATTATCCTAATCTTCCTTTTCTGCTTTGGCAGAAATCGGAAGTTGACTTAATGCATTTGGTATAGCAGGAGGAAGTATCTTATTAAAGACAGAGGTTAAAATAATCTCAGCTGGACTGTGGTCAGTGCTGTTTCTTTTCTATCAGATCTCCTAAGGCAAATGTATAAACTTATTTTTTGCCTTGGGAATATGAAGTTAAGCAAAGCTTTATTGATTGTGGCGTAGCTCATCTGGGAGGAGCTTCAGAACATTGTGAGAGGCTGCCTGTTGGCTGTGGGTGTTCAGCAAGTGCTGCTGGGCGGTGTCCATGCTGGGGACAAGGTCACTTGTGACTTTAGCATGTACACCTTGCACAGGGTGCCATACTGCCAAGAGCTTGAGAGTGTCTGACACATAGGTGGCACTAGGCAGGTTCCGTGACCCCTTATGTGTGGCCATGGAGGGACGGAGCAAGAAAAGCTGTGGATGGACAATACAAAATTAATAAAATCTGGGTCTGTCTTTGTTGTCTTCGAAACACAGTATCTGAGAGCATACATCACGGTCTAATTTATATCCAATTCTAAACTGGCTTAAAAGTAGCCTTGCCAGTTGGGAAGGAGCTGCTGTTAGGAATCTCAGGATTACAACATACAGGTTTAATTGCATTTCTCTTGAGCAGCTGGTGTCAAGTTTGCTGTTCTATAAAAGTGTTGTTCGTGCCATCCCTTAGAAGGTGTGGGAAACTGGGAGCTTTCCACTGTGTGTTCCATTCATGCAGTATGTCCATGAGGCCATGTGCAGTTTTATAGTTTTAATTCCCCTGAGATTCATATAATCTGAAATAACCAGGTAGCTGTGTTTTTCCATTATGGACATGTTGCTTGGTAGATCCCAGAAGAGCCATGCCTTTCTGCTTACACAAAATTAAGCCCTTTGATTGCAGTCTTTGCTGGACAGTAAAAAGCAGTGTATTCTTCACTCCAAGGCCCTTTAAGTGGCGGTTGTACTATCCATTCTGTCATTGCCTCTGCTAACACATGGATAGTATTAAAACTAATACAACCATGGCCATACTACTTTATTGTAGAGGTAACTGTGGCAGCAGAAGTGGTTTTTTTTTTTAGTCATTTTTCCTGCATTCTTTGCATGTCAGACCTCCTTCTCCATCGTTGTGCACATTGGCAAACCGGTTTGTTCAGAAGCTTCCCCCTGTGGAAGCAGACAGGAAGAGATGCCTGGAAAAGGAAAGGGGAGTTGTAACCTCTACAGCACAGGTTAGAGCCTGGAACATCTTTGTGCACCTGGTCATTTGGCCCTTTCTTTCCCAGCTGGGTGTGTTGTATTTGGCACAGGAGGAACTGAGGTAGCTGTCAGTGCTCTGAGTGCCCTGTTTGCATTGAGCTGTCAGTCCATGACTGCAGCTACCAAATATGCACCACTGAACACGCAGTGCTGACAAAGTCAGCATTGCTAAACTCCTCTTTTTCTGCACATCATGGAGGTGGTGACATGGATCTGAAAAGGGTAAGGTATTCTGTGAGGTGGCCGTTTCCTAAACTGAACCAGATTTGATAGGTTGTTGCCTAGGCAGAATCCCAAGACAGTCACACCAGACTCAGTTAACAATTGAGGATTACCTAATGGTGTGTTTTATCTGTCCATGTGTATTGGGTCTGATCGAGGTGAAGCTCACAGCCTTGACAGTGCTGTGCTTTGCATTGGTAGCTGGATGGGTGCTGATAACAGGGCAGTGTTTTGGCCACTGCTGGGCAGCGCTGTCCCTCTGATGTTCCTTCCCCCATCGAAGAGGATGGGGGTGGCCAAGATCCTGGGAGGGGACACAGCCAGGCCAGCTGACCCAAAGTAGCCAAAGGGATATTCCATACCCTGGGACGTCAGCTCAGATGTAAAAGCTGAGGGAGAGAGGAGGAAGGGGGGACACTCGAGTGTTTTCACTGATTCCCTCCAGAGCAACCGTTCCGCGAGCTGAGGCTCAAGTGCTTCCCGGGAGATGTCCGGACATCGCTGCCCATGGGAAGCAGAGATTGACCCTTTGGTTTTTCTCTTTCGCTCGGGTGCGCAGACCTTGCTTTGCTCTTTGCTTTATACAATATTAAAACTGCCTTATCTCACCCTGCTGGCCGTGCTCCAGTTTATTCTCCCCTGTCCCAGCAGGAGAGGGGAGTGATAGAGCGACTGAGTGGGCACTTGGCGCCTGGCCAGGGTCAACCCACTACACCATGTTACTGTGGTTGCCCAATTTATTGTATAACGTAAAACATAATTTAAAACTTATGTACAGAATGGCAGTCATGTGAATTAACAAGAAAACTGTAAGCTCTGAATTAATTTGTGGCTTAGTGCAAGGGAAACTTCACTGGTACTTCTGAAGACAGAGCAGATCTATTGTCTTCAGGAAGTGCACTTTTAATGTTCTTGTAGTTCATTCTCTTGAGAGACAGAGCAGATTGTAGATCTGAAAGGAAATTCAATACCAACACTAACAGGGAGGTTTTTCAGAAGTATTTAAGCTTTAAAGCAGTAAACTTACTATCATTTAAAAGCATATTTTATGATACTACCTTTGTACCATAAGTTAAATTTTATCTTTGCATTTTCCTTTGCCTAAAAAGAGGGAGTGTGTCCTTCAAAATTGGATGTATAGTTGGAAATATTAACATCCCACATAACTGTTCTCCCTGTAGTTCTTGACATTAGTATCTTCTAGCTTGATTTGAATCCTTACTCATGTTTGTTGTCCTTTGGTTTAGGACCAGTCTTTAGTACTAGTATTTTCTCCTTCATCTTTGTCTTTCCTGCTGATGTTTTTTTCCCCATTTCTACATAGTTGAGTATCAAAGAATGGTTTGGTGAACACAAATGCAACTTTACTATTAAGCTGAAAAACTTATATCTAGAAAGACAGAGGGGTGATAATTTACTTTAGAGTTTGATTTAGCATGAGTATCCTAAGGCATTGATGTAAAAGAAGTTAGTTGCTGGGCAATTGTTTGTCATTGGAGACTCATCTTGTTATGGAAGATGTTGTCACAGTGGTTTAAGACGGTTTCAATAATAAAGTAGCAGCTTTAATAATTTTTTTTTTTTTATTTTGCAAGTATTTACTTTGTATGTAAGGTTTTGTGGTTTTCATGTTTTTATAACATGTTCTGACTCGGTATTTTATTGTTGCTATTGCTGATAGAGTCTTTAGAGTGCCTTTGAATTCTAGGAATCAGTAAATTGTTAGAATTTCAAGGCAGTTGAGTGTGGGTTTCCCACTGTAAGTTTTGCATCCCAGCTCAGCTGTGTAAGTGGTGTGTGGGTGCCCAAGAGGTGGGTGTTAAAGCCATGCCCTTGTGCTTGCAGAGAGCCACATCCTGGAGGACGTGAACCGCTGCATCGTGGCGCTCAGGGAGCAGGATGCCGAGGGCCTGGACCGTGCCGCGGGTGCCATCCGCGGCCGCGCTGCCAGGCTCGCTCACATCGTGGCGGGGGAGATGGACAGCTTCGAGCCAGGAGCTTACACCGAGGGAGTCATGATGCATGTGCAGCACCTCACCAGGGCAGGTAAGGCTGATTGCTGCAGCTTTTACGGCAGCGTAAACTTCCCTTGGTGCGCCGCATTTAAAGGGAATCCTGTGGGTCTGTGATGTAGTGCACGGGTGGTGCTCTGATGATTCCCTCGGCAGTCTCCTTTTAGCAAGCTGTTGAGTTAGGATGAGACCATGCAGTTCAAAACTAATTTTTAAAGTTTTATTTGAATTACGTGATCTCTGCAGTTTTCATGAGTTGTGAAAGACTTACTGGGGTTCCTAATGCATGTAACAATATTCGTAGACTTGTAACTAATGAGGCAGCAGCTTCCCACTTTGTTGCACTGGCCTCACCGTGCCTGCTCTGCACAGATGAAGGGCAAACTCAGAGAAGCCAGGTGCATTATTTGTGTGTACTTTCACTTTATGTTGAGCAATAATCAGATGTCCCAAAAAGTCTTCCGTTTTGCTAAACAAATTTGAAATCTTCTAAAATGTTTAGTAGTTTCCTTTAGACTTCCACAATATTAAAAAAAGAGGACATCCTATACTGGAAAATGCCTGTACTGGCCACAGGCAGCACACAGAATAACTCCTATTCTATAAGTGGTTCATTTCCATAAATGAATCTCTGGCTTTTCATAATGTATACTTAAGCAAAAAAAATTATCTACGGAGTTCCCGTTCCCAGTACTTCTTTGTTTTCAGTGGCTGCAAGTCCAACAGTTGGGCAGTTAAACTGCTCCTAAGAGATTTTCTAGCAAGTCTGTCCATCTGTGGAATATAGGATTTGGTTTCCTGAACTCAAAAGTCTAAATCCTAGCTCTGTCAATCTAAACAAATGTCTAGTACCTAGCACTTGACTGACATTTGCTTTATTTAACCACAAGAAAAGACAGGGATTTTTTTTGAGCTCTTTCTTAATAAGTTCAGATATGTCTGGGGCAGAACTGTCTTCATGTGAACAAGAGTAAACTGATACTGAAGTGAAGTGGTGAAAGGGAAAGAATAGTGGGAAGAGTTTGAAATAGGCTTGCCTGTTTTTATCTTCTGATATTTTGATGAGAAAATGGAAAAATTCTCACCACTGCATTCCTTTCTTCATGATTACTGGAAGTACTGTGACAAATACCAAGGGAGGCAGCACAGAAAAGCATAATTTTGATTCTCATGTAAAAGCTGAACCCATTTTTCTTGAAACTGATAGTGTTTAAAGACATTAGGAGTTGACATTGATTTCTATTCTGTTGCCTTGTTTGACAGTAATATATATATAATATACTTAAACCTGTCTGTCTCCAGAAGACAGAGAGCTGCAAAACTGGTTGTGGTTGGAATGTTGCTTGTTTCAAGGGACATCAAGCATGGTCACATCTCAAATGACTTTGTAGTACTTCAAAGAATTCACTGTCTTTATGTTGTTTAATAGGAGTAGAAAAAAGACATATGTACTTCTCATTTTCACCTGTATTTATATGATCTGCAGTGAATAGACATCAAACTGTTTGAGGGCTGCTTGGTTGCTTCCTGGTTTTGTTTTATTTAACTTTTTCAGCTTACAGGTAGAATGCAGTCCTCAGGTATAACCTAAACCATTCTATCCCAGCTGGGTCTTTCAGGTTCAGCTGATTGCAAGGGGACACTTCACCAAGAGAGAACTCTGTATTTATGCTGCCATAACCTCTTCAGTTAATTTCCACAAATAACCTCAGGCAGTGAAGGGCATCCTTTATGCCTAATGAAGAGATGAAGTGTTACTGATGAGAAATTATTGCAGGCAGAGTATAGAATCAGTGAAAACAAAATTACAGATGAGGAGCATACATGGAAATAGCAGAGAACTAGAAACAAAAATGTAAGAGTGAATTGGAGAAGAAATAGGAAGGATGCAAATTGGAGGTAACAGAAGGGAGAAAATGTGCATAAAGAGGAGCAGATATATTTACTGTTTGTTAAAACAAAGATCAAGGTTAAATTGTAGAATATATGTTGAAGTAATTAATAATAAAAAAAGAGAGGTTTAGTTCTCTGCATTGCAGTATGCTAGGAAAGAGCATAAGATCACTGGATCTGTGGCTTCAGCTGGAAGACATCAGATATATTAAGATAAAGTGAGCTATTCAACGGTAGTGTCTTAATACTGCCACAGAACGAATATTAAAAACTGGAGCTTAATTTCTTGGCTCAGGTGGAGTCTGGTGTGCATAGGAGCTGTTGGCAGCCAAGCTCTTCACTACAGCCCCATACAATGGAGTTCTGCCTTCTCAGGCATATTTATGCTGTTCCTCTGTTCTACCCCTTCCCTTTCCCTGAACAAGAAGGAAAACTCCAAGAAGACTAACCACAAGGCTCTGTAAAAGCCCTGTCTATGCTGTGGAGTTGAGCTTTCAGAAGTTAAATAATACCAGAGCTGAAGTTGTCTTTGCAGCCTTGCTATCCCTTGATTGGCACTCTGTGTGTGCAGGACGTGCATTAGGACATTATGGCTACGTGCTCATACCCAGCTGTGTTACCAAACAGCTGCTTTGTGCAGGTCACTCCATGGACATGCATGCCAGGGTCACGGATTAGAGAAGGCTGCTGTCCACAGGCTCAACTTACACTGTCAAGAAGCACAAGACGGTGGAAAGAGAGTATATGAGCTCATATTGGAGGTGGCTGTAGATGAACTTGATGGTCTTGATCTTTCTGGACCAAAATGGTTCTGTGACTCTGTAGTTGCACTGCCAGGGCCTGTGCAGAGCTTCTGCTGATACCTAGTCCTTGAGGCTCAGTAATGGGGGGTGCAGGGATGCTCCCCAGCTCCTTCTGTGAGGGAGTGCTGTGCTGGCTGTGCCTTTGTTCGGCACCACGGTGACACCGGGCTGTTCTCCATCCCCTCCTGCTCTCACGTTTCTGTGAAAGAAAGAGCAGCAGAGCGTTCTGGCCAAGGCCCCAGTGCAAATGGTTGAAAGTCACCATTGAGCATCATGGCTCAGAGTCTGTGTGAAGCCTTGGGGACACTGGAGAAAAGCGTTCAGCCATGGGGTGGAGTGTGTGTTCTGTGGAGGCAGTGGATTTAGCCCACTGTACAAGGGTGAAGTAGCTGAGCTTGAGGCTGTGTTCTGGTGTGATTAAGGCTGTGAAAACATTATTACTGGTGCCTCTGTCGTTCCTAATGTCTGGCACTGTTTGTTAGATTGAAATACGCAGATTGTTGCAGTTTGGTAGGGTCTGTGTATGGTTGTATCAAAACAAAATGAAACCTTTAGGAATTATAAAACCCTAAGGTATTTTTACTTCAGAACTGGAAGGGTAATCTTGTTCTGTACTTTTAAATACCAGTCTCCTCGGTTATTTTATTGCCTGCCAGAATCTGCAGCAGTTAAATTTAAGTTAACAATTCATATTATGGCATATATCTGTTGATACTGTAAAAAGTCTGTATTGTAAATTTGGTCTGCAGTTCCACTTTAATGCCAAAGTATAATGATATACATATATGTGTAAATATATATATAAATCTTTCAGTTGCTTAAATGTCTACAGATCTTGTAAAAAAACAAGGAAGAGAATGGAAACAAAGATGGGAAGTATTTTAGCTGTCTCATGTCCCCAGTGGGCCAAAGAAATTACACTTTTAGACCTCTCTTAGAGTGCTTGGGTTTGTGTCCAGTGATTTTCTTTAAAACCTTACAGGCCTCAGTTACTTTTTTGGCAGCATGTTTTACCGTGATATTATGTACCAGTATGAATGAATTTATTTATTTACACTAATGATTTATTTCCTGGTCCCAAGATTACTATTTTGGTCCCTTCCAGTCTTCCTTTTCCCCTTCATAGCCCTTCCAGTGGGAACACTTGTACAGCACCATATTAATACTGATCTAGTACACCTGAAACAGAGCTTCCCTGGACAGTAATTTATTAATTGATGCTCTAGGGTGGATTAAATCTACCGCATTGCTTTCCTCTGGGAAAAGGTAGTTTATCTTAGCCCTAAAAAGACAGTGATGATTTCATGATACAAGCTTCCTTCTTCTCTGGCTTTTTATTCAGCTTTTCCGTTTCTTGCAAGCCTATGCGCACAAGCTAATGGCTTGTATTTTCCTGGCTGCTTCACTGGCCTTTCCAATTCCACTTTACAGGTTTGTCACAGCAGCTTATGTGAAATAACTTTGTCCCCTGCCTTGAGTTTTCTGCAGTAGGGATTGTCTGTTCTTCAGAAATGTGATTCTCTTACACCCAAAAGACACTCCAGAGAGGAAATGCATGAGCGGGTTGTGGTCTGTTTTCTCCTGCCCACTCTGACAGTTCTTTCTTTGTCATCTTTTAACGAAGCCACCTTAGCCAGCACAGGGAGAGAGGAGAACCTCCAGAGGCTTCACTGGCTTTTCCGAAGATGGATCTTCAGATAGGATTCTTAGTTGGGGTGAATGGGCTGTTGAAGGTCGTGACCTCTTGTTGTAGAACAAAAGATACCAATATGACCAACTTTATTCTAAATTATTTATTTGGGGTAGCTAAAATGAGCTGAATGCATCTTACTCATTCTGTGGAGCACGCAAAAAATCATGTTTTTACTAATTTAGAAAGACAGGCGTTTTTAATTAAAATTATTTTTCACCCTGGCTCATCACTGTCAGAATGAGATCTAAAGTGAATATTTGCTGTTCAAGTGTGTTTAGTATTCAGTGATTTTTACCCTTGCTTATGAAGCCCAAAGACTGCTGAAGAAGAGGACTGACTCTTGTCACTTCAAAATATATTAAAAAACAGAAAATCCCCAAAACATTTGAAGAAGGAGAGAGGCCCAGGTATGCAAGCTTATGGAATTGGTGAACTTGTGAAATTGATGCACAACCCAGACAAGGAACAGCTTACAAGAAACTATTCAACAGAGTTACTGTAAGAACTAGAAGGAAAAATAATGGGCCAAGAAAATGCTGAGGGTGTTTGCATGACTTAGCCTAAAATGTGCTTTGTGTATGAGTTACATGATGATTATAAGGCTAAAGCAATAACCCTTCATTCTTGTGGCTATTTCTCTATTACAGAATCAGTAACCTCCATTTGGTGGAGTCTGCAGCAAGGCTTTTTTTTTGTAGGGCTCTGTTCTGAGCCTCCTGTGAAATTCTGTTAAAAATGTTGGTTTTAAAAGCTGGATTTTGCTTCTAATGTGAAGAATGTTTTGAAAAATAGGGGGAAATACCAAGATTTTTTGTTTTCCAGGTAATGGAAGCATGACCCTGAACATTGTTATTTATTTTTTCCAATGTTTTCTTCCTTTCCTCTAACTCAAAAATGCTTTGCTTCACTATTAATAACAGTAATGTCCATGTTGATTGTAGGCATTGTGTGTATGTTAAGGTGCCTTTAACTACACATTTGCTTCTTTAAAATGCTGTTGCACTTAGTGATCATTTAAAGCGCTGAGAGGAAACTGCTCTTCAGTGCACTGCTCCCCCAGGCCTTACTCAGTAACAGCTTTAGAGTGCCTGGCATAGGCACAGGACATGGCAGTCCTCGAACACACTCAGAGTCTCCAAGAAGTTTCTTCTTTCTCCAGAGAAATCTTACCAAGAGCAGCATCTAAAATGCAGCATTGTTATAAAATAAGTATGTGTTTCTGAAGGTAATAACTTTGTTGATGCAGTGTTCAATTGAGTTTTGATGCTTTTTTGGTTGTTAGGTGATTTTCCTGAATTAGGTTTGTAAATATCTTTGTTACCTGCCATGGATTTGACACATGTGATCTTGCTTTCATCTAAGTTACATGGGGAGAGGGAGGGAGGTAGGAGAAGGGTCTCTTGTTTGAGTGCCATTGGTGGAAGAACTGGAAAAGTGAGGATGTCATATGAATTCTGAACCTTGCTCCCATGATAATGTTTGCCATGTTCTTGGTGAAGCCTGGTTTACCTGCAGTCTGATTCTGGAGCAGAGGACACTTGGGTAGGCTGTCCTTAAAGGCAGAGGGCCACTGAACACCAATGTTTGCTTCTGCAATTTCCACAGGCCCTGCAGGGAAAGCAAGGAGGGCAGTACACTACTGGGCAGTAATGGCTTTTTTTTTTCTCTTTCTCTCTCTCTCTCTCTCTCTCTCTCTCTCTCTCTCTCTCTCTCCAGTGTTTTGGGGCTGGGATTTTTATTGGTTGGTTGATTTGTTGGATTTTTTCAAGTGGAATTGCCCTTCTGTAGTCATTGTATATGACATTTTGTGATAAATCTTCCTCACTTAGAGCTACTTTAAGAAGTGACTCGAGGCTTTCCAATGTCTGTGTAAGTCTCATACATCCCTTTTAATATATCTCTCTCTTTTAGATTTTAAGGACCACCAGACTGGTCTGGTTCAGTAATGATACCCTTCATTAATGACAGCCCTTCCTTAAGCTGATAACAAGGTCAGGGAATCCTGCTGTTCTTTTACTGTGTATTGTTAACAGAAACAAACTCTCAAACTTGCACAAGGGTATCTCTATGCCCATATCAAAACCATTACCGTCATTTCAGCTGTGACTTTCTTGCACAAGCTCTTAACTGCCCTGACCTCTGTAATGGTAAGGACATTTCATTCACAAGTTTGTATTTGCCTTTCACTTTCAGTTCTGCAACCTTTCCAGTTATTTGGAATGTGTTTTCCAGCACCTCTGGGATGCAGTTTTATCTCATTACCATTGTCATAATGCTTATCTTGTGGTCTTGCACCTACAAACTCTGATGCTATTGTTATTCTGCATTTTGAGGGAGTTACAAGCTTGCTGTGTCTGTTGCACTTGTCTGTGGTTAGTTTTCAGTGTCCCGGGCAGCAGCTGATGAATTATTTCCTTTGCCATTCCCCATTCAAAGAATCCTTTCATCCTCTTGTCTTTTAGAGCAGTGTAATACACAGGAGATGGCATCTTTCTTACAGAAGCTGAAGTTTTTGTCTATTTTACAAGCTTTTTGCAGTGGGAACATTGTAGTTGTTAATGAGCAGCTTTGGCTTCATCTGACGTGTCCTGGAGCCAGCTGGTCAGATTTAGCTGCTGGATTTTCCCAGAACAGACTAAAGTCTTTTGAATACTTCGGGGTTTACTGCTCTTCTGACCATTTGCTTTTGTAACATCTACATGTCAGAGATGGAGATGATCTGCCTCCTAAGCAGGACTGTGGACTGAGTAACTTGATTTCACAAATGATTAGTGCTTAAGAGTTCATTCTCTATTCCATAGTATCTCTGAGGACTGTTTTGGTTTAAATCTTCAATATGAATCCAATCTCAGACCTGAAAAATTGCATTATCTTTTTGTTCTTCAACCTTAGCTCACTCTTAAGTTCTTCATAGAGAATATCCTAACCAGAATTTACTAGAAGCACCTTTCACAGTTTTCATTTTTTCATGTAACACATTTTTGTTTTATAGTAAAATTCATAATTTTTGTGACATGTCCTATCATAATCATAAAATTATATGATCGCTCCACCTCCCTCCAATAATATTTCCAACTGCATACCTCTAACTCTATTCTGCTTAAGTTTTTTTTAGTGATTCCTTTCTGGCAACGTGCCCTCAGGTCTTCGTGCTTCCTTCCTTAGAAACCATGAACTGTTAGATCTGGAAATGATGCAGTAGCTCTTGATGGGGGGAGCATATGCATAATTCAGTAGAATTTATATATGCCTGTGTATCTGTGTTTGGATTATAAATCCTTTAACATAGTAAAATTGATTCTTGCTGAAATCATAAATAAGCTTGTCTTCATTTTGTTCACCTTGTCTCAGTAAGTCTGTTACCACCATTCATGGCAGTATTTGGAGAAGTGGCAATGCATGCATTACATGCCAAAGAAATTTCTGTAAATAGGGCTTCTCCTCACTTTCTGGGGACCATAATGTTTTCTTCCAGAATCCCACTGGGGCAAGGTCATCTCTGAGGCTGATTTTGTTAGCTACAGGCTTTGTTTTGTGTCACAGTTGATGAGAACACCTGACCACCTCCTCAGTTTACCCTGTGCTATTAAACAGCTGCAGTTGTTTGGAATAATTTCAGTAGGTAGCAGACAAAGTGTAAGGAATGCATCCATCACAATTGAAGCATTTGTCATGGAGTTTTGTGCAGGAATGTACAACTGTCTGTCACTCTCACACTCCTTTTTGATTGTTGTCAGGCATTAAAAATTCAAAGGCAGACAGCTTCAATCAGCAGATGGGAAGGTCTGTGCAAAGATGTTGTTGCAGAATTCCTCACCCTTCCCGAGCACTATAAAAGAGCAGCTGTGCTTTGCTCATGGAATACTGGACCTTAGCAGCCAGGTTAGGCAGTAAACTGTTCATGACCCTCCCAGTCAACTGGAAGGTAAATCCACAGATGTTTCAATAGCTTGTTTAGTTGGGGGTTTTGTTTGGTTTTTTTCCTTATGGATCAATTTTATAATTTCTTCCCTGACCTGATGCTTCAAGTAGCATTCCTTGTACCAGGAGATCAGTGTTTTCCCAGGAACCTTATTTTTCATGTTGAGGGAGGCTTAAAATAATTGCCTGAAACTGATTCCTAGGTCTGAAGTCGGAAGTGTTTAGTGAGCAATTCTAGATGATATCAGCATTCTGTTGGTTTTGATATGCTTATTTTTTAGGAAGGACAGACTAGATTTCAGGAAATACCATGAAGCAGATCTCAGAGGAAGCATTCATGGTGAAATAAATAATATTTAATGATAGTATGCCAAACATCAAAGTTGATACATACACATGGATTATAATAGGAGTGCCAAAATAAGACGAGAAGGATCTAAGAATGTGATCCTTGGAAAAGAGGATGGCACTCACTGTACACTTTCCAAGATAGGCCTTGCCAAACTCAGATTGTTGGGGAACAGCTTTCTGGAGAACAGATGATGCTGAGGATGGGCTGGGCCTTAGTGCAGGTGACTCCTGAGAAGGGGGAAAGACTGAGAGTTGAATGTGGGGAGGTGACAGCCAAGAGACAATGGATAGAAACCTGCAGCTTCCTGAGAGAGCTGCAGTGACTCAGGTGCCACTCCCTCTTGGTAGAGACAGGTGGCCCAGCTAAGGGCAGTGGCCACAAGCTGCAGCAGAGAAATTCAGGGAGGCTGTGGGCAGAGTGGGGAGTTTATTCGCTGTAGTGCAGCACTAGAACAGAGACGAAATGACATTTCTGTCTTTGAAGGTCTTCAAGACTTTGCTGGATAAAGCCATGACTGACTTGATGTGTTGGTCTTATGTCTAAGGAGGTGATACGCAGAATCCTTTTCAAATGTGTGTAGGATTTTTTCCCTGTGTTAGACACCAGCAACATTCACATAATAGTCATCTTTTCTGCATAATTAAATGTTTTAATGTGGACATTCATACTCTGCTGTAGTAATCTCAAATTCTTAGAGAAGAGTTCTTTCTTTTAGTGATGTACTTGTAATTAGAAATACACACTGTTACTATTGAGAAGAACGTTGAGTGTAAAAATGCTTGCTTATACTTCATTGTGCTAATACAGACCTCTTAGATGAAGTATTGTGTGTTAAATGGTGGTTACTCATGGAAACATTGCAAATGGATGCAGTTCCTTCTGTGGGGTTTAGTCTGATACGTTTCCAAATAGGCAAAGAAGTGTTTAAAACCTAGAGGTGCTCTGTTTTCCAAGTCTTTGTTTATTCTTCAGCATGTTCTTTTCAAACCATGATTTTTTTTTTTCCCCGAGAGCTAATCGTAAAATTTGCAGTAGTGCTCCAGACTTCTTTCAAATAACAGCATAGTCCTCTTGTGTTTATTTAATTTGTTCACTTGTCTTGCTTATATTTTGTTCTGTGAAGTAAGTAAGGCAAGTAGGAACCTGTACCTAGAGACACCTCTGGAGTTTGTATCTTAATAGTGTTAGAAGCAATGCTAGTTTTATTCAGTATAGTGTTACTCAGTTTCTAACCATTTTTTGTGAGCTGATAACTGACTTTCTTGAATCATTAATAGTCTGCTGTTCTGTATCTTGGAGGAAAATTATTATTTCTGCTTTGCAGGTTGGGAGGAAGCTTTCTTGTAATCAGCTTTTGTAAACTCTAAACCCAAAGAACAAAAAGATCTTGGGAACCCTTTCAGCCTTTCCATAGTCTCTTCACAGAATTGGATGTAGCAGCAAAGGTAATTGGCAGGCTCCCTCCTGTCTGTCAGCAGTCCACTGCAGTTGGAGTTCTCTCCCTGAGTGTCTGTGCAGAACAGTCAGTACCTGTTACAGCTGATAATCCAGTTGTTCCTTTATGTTCTTGTACAGAACTTGCTTTACCTGAAGGACTTTTCCCTGATGGTAATAGCAGCATTAGCAGTAATAGCCATGAATGTTGCTAATTTATTGAAACACTAGTTGATGGAGAGATTTCAGGTAAATACTGAAGAAATTTCTTTCTAATGTTATTGGTAAGCTGTTGTGTAAGACAAGGTTTCTTTGTGGGGCAGAACATGTAATGCAGGATGCAGTTACATGTTCTGAGTGCCAGCAGCCCCCCTTCAGGTTCTGGCTTTGAACCCTTAGAGAGAACCACTTGAGTTTGTCACCTTCGTCACAACAAGCTGCCCATTGGTATTTCATCTTCTGCAACTAGCAGGTTTATTGCTCTCAAAGGATTGTATGCTACAATTGAACATTCTCATTGAATGTACCAGTATCCCTTCATCACTCTTTATTTAAGCCATTTCAGTGTACTGTGTTCTAAAAATGAAAGCTTACATGGTGGACTTCAGCAATTAGAACCTAATTCCAAATCCACTGCAATGATTGCCACCAATTCCTCTGATTGTCATGCAGCCCTTGGGTCCCTACTCCTTCCCACTAGTCTCAGTTTCTGTGATCTCATTGAATGGGGTCTCACTGCTATGAGGGGCTGCAGCAAAGGCAGGGAGCACACCCAGAGTTAGTCTGTCACGAGTCACTGCCTTCTGAATCCTCCTGAGGCTAGCTCAGAATATTAAATTTAGAGATAGTATTTTTCTGTCACCCTTCAGAAAAATATCTTTTCTGCAGTTGACAGCATTTATTGGTATTTCACTGTAATTAAGTATTTGAGGATTTTGGTTACTAAGCTGTATTTTTCTTGTGCTTACATTTTAAGTGTCAGCAGTCTTCCATGAAAAATAATTATTCTTGATTAAATTATTTCAGTTATTCCAAGTTACTGTTGTGGTAGACATGGCACTAAAATATAGTGACCCTTTTCCCAATTACATTTTGTCCAAGGACATTTTGTCTAGTATGATTTTGCTTCCTAACATATGTCAAAAACATGGTATCTGACTCTGCCTAAAAAGCTGTATTAATTTTCTGATGTTTCCCAGTGGGATATGCAATTATTTTTTGTCTTTGAGCCAAAAAAAAAAGCTCGAAATCTTGTGCAGTTTCATTCTTTGTGGCTAATTCAATTACTTTCAGGTTTTCTAGGTTGATGCTGCACCCACTGGGAACCAGATTTTTAAAAAGACAGTATTTCTAGTAATTACCAAAATAACTGACTGGATTTCAAAATTAAATGTTTAAATTGTTGTCTGCTGTTAATGTTTTGAAGACCAACTCATCATCATAGTTACATTGGGGAAAATATGTCTTAGTTATGTGTTCTGAGCTTCTGAAACTACCCCAGTTTCTCCTGAAATGTTAGTGTAGTACATGAAAACGGACTGGAATCAAGCATGTCATAACTTCAGCACCACCCTCTGCTGTGCCCCCTCACTGAAAGACTTGCTGGGGATGATGGACAAGTTTGTATGTTGGAACTGCTGCGCTCATTTGTTTCTTCCCCTTTTCTCCCTTAGAGGGTGACTGTAAGGCTTTTGTGAATGAACACTGTTCTTTAGCTTAGGTGGTTCATAGCACAGTGCTTCTCCAAAGCAACCAAACAAGATCCAGAGAGAGGTTTGGAGTGGTTGCAGTTTTATTTTTTATTAAACTCTCAGGCCTTTCCTTCCCCACTTAAATTACTAAAAAGCTGCTCTCTGTTCAGATAGTCTCTCTTATGTATAATGAAATCACCCCTCTCCTCCAGAAGAACCTCAGTTTTTATGGCATTTTCTGTGTCCTGCTCAGCCCATTTAGAAAATCCCAATTTGGGAGTATTTGGTCAGCAGCCTGTAGAAATTGCCTGATATGTTAATTGTCTCCTTGCTCTTGCTGGCTGAGCTTTGGCTGTGTTTGGGGTTTTTTTGGGTACAGACCTAGGGTATTTACTATTTTTAACCTTTGTGTATCTGTGTGCTATTCCACATAGTGCTGATGCCTCTAAATGAAACGCAGGGACAGTGCTTAGAGGAAGGAAGGGCATGTTCTGGGCTGTGAACTGAGTTGAGGAGTAGTGGTTGTTTCCACAGCTCATGAATGCCCTGCTATAGCAGGGGACTGATGAGACAAGACAGGCCTGCATGGTCCACACTGTCTGCTAAGGAATGAAAAATAAATTCTGAAATTTCTCTCATCTGTCCTGAGGGGAAATGTCATTCTCATCTGGGATCTTATGGTCAGTTTGTCCTTGAGCAAGGCAGCAAAGTGTATTAGGTAAAGGGCTTCAGATAAAGGAGGATTATGTAAATGATTTAAATTATCTTTCTGCTCTTTTGGATGCTGTGACCTGTTTCTAATGAGTTCCTTATACAGGGAAACTCATCTATTCCCTCAAAACCATGCCCACAAAGAATCCCTTTGTAGATCCCTGTGAGGGATCCCACTGAAGCCTTCAACTGTGGTGTTCAGATGCAAGGCAATGGTGTAATTCCCAGGTGCAGTGTTCCTTGTGTTTGTTAGGCTGTGGAGAGGGTGCCTGTGGAGGGGAAAGTCCAGAGATTCCAAAGTCTCTGTGCCTGTACATAACCGAGAGCAGCGACTCGATGTGTACATCCAGACTGTCTCGGTGCAAAGCAAAGTAACTCTGTGTTCCAGGTAGGAGGCTGAATCACTGTCATGGGTGTGTTTAGGGGAGGAATAAATTAGGGCTGTTTCAAAATTGAAAGCAGCAAGTTACTGGATTGCCATTCATTAATTAGACACACTACCAGTAATTAGGTCTCACTCATGATCAATATTTTTTTGAATTTGAGACAGTTAACTCATTAAAATTGTACCCTTGTTGTCTGTGAAGCTCTAGTACCACAAAATTGCTGTTGTGTATAAATATGTCTGTAAACATACGCATACAAAAAATATTTAATATGCCTATTTGTATATAGCTAGGTAATTCTCTACGTACTTACATATGTATAGCTATATATGCATATACATGCTCAGCTGTGTGCTTGTGGGTCTGCCAGCAGTCTGCTAGCGTTGCAAGCTGCAAAATGCCTCTGCACAGCTGCAGCTGGCATAGGCCTGAGTTAGAGAAGCAGATACTGATTACAGCTTGCTTTTATTAGGAAACTTTAAGTGTATCAGGCCTCTGCTTGGGCTACTTCATGTTGTATAACACTGTGATTAAGCAGAAACTTTAGCATGAAATACTGTATTCCATTAGGATAATTTACAGATCTTTATGCTCTAAATAGTCAAGGAGGGGATTTGGCACAGTAGGGGATTCTGAGATCGTGCCTCTCATATACTGGTTTAGGATTGAGACTGCCAGAGGAATATGAGCTGGTTCAGGTGTTGTAAGTTCCACAATTAGTTAATCCCTTTTCCTGCATATAACCTGTGAGCTTATTACTAAATAAGGTGATTGAATCTGACGCTAATATGAGGGGTGTATCAAATGTGTGTAGCCCCAAAGCTCTTCTCCTTCTCTCGTATTCATTTACATATATCTGTGTGTGTGTGTATATGTATGTGTGTATATATATGTAAATGTGTCTCTTGGAAAGCCATTGGATACAGTGCCATAATAAAAAGTTACCAATTTAACATTGTATCACAGAAATAGAGGGTTGAATTAAGGGACTGTACCACAGTGAAACTGGCTTTAGAAGCAGTTTCATCTTCGTATTAGGATTGCATTATGTGGATTTGTAACTGTCACAAGTGGTTGGAGTTTCAAAACCTGTTTGTGTTATTCAGCTCAACCTTTTGTAGTGAGTGCACAGTACTCTTTTTTTACAGTAACTCCATTATTATTTTAATGTATTTTGGAACACCTGTAATTAAGTTATCTCCATCAGTCACTGAAACAGTCTGTTCCATTCTGAATTGCATCTTGGGTGCTGTGACTCAGGCTGCTGCCAGCAGATACTTTTTATTTCGCAGTGTCCCTTAACCAGCACAGTTGCCTCAGCTTAGATGGGTTTTGTTTTTTAATTCTTTATATAGTGTTCTGGATTGAAGTGACATTAAGACTAGACATAATACTTTGCAGTAAAATTGGCTTACTGGAATAGGCAATGTTCTTACTATCTGAAATTCTTAGATACCTTTCCAGAAGAAATGTACAAATGTTTATTTTTTCATCACGAGAAGTGCAAACTATTATTTGACCTTAAAGAGTGTAATTAAATAAAGACATACTGAATAAAGGCTGTGTGGCTATTAATCTAGTTACTTACTTTCTCTATATTACCTTGCATTTAAGACATGGCTGTGTGTTTAATCTTTACAACCATACTTTGCTTCACTTCCACGGAATTCTTGCAACTGGAGAGCTGCTTTTAAATCCTCTAGAAGCAACTTGTATAATACCCATCACATTGACTTCCATGCTAGGTGATCATAGTATGGGGGAATAGTAAAATAATTGAGGTACACACTACTTGTGTCAAGTGTCTTCTGATGCTGGCACCACCTATGCCCTGGCGTAGGTCTAGATTACACACACCTCTTTTAACTTGCTTGCCTGCCCATCTGCTTTATTTCAGTGCTCTGTTATCATGCTGTTTTCATATAAGGAAAACCATTTTTTCACTCCAACTTGCCCAAATAAATTTTTTTTAAAATACTTTTTTAAATGACTTTTGTTTGGGCACAGAGTATGTCTGCAGGTGGCTGAATGCCCAGGAAAGTCATCTCCTGTGTTGAAAGGCCACTGGTGTTAAGCCTCAGCTGTGTCAGGGTTGCAGTGTGAGTAGCTGGGCTCTGAAGCTGTGCCACAGAGAGCTTCAGTCACTGCCTATGCTCTTGCTTCCATTTCAAAGCTGCCTTTGAAGGAGCAGTCCCTCAGTCTTTGTTCTAGTGGGAGCTCTCCAGCCTTTTCTCATCTGCTGGCACCACTGCAGAAATTGTTCACAGCATTTGTACTTGCAGATAAACACTGAAGGGAAACTAGGGTTATTTACCACGAATTCTTTTTCTTGAGATAAAATGTGGGTTTGCTACTTTCTTCCTTTTTTTTCCCTGAGTGAGAATTTATAAGCATTAGGAGTTAACAAAAGAAGTAATTTTTTTCTGGTCAGTTCTAGAAGGTCATGATTGTTCATGTCTGGTCAGGTGTGTTTGTTTTATTAAGACATTCTTTAGGTGAGTGTTGGGCACATGTGGACAGTTTAGCTTTAGAGTTGCCTTTTCACTGTTGAGCTGCTTTGATGGTGGCTGGAGTGGTGTTAATCACTTAACACAGCTGAATTAAAAGCTTGTGCTCTCACCTGTTGTCAGGGGCTTTCTGCAAAGCTGTGAATCTGTTTTTCTGATAATTTTTTTATTAAAAATAAGGGGCACAGAGTTGTTAATTGGAATAAAGGGGTTAGTGAAGTTTAATTTTCTGTATGAAGAGCTGGGCCCTGACAGCTATTAAACTACAGACTGGTTAGTTAATTGGTTTTGATTGAAGATGACAAAATCAAGCAAAAATATTAGATGACTAAGAGGACATGCCTACAAGGAAAGGTGAATAGTAGTATTTAAAACAGAGGAATTAGGGAACATTTGATGAATTTTAAAACAAATTAGGTTAATTTCAAGAATGTGTTTTTGATAGTGTGAAATCTTTAATTACTTTAGGGACTTTGAATGTTATGCTTAGGAATATATTGGTATTTTCCAAACATCCTCCTTTCTGCACCTTCTTCCTCAGGGAAAGCAGAATTACAGATTGAAATTTGCTCTTAATTTTTCTTGCAGGAGAAAGAAAACAGAACAAAAATAAAATGTACAAGGAAAACAAAAATCCCCACAAAAATTTAGTACTTCTCAGTTGTCCAGCACTTGATATTTTTAATTTTACTTGTTTAATTTTGCTTTTGAAAAACTGAAAAGATAAATAATTTCCACCTGTTTTTAGTTGCATACACTTCTCCACTATATTTGTGCTGCCTAGAAAAATAAAGCCAAGTGCAGGAAAGATGCATGATGCTTGTGTTACTCACATCCACTTAATGGAGTATTTCAGAGGGTTGCCTGACCATTTGAGGTCTGTGAAGTGTTTTGGATGTCAGTTATCCATGGGTAAGAACTCATATGTGCACCAAAATGCTTTTCTTGGTTTTATTTTTTAGTCATTGGTTGGGAGCCCAAAACTGCCATAAATCCCAGTAGCCTTCAATTTGAGAGAGTTATCCTATCACAGGGGCAATGACCAGGAAATAAGACCTGTTTGATAGCCCAAGTGTATTTTCATGCTTCATTAGCAGATTGGTGTGTACATATTTTACAATTACAGTATAGTCTGGTGTTTTAATTCTGTGTAAAAGCAAAGCCCCCATCTGAAATGCTGCCAGAGCAAGGCCCTGAGGCCGTGGTTGTGTACCCAAATGCAGCCTGGGTTGCTCCACTTGGAATTATTTTGGTAGTCCAGGGGCCAAAATCTTTGTTTAACTGGGGAAAAAAAAAGAGTTATGAAATGGGGTATCATAAAATGGTGAAAAGTTCTCAGTGGTGGTTCTTTGAAAATTTTTTTTTTTTCCAAAAAGCTCTAAATAAATAGACACTTGTTCTCCTTAATTATTTTATTTGGTTGCAAATGAAGAATGTACTTTGGTTTTTTTTCTGTATCATTTGGAAATCCTTCCACTGACCTTTTTGAAGGTGAGACAATTCCAGTGATCATCTGAAGAAGGAAGCACTGATTTCAAATACCTTGTTTTTCAAATGAAGTGGTAACTACTTGCTGGCTCAAAGACAGTGAAGTTACTGTAATTTGGGAATGAATTTAAGTGTCTCCAAGGGTTATGTGGGTTTCCTCATTAAAGTTAGGGGTTAAAGCATAATTGGGGCACCTTTCCTACTACTTAAAGTATGTTGCCAGGTTTTCTAATTCAGAAATCCAGTTGTCTTCAACTGAAGCTTTGTCTGCCTACAAGTTTATTATATACTTCAAAATTTTCATGAAATGTTCCACATTTATTGTATTAGTAGTATGCCTTTCATATGTTAAGAATTTGTGAATTACACAGTGTGGAACATAAACAATATTAGTATTTGAAGCCAACACATTGCTGGAGAGAGAGTTTTAGTATCACAAGGTTTCTTATTCACATGGAATATTACACAAGTTGAGTTTTACCCTTCTGCTTTTCTGTTTCTTCTGTGTTCTCAGACTCCAAGTGACAGGAAATGAGTTTGGTCTGGGCTTGTTTGAGGTCCTCCTATGTGTGATGGATTTTCCATCTGCATTCCCTCCACATTCTGTGCTGGCTTTCCTTTGCTTCAGATTGATGTGAAGGGCCAAGGCAGATACAGTGCTACCAGGTCCCTATGAGAATAAGGCTTTGGAACATCAGAAGAAAATTGCCAGGCTGTTCTGGGTAAAGCACAGGTTAATATCAAACTGACTTGAAATGTTTGTTTGTTTGATTCAATCAAACAAGATAAATTGCCCTGGTTCAGGTTGCAGCTGCGGGACTTCCTCAGCTGAAGAAGCAGCATTACTCTTCTGCTAGTTACATTTCCATTCAGACTGAAAGCAGATTCTGAAATAACGGAAGTGTCTTCAGGAGCACTTCCAACTTTGAGCCAGCTTATTCATCCACATTCTTTGGGTGAAATTGCTATTGAGATCATCAACAAACTTTTACAACTGCTTCCCCAGCTTCCCTTCTAAAACTTCCTTCTTTTTAGTGCTGTATAACCACCTACAGCTTACATGCTCACCATGGGCGTTTTTATAACTGCGATAAAAACTACAAATATATTCTCACTTAAAAGTAATTGTATTATTATGTAATGCTTTTTACAAAATAAAGTTTTTATCAGTGTGAGATGTTTTGCCAAAAAGAAAAAATATTACGTGTTCTGTCCTTTTTATTCTTGCTGAATTTTGTTTTGGTTTCTTTTTTTTAATAGTGATTCCAGAGTTTATTAATCAAGTAAATACTGCATTGGAGAGCTTAAGCAAGAACACAGTCCATCTATTTGATGACAACCAGTTTGTGGACATTTCCAAGAAGGTGTATGACACAATTCATAACATCAGGTGTTCAGTCATGATGATTCGGGTAAGTTTGGAATTTGTTCTTTTCATCCTCCAGTCTGAAATGGGTCAGGACGTCAGGGCATTTTCAGGAGCATTCAGAACTGTGTGTGAGGTAAATGCCCCTAGGCTCACATCCAGGTTGAACTGACGTGGGAAATTCGAGTTACAGTGAAATGTGTGACTGTAACTCCAGAACTCTAGAATTGCATTGAGTACCGCATCAGAATGTTGCATAAAAATTTCTTCTTTAAAAAATCTGCTTATGTTTGGTTGGTAAAGGTCTTTGTTCATGTCATTAATTAGTAACTTGCAGCTACAAACCCAGATCTTGTAGTTCTTCGACTTTAATTTGTGGCATGTAGGAATGAGAGTATTTCTAGGTGATCCTGATAATCCCATGTCAAGTTCTTTCAGCCTCACACCAGAGGACTTAACAGCCTGATTTCTTTCAGTGTTACACAACTGATTACTGTGCTTACCTTTGTGTTTTTCCTAAAGTTCAGGAAACTGAATCAGAACAGCTGATTTTTGAAATTCACACCAGAGTTTTGTCAGATGCAAAATTTCCCCCAAATACTTCATAACAAATAGTAAACAACTGAGCTGCAATGTCTGTATGTTCAGCATTTTTTTAAAATAAAATTAAACATTAATAACAATATAGATAGATTTTTTTTTTTCAGAGGAAATTTATCTTCTGCATCGACTTTCCAGTTGAGAACACTGTAAGAAACAGATTCCTTTTCTTGTAAATACAAATCCATTACAGCCCAGCATGACCACCAGGTCATGGGAGGTGGGTCTGCCCCTCTGCTCCTCTTTGGTGAGACCCCACCAGCAGAGCTGCCTCCAGCTCTGGGGTCCTAGCACAGGAAGGACAGGGAGCTGTTGGAGTGGGTCCAGAGGAGGCACAGAAATGATCAGAGAGATGGAGCAGCTCTCCCACGAGGAATGTCTGAGAGAGCTGGGGCTGTTTAGGTTGGAGAAGTCTCTGTGGAGGCTGTACTGCAGCCCTTGGGTACTTACAGGGGGCTTATAAACAAGGTGAGAACAGACTTCTCAGTAGGGCCTGTTGTGGTAGGGCAAGGGTAGTGTTTTTAAACAGAAAAAGGAGAGATTTAGCTAGGGAAAAGGAAGACATTTATTACAATGGGAGTGGTGAAACACTGGCACAGGTTGCCCAGAGAGGTGGTAGAGGCCCCATCCCTGAAAGCATTGAAGGCAAGACTGCAGGGGCCTCTGAGCAAACTGATCTGCTCATTGCAGGGGGTTGGACTAGGTGGCTTTTAAAGGCCCTTTCCAACCAAAACCATTCTAATGTGAAAAATATTAGTCTTAACATATTGAAGTGCATAAGTTAAAGTAGGAATTCCAATGTGGAAAATGATTAAAATGTCTCATCCTTATTGCACAAACTGTTTATATACTGAAGAGAGACCCTGAAATATCCAACATGTTGCCCATAGCAGTAGGAGTTCATGAGCTGGATGTAGGTCCAAACCAAATAAATCAGATTGAGGGTGTTCCTCTGCTAGGGCTTCTAATCAGTTTTGGTGTCAGTGAACACAAGCTGTCTCGTTTTCTCTAGATAAGCTTCATTTATTTTATTTTCTGTGTTGCTCATCCCTCCCTTCCATCAGTGACTCAGGGGCTCTTGGGTTTCTTAAGATTACAAAGTTGCTTCTGTTTCAGAGTGAAATCTGAGTCTTTTGTATGTCCAGTCCTCTTAGGCTTGAATTCCATGATCATGACTGAGCATTTCTTTCTGGAGTTTTGCATTTTTAGGAAATTGGGAAATGCACTGAGGAGTGTAAGAAACCTTCAGGTAGTTTCTCTGAAGAGGCAGACACAGCCCTGCAGGAAACTGTATTTTCTCAGAGTCCTCTGTGTGGGTGTCTGTATGTGGAAAGTCACTCAGGTATTGTGATCCCATATAGATCCTTCTGCAGCATGAGGGAGGCAAAAATACTCAGATGTGAAGAGACTGTGACAGGCCCAACACCCAGGAAGTGCCCACTATGCAGTACATGTAGTGGGCACCCACAGAATGATGGGTCACTGCACAACACCTAAGTGGACAGTAAGTAATAGAGTGGGTTCTGACAGGGCCATCTTCCACTGCTTTGCAAGTCCTGATGAGAGCTCAGGAGATTTAAAAAAATTCTTAGACAGGATGTGAGCTTTCTTCGTAATGAATAGCGTTGTTCAGCCACAGCCACGGGAAGGTTTTTTGAGGTTTGGTGAAATGTATTCAGCTGCTCCAGCATCCCTCAGAGATGGTGACTGCCAGCACAGAGTACTGAAGAAACCCTGGCATTCATTTTCTGAGTCAGGATGTATTTGCATTCCTAGTTAGACACATTCCAGACAATGCCAGTTTCTTGGAAGAAGCTTTAGTAAATCTGGTTGTTACTCAGACCTACGCTGTTAGCACAGCAGCCAGGGTGAGGAAATGAAATGTTCTGTGGCCAATGTGCTGATAGTGCCAGAGAACAGTGCCTGGCTGATTACAGGTGTTTGATTGCAAGGCTGAATCAGGGTAAGAAATCGTTGGTCGGAAAATTATTGAGAAATGTAAATGAATAAGACTCATTCACAGGGGGCAATTTTTCAATGTGGCAGTATAAGCAGAAATTCTCCAGGTCCATTTTTCAGGAAGTGTTTCAAACATGTCATTACAAAGAGAAAACGTTTTTAAAAATAGAGTTCCTAACTGTACAAATGCTCCCCAATACTGTTGTTCATACAAATTACCAGCTATGCATTTCAATGTCCGAGGTTAACTAGAGATACATAAAACATTCATTGCAGTCATGCAGGTATAATGTAGCACTTGAGAGCAGCTACATAGTCTAGGCAGGTGTGTTGTGCTGCTGAGCTGTAATAGAAATGCCTCTGGAGAGTGAGGGTGCTGCTCCCCTTAACGTGCTTTTCATTGTTCACTTGCAAGGACTGCTTAATCCAGTGTTAGCAGTTGATTAGAAATAACTAGATAGTTGATCCAGGGTATATATACATTTCCTAGTCATTTTTTCACTCTAGGCATCCCATTTTTGTTCTGTTTTAGAGATTTTGTGGGCTTGATCTTGCACAGGAGCATTTGTACATTATCTAGATAACATTTTTATCAGGATGCTAGATTATATTAGATTGTACAATTAAAGCCAATTCTATGCGAAATATGTAGAAAAGTCAAAGGAAGCAGGTTGACAATTTTTGAGACAATACATATTAAATGCTGCAGAATATTAAGATTAGTGGTAGAACTTCTTAAAAAACTTGTGTGAAGGTGTTTTTAGTTGAAGAATATTGAGACAGCTGGATTGAAGTAAGAGCTAGAAATATCCCAGTAGGGTATAAACTCAGTGGAAAGGAATGACTTTAAATTAATAATAACTGCTGGTAACTGAAGCACTAACAGTCATCCTAACAGTTATACCAAGGGCAGTGGAAACAAACCAAAAGTTTCCCAAAATTCTTTGTTCTTTTTGGAGGATGAACAAGTGAGCAGCTGTTCAGATTCAGGCAAAAGGTTCATATACTCTATGCAAAATGCTTTTAATATTCTTACGTTCATGGCAGCAGTGAGTGAGTAACCCACGTTCCCTATTTTGTGACAAGTGGAGAATGTGTTTTGAAATTGCTGTTCTTAACACTTGCAAGCATTTATTAAATATCCTTTCTACTGAATGTATATTCTCTGTGCCATTTCTTTTAGGATTCTGGCATGGAGACAGTAGGTTCCCTTAAGAGTTTGTGGTGGTAAGATTTTTGAGTTTGTTTTGCACATTGCTCCTTGATTTGCCTGCACCATGATATACAGGATATCCATCCTCCAGCCCCCCTGGAAACTGAAGCAAAGCACTTGTTTTTCTTTTCTGTCTTATCTAGATACTTTCATTTCAACCAGATCCTCACTGCATCTCCAATCAATTTCTAATATTCCTGTTTCTTTAGCTAACAGTCTTTTACTGTGTGTTTTAATTTCCTTTAGAAAGTCAAACTCAGTTGAGCTACACATTCAGGTGTGTACAGCATAAATGTTTTTTTCATGTGTTTTGGCTTTCTCAGAATACCCTTGGGATAGGTTCCCTTTTTTACTTCCTTTGTTGGTTGAAAATCTGGCATGTTTTTTCATTCTCTTTTAAAGAAATGTAAGAATTCATCCTTAACAGAGCTTGTGAGTTCTTTAGTACACTTGATTTCTCTCAGTAAGAGACGTCACAGCAGAATTCATTATCTTACACCCAGCAGAGTTACAGGAATTTTTAGAATGCGGACCTCTAGGACAGGAAGGTAGCAAGTGCTGAAAACCTTTCAGCCAGTTAATGAGTGTCTGGTTTAAATTCTGCCATGGCTTTTACTAATGACAGAATTATCCTACACATGCAGGGTTTTCTGCCTGTTTTTACTTCTGGAGTCCAAGGGAGTTAGATCCTGTCCAATACAGGCATGAATTGAACCTCTGTTTAAAAGCTAAAGCAATCAAAGGAAAGCAGGGAAACATGAGAAAGGCAGACATTTACTGCAGTCCTGTTTGTTTTTCCAAGAGGGCCTTGAGACTTCGTGGAACAGACAGACAAGGAACGGTTCATGCAGCCTTGTTAAACTTCATTGTTGTTGGTCTGAAATACAGGAATGATTCTAATCCATTACAAACACATATTGAGAAGTTTGATAAAAACCTTTTTCTTCATCTTTTTCTATCCTACACCAGCTGCACAAGAGGCAGAACCTTTGCAGCAGTAGTTAGCCACTTGATTCCTGCAGCTGTCAGCGCTTTCTGGTTGTTTCTGACTTAAGTAGTTCAGGACCTTTCTGTCCTCAGCTCCTAGTCAGCTTCAGGCCTGTCACCCACAGATTGATACTTCTGGATGCCCTGTGACTGCAAAAGAATGAATTCATGTGAGGTCTTTAAATAAGAGTGCAGAAGAAATACCTGTTTTCTGTTAAGGATAGTGAGACACCTCTTCCTTTTTCAGGTTTTTATCCTGAGTCACATAAAAGGGGAGTGTTATGTTTGTGCTGCAGAACACAAATAAGTGGTTAGTTATAAAAGTATTTAGTGCCACAATCAACTGTGCATACCTGCAAGTAAAAGCTCCTGACAGGTGCTTGTCCCTGCCATTTTACTTGGCTTTTAACATCTCAAGTCTCCAACAGTCACCAACCTTGAAGTACCATTATGGGGCAGCTTAAAGCACTATCCCACATAGGTTACATTTCATAGCTTAATTCACCTACATACATATTTTTGAAAAATGTCTCTGTTATTTACAGTATACCTGGGAAGCCTTCTCATAATGTACAAATACTTGTTATAATTTATATCAGTATTAGCATCATAGTATCAGTCGTTATTATTATGACTCTGCCTTGCAGATATCTTATCAAAATGCTCTGTACTGAACAGTTTTAGGACATGTTCAGCATACATTTCAATTTAAGATGCTGACATTTTTAAAAATGCTAATCTCCATTTAGTACCAGGGGAGTTTGTCTTCCCAAATAAATAAAGCCAATCCCGTTTTTCTGGCAGACAGCTGTACATATCAGCTTGCTTCTATTTCATATTTATGTACCATGTAACAAACTCTCAAGGGTTTCAGTTTCATTAGTTTAAGGCCTTTAATATCTTCAGCAAATCAGATGACTTCTGGTTCTCAGTGTGATAACCTCGCTGACTTTGTTGCTTTACAGAGCAAAAAGCAGCTCAGTAGTCTGTAAATAAAATCTGTAAATAAAAACCATGTCTTGTTTTTTCCTTGAAAGTTGTATCCATTTGTAGTAACATGTGGGCAGGATGTTACCCTAAGAAATAGCTTTAGTTTGGAGTTGTCTTGTCATAACAAACACTTGTTCTTAAAAGCTGAGGTGTTTCCACAGGGGAAAAAAAATTGCTAATAGAAATTTTTGATTTTAAAAACAGTGTATTCAAATCTCAGGTGGAGGGGACGGAGACAGAAGCAGACAAAAAACCCCCACATGCTTACCTTTCCTATCTCGGACACAGGAGTGGAAGCCAGAGCACAGATAAAATATTATTTCACTCAAGGATGGGTGGCCTCCCTCCTCCCCCTTCTTCAGGTGCCCTTTGCTTAAACACTGAAGTACAGTCCATCCACAGGGTTGTTGGGAAATGGTGGTTTTTTCTTTTTTTGTTAACAAAAGACAAGAAAAATTACCTGCTTTTGTGTGCTTTTACACTTCTGCACTTTGAGATTAACAGGTTTTAACTTTTTGGCTCTTTGTACATCCTTCTGACTGCTGCTCTATTGCCATGCCCCAGACATTTGCTCAGACCTTATAGGGAGATTCCTGATTTTAGATTCTGGGCTCTTTTTTACATACAGAATGAACAGTGACTAGAAAAATAAGTGCCTCCTTTATCCTCCTGTATGCAATTCCAAAATGGTCCTTTCATGTCCATTATTTCTGTACAGAGAAATCATTCAGGAGTATAGAGGAATGTCAAAAGCAGTTGCCCCTTTCTGAGGAGCAGTTGTAGAACTCCTGTGTTGTCTTTTGCATGTGCTGGAGGAGCAGACTTTCTCTGATTGCAGCTATAGTAAGCTTGTGAGAAAGCACTTGATGTTGTCAGGCCAGTCCTTTGTACAGGTCTGATGGGGAAGGTTTTTTCCTCTCCAAAGCATCAGCTCACATGCACCACCTTGGTCACTCCACAGACAACTAAATGGAAGTGGGTATTTAGAGGAGTACCAGGAACTCACCTCCTGGATAATGCCATGTTCAAACCTATATGAAATACTTTGTATATGTTAATGTGTATTAGTTTTTTCCCCATTGCTTTAAATTCTTTTATTACTGCTCAGTTGTTTGCTATTTAACTCAAAATATTGTGGTTGATGGAGCCTCCTTTCTAAGGCAGAAATACTGCAGTATCTTTTGAACCCCATCTTACTCTTCACTGAGACACATTTCACTTGTTTCACACTTGTCGGTGAGGGGAAGGAGGAAAGAAGTGTGCACAGAGGCTCACTGAGGGAAAGGGCCTCAGGAGATCAGCTGATCCAGCTTGCTGTTGAAAGCAGTCTTATTCAGAGTGTTCTCCCTGTCATGACATGTCTGACTTCACTGTTGGCTTTTTAATTTTATCTATTAGAGTTAGAACAGTAATGGGGAGTTGATAGGTCAAACAAAGCAATAGTATGTGTTAAACTTACTTGTTAAAAGGAAGCTGCTTGCTACACTGCAGTCTCTAGTCTATAATACCATCACTATTGTTGGCCATGTTTTTGCCTCATTGTTTACATACAGCACAGGAATGTATGACCCATCTTTTCCAGTTAAAAGTGGAATTTTCTTTGGCCTGCCTTAGGTTTCCAGTTTAAGTGTCAGCTAATGGAAAGGGTGTTGTGTTGTTTTTTGTTTAAGAAAGAAAAAGGAAAACCTTTATGGTTACATGCAGACAAAAATAATAAATGGTTTCAGAAATGCTGATACAGAGACAGTGGTGGTGGTTGTGTCAGCTGCAGACTGCATCTGTTGCAAGATCCATGTGCAGTTATCCATCCTGGCAAATCTGTTGTCCTCTGCCCAAACTACACAGCCATAGGCATCATGCAGGGCTGTGAGATAAGAGCTCCTCAGCATTCCTACATGGCTCTCCGTGGAGATCTCCTGGTGCTAGGATTACTGTGTCACACACAGGGGTCTATATGCTTATGGATGGCCTAAGCAGCTTTGGCTTACATACTACTTTAAATATCAGTTCTTCCCAGTCTAGGGATCAAATTACACTGCAAGTGTCACATATGATTATGCTATTAATTGTTCACAAAATTACCCTTGTCTTTCATAAAGACAGAACCTTCCAGAATTATTTGATAGCTCTGGTTTAGTGCCTCATTGCAAACTTAAGCACATAACAGTATTTTTTCTGGGACATTAAAAATCTTTGCTGATGATTTTTTTTTTCATAGAGCAAGAAAATGTGATGTGTATTCCTTCCTTGCCATTTGGTACTTACTGTCTAATTTGAACTATATTCCCAGAAAAATGGATTGAATATTACGCTGTTAAAAAGGAAGGACTGAATTACTGGAACCAGAACTGGGAAGCACAGTAAAAGTGTTACAAATCATAAATACTCTATTAAAATATGCCTCCTGCCACATGGCTCACTGGAGCACAAGCAAGGCAAGCCTGGGAATGGAGACTGCAGGCTCTCAGCAGTGCTAAGAGTTCAGGCTGCAGTTCTGATGCTGCAATCAGCCCTGTCAGTGCCGGTGCAGTTCTGCCTCAGAGATGTTCGTTGCTCAGGCTAGATCTGTCCTGAGCCAGATCTATATTTTACCACTGATCTCAGTGATCTGTAAGGTCCATGGCTTAGTTGAGATTTCTCAGTTTCCATCATCACTGTGGAATCTTTTATTTGTTAGGATCAACTTTTTAAGCATGGTGCAGAAAAGCGATGAGGTACATCACAAACGTGTTCAGAATGTCACTGAACTTCAAAAACTAATGATAATTATATGTGTTAGGTTGTGATCTCAATTCTGCTAGCACAAGAGTAGGGTAGCAGTGCTGGGGTCTGTGTCATTCTGTGTTTTGATGTTGGTGGAACAGTGTCAGATCTGGTCCTCTTGTCATGCGTGCCCTTGCTGGTACAGCAGTGGGACACTGAAAAAAGTTTGAGGTTAATTGCTTCTTTATTGCTTCTCTGTGTTCTTTTGATTTCTGTTTTTAGAATTCCTTAGTATTCCATGGGTATATTTGAGTTCAGATTCTGCTTTTTAATGACAGCTTCCTTCTTTTTGGTTTGTTTTTTTTTTTTTTTAATTAGCATTGCTCACCAACTTGAATCACACAGGTTGTTTCCTTGAAAGTGTGCTCAAGGTTGGAAGACAGTTGTTGAAGGGAGGTGAACATAAGGAGACATAGTGATAACAGGGAAACTGACTCAGAAAAAAAGAAACCTTGGAACAAAATTCTTTGGAGTATTAAAAGAAAAAAAAAAATCATCCCCTGAGCCTGACCCTGACAGGTGGAAGAGGCATTGGTAGGTCCTCC
>VZRX01004305.1:0-89346 GCA_013398075.1 Notiomystis cincta | reverse complement strand
GGAACAAAATTCTTTTGGAGTATAAAAAAAAAAAAAAAAATCATCCACTGAGCCTGAGCCTGACAAGTGGAAGATGGTATTTGTACGTTCTGCTTACCTGAAAAGATTCTGTAGAGGTTGACAAAACTGATGCTACATAATTTCCTGAGAAGCCCTGGGACTTACAGCCTTTTCTTAAAATAGAGACAAAGGAGTCCCTTCATTATATTATCAACAAAATCAGTGTGTATGAGTACTGAAGGGAAGTGTGTCGTAGTAGGGGAGTGCTGTGCATCCTCCTCTAGCACATGGATTGGGTTGAAATTGCTATTTTACTGCACCATTCCTCCAGTGTAGCCTAGCAAACAGCAACAGGGCCTCTAAGGTAATTGCTCTACCAGGTACTTCAATTATTAGGAAATTGGAGCAGTAATACTAATTTAAAATTAGTTTGCTACTCCAGGTGCCTTTTGATCTTGGTCTTCATGAAGTAGTCTGCATAAAATTATAGAAAATAGAAGAAAACCTGATTATTTAGCAAGTTGCCCAGAATTCTTTTGGAAAGTCGAAGCCTTCTTTTTTACTGCACATGGTCCAGCATGAAATAGCACATGAGAAATGACCCTAAGAGCCAGTGTGGTTAGCCTTTGAAATCTCCTGTAAGCTGCTACAGTGTTAAATTGACCCACCGCAGGAGGCACAGCTCCATGTTGGGATACAGCAGAGCAGGTCTATGTGAGAGATAAAGAGCTGCTGGAAAGTATCTGCAGTGAGGCCGTGGCTACCTGGAGGTTCCTGAGAACAGCTGTGTCACCTGCCACTGCCTCAGCCAGCCCCTGCACCCAGAGCAGCTGCAGGGCCCCATCCCAGCAATCTCATCCCTTCCCATGCTGTCCTGTGGTTCCTCTCTCGGGGTCATGGCCAGCACACCTTGGGGGAATCCTCATTATTGCACAGACACTGGAGCTCACTGGCTGTGTAGCCTTGCAGTGCCATTAATGCAGCCTTAAACCTTGCATCTTCCAGCTTCCTCCATCTCAGACTGGGCTGCTTGATTTGCTTGTGCAATTTAAAGGAAACTCACAGGTCAGAAAGCAGGTGACTCACCCTGGTTGTCTTTTAACTGCCGAAAGGGAGTTATTTTTTTCCTGAATGAAAAGATCATCTTACCTGATAGTGTTGCTGCTGTATTGTTAGTTTTGTTTTCGCGTTTGGGTTATTAAGTAGCACCATGCATTTGTAGAACATACTGAATTTATAACCCACACGACTGTTTTATCCCTCAAAAATTCTCATGTTTCTCACCTGGTAGAGTAAAACTGAGGTAAAATTTCAGGTTGTGTCAGTAAAAAACTTGTTTTTCTCCTGGTATTTCTCTCCCAGAAAGCTCAGCAGCAAGTATTTACCTGCAGCCTGGCTCTTTAGAGATGGAATGGTTCAGTCCTACTCAGCCTGTGGGATTGCCAGATAGCTCAGGGCTTTGGCAGGCAGCTTCTGCCTGGCACAGTTTGGGTTTAGGCTGTGATACATTTCCGCTCCTTTTTGTTTATTCTTGGATATGTTGATGAGCTCTGAGATTTATCTACTGCCTGGGGAAGAAAAAAGGTTGAGCAGTATTAATTGCCAAAAAATACCATCCTCCACAAAGAGAAGGTAAGAGGAACAATTGAAATTCCTGTCAGGGACCATTCAGCAACCTACATGAATAGCTTACCACAAAGATGTAGCATAGTATTCTTTGAGGACCCATGGTGCTGCATCACAGGCATAGCTATGCATTGTCCTGCCTCATACAGTGATGTTTCTTTGTATCCTCTTCATTTCTTTTCCTTCCCCTCCTTTTTTAATTTCTTTTCTGTTTTCTCTCCTCTTACCTTGCAGTTTGTCTTGTGTTGTTTATACGCAGATTCTCTTCTCAGGTCTCATACTAAGATAGTGTAAGAATTGCCTTTTGTAAAGCCTGAAAACTGGCATCCCCCCAGGGTGCCAGTCTCTTTGGAAAAGGGTAACTAATGCAGAAAATCTGATTTTTATCTAAGAGAAATGCAGCAATCAAATATGTACTCTAAAGATACTGAATTAATTCTATCAATATTGTCTCCTGTGCAGATCAGTATTAACTTCAGATAATCCCCAGTGTTTGTTTGTCTGACCTGCTCTTAAAACATCCACAGCTGGCAACTGGAAGCAGTCAATCCCACTCTGTTCCCTTTAGAAAGTTCTTCCTTAAATCCACTCCACACATCTTATGACAGCTTAAAGCACTTCATGTCCATCAAGGATGGATGACCTCCTTTTGCTTGTTTCCTGTATACTTAAAGTTTGGGTTTGTTTTGTTTCTTTCACATCTCAGCGATGCTTGTTGTGATCCTGCTTTACAGCTGTGATCCTGCTTTACAGCTGTGATCCTGCTTTACAGCTGTGTCCTTCGTTTGGGAAGTGCAGTGCGCAGCACTTGATCCAGTACTTGCAGTGGAGGCTCAGCTCTCAGTTGAAGGAAGGGTGTATTTCATGAGGTTTGCTGTCTTTGTGCCTGAAGATGCTTAAAACAGTCTAGTTGCCTTTATTTTCAGGAATGTGATGCTGCTGCATCCTCTTTAGCCTGTGCTGCCCTGTAATTCCTAGTGCTTTTCTAGCAAGTATTGTTCACATGTGTTTTTCTCTTTCCATTTAAAAAAAAATCCCTGTGTTCTATTCTGTTGTAGTAAGACAGACTTTTTCAAATCTATTACCATGGGATAAAAGTATTTCTATCAGTGTGTTACTGATTAAATTTAGGCTGCTTTTGGTTAATTTGTGTTTAGATTCATTAGTTCTTGCTGTTTATTTACTGTTCAAGTCAGATAATATTGGAGATGTCTGAAAGATCCATTTCAGCTCATGCAACCAAGCAAGATTTTACTGAGTTAAAATTGGTTGCAGTTTCTTAGCTTCATAGGTACCTTAGTTAAAAATAAGAGAAGTGGGGTTTTATGTCCCAAAATGAGTAGTGAGAACCTCCAAAATTCCCTAGTTATTTGAGCAAGTGCAGTCTGATTTATTGCAGCATAATAATCAGATCATTAGAAAATGTGACCTGTGAGAAGGACGTCAAATGTGTTAGTCCTGATTAACCCAGGGAACAGAGAACCAAAAGGGAGAGAAGGGAAAGATGAGATAGCTGTTTTCATTGATGTAAAATATTGCACAAGACTGGAGAAAATCTGTGTTACATATTCATGACGGGTATAAAGAGAATAAACTGACTACAAGGGGAGGTTTCAGTTTGGACATGAAGAAAACCAAATTTCGTACATAAGATTTTGTTCAATTTTTGTAGATATTAAGACCCTCATGTTTGACTTTGTGCTTGTTTTGTCTTTGGCAGTCTGTTAGGAGATGACAGAGTTGTGTTGAGTCTCTCCCATTTCACTGGGCAGAAGAGGCTGTCAAAGCTGCATATTGTGAAAAAATGTGCAAAGTACTGATCTAAGTAACCTTCTCATTTGATGTCTTAGAGAGGAATCTTCTGTACTGCCTTTCACAGAACTTGTCCATGAAACCTTCCCAGATGGAAGAATTCATTTTACATACAAACAGGGATTTTAGCATCTACAAAAATTCTAAGCAGATAATGTAATAAATAATTTGTTCCGAAGCTAGATGCAAGCTAGTGCTCTTTGAGGGGCAGTTGAGGGTGTTGTGTGTGTGTTTAATTCTGCTTTGCGTGGAAAGCCTGCTTGGTAATGAAGGCTCTCAGCCTCCCAAACCAGAATGAAATCAGTGACTTGGGACATGGAGACTGGTTTGCACTGTGATGGCCTTAATGGGTTCCTTAGTTCCATGTCAGCTGTCACTGATCATTCACTCAAATATTATGGGTTACTGAATTGACTGAGGATGAGTGGGTGCTTGTTCTGAAACCTCTTGATAATTAAAAGCAGGAATTAAGTGATTGATACAGGATTCATGGCTAGGGTGGTTTTATTTCCATTGTCTGAGTGTCTGGGAGGAATAGCTGCTAAGCCAGAAATTTGCACTTCACTATTGTCAAGTCCTGGGTGGGAATGCGTGGGAAGGATGGCAGCAGTGGAACCTGTATGTACTTGGAGAAGCAGGCTGTGCATTACAGTGTGTATTTTTCAGTGAGGCATGAGTTTGTGATGGACAGGCTTACTCTGTGTATCTTTTCTAAAGATGATCTTTTTTACTTGCAGCTCAGATAGTTCAGAGGGTCAGTTGAGACTGAAGAGACTTGAGCAGATGTTGAGGTTGTAGTTAATAATTTCATCTACTCCGGTTTGAGAAATGCGCTTATCATTGGCAACCTTTTGCTGAGGAATATATTTATCCAAGGGAATTTTTTTAGTGTGATCTTTTAGCATAATTCATGTAACAGAAACAGATTGATTTGGCATATTAGAAGTCTTTGCTGACGGGGAGGGGGGGCTACCATTGCTTAGGCTCTATTCATCTGATAATCTTACATTTCTTGTGGAATTCTAAATTGTCTCTTCTAGTCTCTTGTTTCTAGTCCTTTCTGAGCCCTGAAAGATTTTTAACACAGTTAAACTGAGATATTCACTGTGCCTTTTTTACCTTTAATATATTGATGTATTCCAAAAGCAGGTTTTTTCCTGCATTTCATCTGCCTTGAAACAGTGGTTATGTTTTGACTTTGGGGTATACTCTACTCCACAAAAAATGGAGGCTTCTAGAGAGGAAAGGGAGATTCTGCAGGAAAGCAGACTATCATATGGTTTTCAAGTACAATTTCAACTCTCTGGTTCTCAGAAGTGGATTTGTCTTGCCACGCCTCATGCCATTCCAGGACGCTGTGTGTCTTACTGCCAAGGAACACTGTTGGCTCCTGCTCAGTGTTCCTTGTGTCAAGAGCCCAAGGTCCTTTTCAGCTGGTCTGCTCCGAAGCCAGGCAACCCCAGCTTGTTTTGTTTGTAGCTTCTGCCTTCTTAGGTGCCAGTATTTGCATTTTCCCTCGATGAGTTTTAGAAGATTCCTGTCAGCCCATTCCTGCAGCCTGCATTGATCCATCTGCGTGGCAGCCCTACCCCTGAGCCCACCGGCAGTTCCCCTGCCTGGTGTCACATGAGACCTCACTGAGTCTGCACTCCAGCAGCTCCCACAGCCCTTTGCAGGGGTGTCCTACAGCCCTGGCCTTCAGACACACCTGTGGGGCTCCTCTCGTTCCCAGGTCGGCACAGCCTGGGCAGCGCTGCCCTCTGAGCCTGCCACCGAAGGCTCGTGGCCCAGCCTGGTTACGGGACCTGGGAGGTGGCGTTAAGAGCCTTTCTCAGTGCCAGTCAGGCCATGACATGCCAGGGGCTCACCTCTGAAGGTGAGTTTTTTCCTCTGCCCTTTATTAAAAAGGGGAACCCTGATGAATTTCCACAGAGGCAAAATGCAGAGCACTTCTCTGGTTTCCTTTGGAGTTAGCCAGGCCAACAGCAAAGATGTTTAAGTTTATCTTTAATACATACAGATGAGAGAGAGAAAGAAAACAATGCCTAATCTCTGCTCATTTTTGGGTGTTGAGGTGATGTTTAGAAGTGTTCTATGTCAAACACAGCTATAAACTGCTCATATGTAAGACCATATATAATTTGATTTATGAAGATTACTAGCAAAAAAACAATGGCTTAATTGGTTTTTCGCTATCCATTTTTAAATAACAAGTATTTCCATTATAAATGAAATGTCTTAATTAGCTTCCCACTAGATGGAGCAAATGTATGTCAACCCAGCAGAGGAAACAGGGAATACATTTTAGATAGCTGAAGAACAAATCACTTGTGTTAAAAACTACTATTCTATTCTTGTTAATTATTAGCTTTCTGAGTTCTGGAAGCTTCTAAGCCATATGGTGATTTTTCCTACTCAATAAACGTAGGTAAAGGCTGTGCTTTGCATGAAGCTGTGTATCAGTTGTCACGGTTCTTGTGGAATCGAGGCAGGGACTTGGGTTACAACAGAGTTATGTGATTGTAATACCTCTGTTTGACCATATTTTGTTCTTAGGTGTTAGAAATTCTTTTTCACAAGTTACACCCAAAAAAGTGCTTCCTTGAAAGAAAATAACTGGAAAAAAGTAAAGGAGCTTTCAGGTTCCTAAGTGAGACCTCAGGTAATCTGATGAAGAATTTGCACCCCTGAAATCTTAGCTTCTTTTCTGGTCATGCTGTTGGTTTTGTAAAACTGTTACCTTGTTTATAAATCTTACCCTGCTGGTATCTCTTGACCCTTACAGGTACAATACCATTACTATATTTTAGGCAGCTGTCAAGTTTCCTGCAACTTTTTAGAGTTAAAGATGTATTCAGAGCTTTTGTGCAGCATAACTAGGTCAGTATTTCCAGGAGTAAATCTCTCTTTGAATTGCTGTAGGTATTACGGGAGAGTGGCGTACATACAAAGTACTGCTGGGGGAAAGGAAAGAAGCAGCAATGAAAACAGGGCTGAAATGCACGTTTCCAACACAAAAAATGTAGCTGAGGATAGAAAACAGGTGCTAAAACTCTCTGTGCCAATTTACTTAGCTGTGCCAACTTCACATTCTTTCTTTAAAAGGATTTTCAGAGGGCAGTGCTCAGAATTTTCACTTTAAATTTTTCAGTTACGCTCCTCAGCTCAGATCTTCCGTATCTCCTGGCTGGTTGTTGAGAGGATTGTTATCCTAATGTATGCCCAGTGAGACCTGGAAGCACAGGAATTGTCCCATGGAGTCAGGCTATTGATCTTCCTTGCTGTCTCTAATGGTGATTAATTTTAACTTTTTTGGTCTTAATCTCCTGGAGCAGAATGTTATAAGATGACTTGTTGTTAAATGAGCACAAAACCTCCAAGCATCCAGTAACAAGAAGTCAACTTTTGCCCCATGCTGTGAGTTCACAGCATTTCTTAGCTTTAAAACCTCTATTCTTTATCCTGTAACATCTTTATTATTGAAAATAGTTTCATCTTTCAATGTCAAAGATCATTTATTCTCATAATTAAAGTTTGTTTGTTCTTCACCAAAGTTTATGTTTTCACTGATCTTAATGGGAATTACAACTTTAATTTATAGAAAAGTATTTTGCAGAATTTTCTCTGTTAGTGAAAGTCATTATATACATACGAAAATGTGTACAGGCTATGGCAGGATAATGATTTTACTATTGTTTGATGACAAATTCCTTGCCAGTGCTTGGTGACAGTAACTGCTATCAAAGACAGAATTCTGATGTCTGGCTTAATTAATCATTTGTTGGCTTTTTGTTAACAATATCCCCAATAATGTGTTATATTAAAGAAACCATTTTAAGAGAACTGCCAAGAGTAGATTTCAAGAATAGCTATGTGATCATCTTTAACAGAGGGGGTGGTATTTACCACAGCATTGAGATGTCACAATATTGACAGATTAAGAATGTAGTATTTTAATTTGACCTTTATGATGTGGAGGTTATTGTTCTCAACACTAAACTGCTTTTAGCAAAGACATGAAGAGTACTTTAAGTGACTAGATAGCAACAATTATGTGAGGCTCTTACTCAGCTAGTCAGAAAAAATAAACAGTGCTTGCAGTTCCTTGTTCTCTTTGTAGTGCATCAAAACTCTTGCTCTGGCAGTGTGTCATCTGGCAGAATTAAGTGTGAGATAACGGTGGTGTTGTGAGTAATACACAAAAGTATCACTCAGCAGCTCAGTATTAGCAGAGCAAGAATATTTTTGCATTTGCGACTCAGGTAGCGAGTGGTTTGTTACACTGAGTGACCTGCAGCCTGACAGGATGAAATGTTCAAAATCCGGGCAAACGTCAGGCAAATGTCCACAGTAGAACAGATAATCTCTGTAAACCCATTGTGTGCTCACTGAAGGACGTAATAGACAAACTGATCCTCATGGAGTGCATGCAGGCATTACTGCTGCTGCTGTGGGATTTACATAGCACAAATAACTGCATTTGCAGTAGTGAAATAAAGACATCCCTCATCACCTTAGCTCCTGTTAAGGTGTTAGTCCGCTCTGTATTTTAGTATTGATCTGTGAAAAAGAATTACTGATAGAGCTGTTGAAACCACGATAAGATAAAGCATAAGAGCATATAAGGATAGTCTAAAGGTCAGCATTTAATTGAATGTTAGATAAGAAGAGATAGCTTCCTTTCACACCATGATGCCTATTTGTCCATTTACATTGTGTATCTTGAGATTTCAGATCTGGCTCTGCATTATGTTCTGGCAGCTGAGACCCTTTATTGGCAGGATTGATGGTTCCACGGGTTGTAGGTGACCTTTAAAAGCAAATGATACAGATAAAGTTCTTTGGATAGTCACTTTTGAGGAGGGTTTGCATAAAAAACATTGTGTTGAAGAATATGCTGTGAAATTTAGTCAAACAAATTGTTCTACAAGGATTGGATTCAAAACCAGATAAACCAAAAATCCCATTTGCAACCAGTTTAGAAAAACTGGTAGAGATCTAAAGACTAGGGCCAGAACTGGTTTTATTAATTCTCTTTAAAATCCTTGTAGAAAAGCAAATTAAAATGTTTGTCATCAGAGAGTGGTTTTCATTTTATAGATGAAAAGGTAATTCATATCCTGAAATCACCCGGGTGCAGTAGTAATGACTTGCTGTTGTGGCTTGAAGTTGAGTACCAGCAAGGTGTCAAATTCATCAGTATTAGAATTTGCTATAAATACGACTTGGAGTCCTCAGCCTGAGTCTTCAGGAGCAAACCCACTGAGAATGCAGATTTATTACAATCATTGGAATGTGAAAAGGAGTACATGCTACTCATGTAGCAATGGAATTACAGCCTGGAATATATGTGTAGGAATACACTTGAATGTGCTTTTGTCAGGATCAACAAGGGCTTTTCACAAAGGAGCCCCGAGCCCGAGGCTGAGGCAGGTGTCCTGTGCTCTCTCCTGCCTTGCTCATGCTGCCAGCTGCTCCATAACCTTGTTTGTAGTGCAGGCTGCTCAGGTTTCGTCTTAGAATGAATTTCTCCCCTGCTCCAGCACCATAGGGGAGACTATTCAAGAGTACTGGTCCTGTGGCCACTGGAAACCTTCTAATTTTTTTCTGTTCAAATTTGTTTCTAAATTCTGTTTACCACTCTGTTACACATGAGTCTGTAGGTTGTTGCTGACCAGAGTCTTGTGCAGGGCTTCATTTTACCCCTCAATGTTCTTGCTTACACTTACCGGAAAGTCCATTCTTTGAATGCCTCATGGTGAATTTGCCGTTTGTGTCTTGAATTCATCCTGTCGCTGTCTACAGTACTCCAATCTCTCCCTCTTCTGTCACTTGCAGTTGATAAGACTCCTGTTAGGAGTCTGAAACAATACTCTCAGCTTCCTTCCATGCTTTGCACTCCAGTCCTCCAGCTGTGCTGTTGTCCCTGTGCACAATTTCTTTTTATTGATGATCCCACACTCTATGTGTTGTAAGCCCTCACATTCGTACCAGTTTAACTATGCAGTCCTTTTGAATAGCCATGTGTAGGCATGTGGAATATTCATATAAGCAGATATAGGTGTGTCTCAGGTATTTAATAAATAGTGGCCCATGAAAGCAACATGAAAAAAATCACAAATTTTGCTTTGAATTACATAAAAGAGCTTCCAAGGAGAGAAGACAATTGAGTAGGTACTTCTGTTGTTCTCTTTACTACAGTGGGGAATTTTTTCAGTTTTTGATGTGTCTGAAAATGACAATAGTTTATGGTTTGTGATTTAAGGTTTGATAGATCAACAGCTCTGCTCTGCTTGAAATGGATAGGTTTGTTTTGTTTTTCTGTATTCAGTGGTACCAACAATTCAAAACGTGGCAGATTTGGGCTTTAGAGAGAATGACTTGGGAAGAGTTTGGTGGCAGTGCACTCCTCTGGCTGGGAGAGTGGGCTTTCTGCAGGAAACTTCTCATCCCAGCCACAAACAGATTTTACTAACATGAAAAGGCTATAGGCAATTTAAAACCAAAAAGGTTTCTGACAGCATTTAGCCCACGAGGGGTTCAGGTGAGCAATACTTAGACCCTGAGTCAACGTTCTGTGTATTGCAAAGAATTGGAGAGGGAATCCCTGTGCCAGTGCAGCTGGAAGGAGATCTCTGCTCTATGGTTTGCAGTTTATAAAGTGCCAGATCAGATGAATGCAATGATCATTTCATCTTCAGTAAGCTTACCTGAGACTGCCTTTGAGAGGTGGCTTATCTTACTGTCCTTTTGCTGACCTCTTTGCTAACAGTTCCATGTTGAGACTGGACATACTTACATTGCTTGACTTCACAGAAAAATGGTATCAGTGGAATTCTACAACGTTCTCTTGATGGCCCTAAAATAACCATTTACATAATAACCATATACAGTTTGTAGTGTGGTAATAATGGTGTAAAGCTCTTAACCACATTGCCCAAAATTCACCTATGTATAATGTGACTGTCTTAAAGTTATTAACCACTCTGCCTTGTCACAACGTTTTGAATTCCATATTTTATAGAAGAAAGAAACCCTCTATTGGAAATGTGGGATTCTCAAGTACCTGTTCACCCAGGAAGAAATGGTGCTCTGCTGCCGTGGATCCATCTTGATGATCATTGGGGGGAAAATTTCCAAACTAATTTTATCAAAACCTAAGAAATGCAATATGGTTTAAAAAATTTTATTAATAACCCAAGTATAGTTCAACTTTAAAAGGAAAATTATTTCTTTTTTCTGTAAACTTAATCAAGGCTCTTACCTCCCTGTAATCCTGAGAAGCTGAAGTTACTCTCTTTTAATATCCTTTCTGTTATTGGTCCTCTAATGAGAGTGTCCCTCAGTGTTTCAATTAAAGTGAGTTTGTGATAGTTTTTGTTTTTTTTTTTTTTAATGCAGGGATATCTACCACCACCAAAATTTCCATTTGCTTTCATACTGCAGCTTTTTCCAACAATTTTTGTATGGTAACAGCCTTTCGTCACTGTGGAATTATTACTAGGTCTAATTCTAGTATTAAAACTGAGACTTCATCACAATGTTACTCCTTGCCTGAAAATAAGATGTTCCTTTTCCTCTCTTTGGCACTGTAGCATTTTGCTTATCTTTGTCCCAAAAATTGATTGCCTGTTTTCTTGAGGAAGTTTAGGTGTATTTATCACCCCCGGCATTCTATTTCTGCCAGCTTGTGCACCAACACTGAGTTATTTCTTGCAGTGTTATCTCATAGAAACGATGATTTTCTTCAGTGAGGGAAATTGTCTGTGTGCTGCTGAAGCAAGGGAGTGCTATTTGAGCCTTGTTTCAAGGCTGCTGTTGAACCTTGTGGTTTATGTACCACCCTCTGACCACAGAGGTTCTTTCCCAAAGGACGCAAATACGTGCAGGTGGATTTATTCGGGTTAATGTGGTGCCATTACCGTGCTGTGGACCCAGAAATAAAATTACAGAACCCTACAGTGTCCCTCTCAACAGATCTTCTTTGTATATGCCTTGACAGTAAAAACACGAATGTGAGAATATATAGCAGTTCTGGATTAAAACCAGAGTATACAACTTGATTGAAAATTGGGTAAAAGTAATGACTGAGTTTCTTTCTGCCTGCCTTTTATTAAGGTTATTTGATAGTCCTGGTATTGTGTTTCTCTTGGAATGTCAGGCTTTTGGGGGACTCAGAACATGAGGCTTTCCCTCTAATTGGAGCTCTAGATGGCAAGGTGGTGGTAGATCTGTCATGAGCCTTGTAGAGTTCGGTTCCGTCTATTTTTGGTTCTTAAAAATGTGAATTTCCTTGATAAAGGAAAATTTCTTGTGTGCCCTATTGCATTGGCAGAACCAATATTAGTTTTAAGTGGCTCGTAATCCCAAAAACTTTGTATGCTTCATTGTGCAGTGCTTTGCTGATAGAAGAAACTTCCTTTTAATGTTTTATTTAGTGTCCTTTATAAAGTCATGTTCATTGTGGGTTTTTTGCTATGTTATTTATGATAAAATTCAGAACTTCTGCATGAAACCCCTTTTGTTTAAATAATGTTTTGGTAAAAGAGAAGCAGTAAATAAATCTGAAGTACTGGATTGTATAGAAAATTTCTCATCGTAAATGAAACAGAATCGTAGAACCATCTGGCAGTTGATGTGACTAGAAGGAACAGGCAGTGGCACATGAAATAGTGCCTTGTATAAAAATAGCAAATTCAGGACGCTTATGTTTTCTGGTAGTGCAGGAACTTTGCTGCTTAATAGAACTGGTAAGTGACACATTCACAATCCATTCTTCTCATGTAAAGTTTCCTTGTTAGACACCTTTGCTAGGAGCAGCACCAATTCAAACACAGTTTAGTAACGGCTTGAAAGGGGGCTGGTCGGTGTTTGTCAGACCAAATACGAGCACCCAGGTCAGCCACTGTGACAGAGAATAACCCTTTGCTGCCTTTCCGCAGACGCCCGAGGAGCTGGAGGACGTGTCTGACCTTGAGGACGAGCGTGACGCGTGCAGCCGTACGAGCGTCCAGACCGAAGGGAAGACTGACCGCGTATGTGTTACCCCGGGCGTGGGGAGAGCTCCGTGGTTGTGGGGAAATGCTCCTGTGTTCTCTTCCTATGGAGTCTGTGCACAGTTGAAGTTCTCTAATGGGCAAAACACAAGTAGTGGTTTGTGGATATTTACTATCAAAATGTAATGAAAAAAGATCCACTAAAGCTTTCAAAGATCACATTTTCATGCGTGATCTTCTACTTCTCAGCTAAACCAGAGTGCTTCTTTAAAGGGAATGCTTTTCTTTGAAAAGAAAACCATAAATAACACATACTTGAGAGGGCACGAAGCAAGAAGTAGATGCTGAAGCTGGCTGTCAGCAGAGGCATAGATTTGGTGCTGTAGGGAGATGTCTCTGGGATGTGCTTCTCCTTATGGGGTGGAAGGGACTGTTACACATAGACTGTGGTTAATACAGCTATCTGCCTCCTCACCCATACTTTAACATTATAGTGTGGACATTTCTAGTTTTTCCCATTTCTCCCTATAATAATACAGTTACTGTAAATGTTCCTTTTTGTGGGATCTAGATAGATGTCATGGCTTAAAGCTCGATTCTCTAGTTTAGAAACAATTTTCCTAAATTTCAGATCCTGTTGTCTGGGTCATAAATGGCACATTACCCCTCAAAAGCAATAAAAAATTACAGCTTTTAATGAATTATATGCATATGCACTCAGCCTAAAGTAACACATTGACAGACACCTGCACATGCTTTTTTTTAAGAAAGATGTCTTAGCAAATCTATTTGCTGCTGCAGCAGCAAACAAGAACAGTGATTTAAGGCCCATTTGTTTGGAATGCTATTTGATACTGATATTTGAAGACTTATACCCAGAAGCTGTTTAGCAATATGAGGAACCTGTGTAGGGAAGATAGATGTTAAGGTTTAGGCAGTGTGTGGTTTGATGTGGTGCAGCAGCTTTGTGTCCTGTTGGGGAGGCTGTTGTTTGCAGTGTTGATGCCAGGAATGACTGTGGTCCAGAAGTGCTTTGGTAAGATTGCAGAGCAACCTTTTTTTCCTCCTTGAGTTCTTTCTCTTGGACGTTTCAGTTATAATAATTCAATTTTATTTATACTTGTCTGGCTCCATATTCATTCTGTATAGGAACATGCTTGATTCCTCTTGCTTTGTGAAGAGTGTTGTAATTTCTTCCATGGCACATCTCTCACTGCTCCAATGGGGAACTGGTGCCTTTTTTTCTTTCTGTTTTTATCACAACATATAAAACCGTATGTGATGTGTGTATGCCACTTGTAACAAAGGCTACATCTTAACTAGCAAATCCTGTTTCCCTTATGTATGAAAAAGTCATGTATTATTAATCACACCTTCAGACTCTTATCTCCATAAAGAGACAGTGTAGAGGTTAGTGGTGAGATAGTATGACTGAGATTTGATCTTGTATTTATCTTCCTGACTTATCTTGAAAATGTTACTTCATCGATCTTTTCCCTCAGATAATTTCCTGTTTCTGAGATGAATATGATAGTGCCTGTGGCACCATCCCATGCTGGAGGATATAGGCCAATTTGGAAAATGTGCTGTGAGATCTCTGGGTGTTTAAACTGGATAAAAATACTGATGATTATTTGTAGGGTGATTTTACATCCTTGAAGAAGAGACTCCTTAGGATCAAACCCTTAGCTACTATAAAAACAGGTACTGTTTGTGGATCCAAGGACTAAGGCAGTTTTTCCCTGCCGAAAGTTAGCTCTTCCTCTTGTTGTGTGTAATTTGTGTAGTCAGCTCTACAGGCTTTTCACAGAGTAATATATGCCATCATGATCAGTGTAATTCCACTGATGGAGGTAGTGGCTTGTTATCAAGGGATTCTGTGTTGAAAACAAGGGTAAGTAAGATTTTGCCTAGTTCATTTTCAACTTGGAAGAAAATGTACATGTTAATGATCAGGAAAAATTATTTTAAGTGTTTGACGTTACTAAATTAGTGATGAGAACAGCTTAGTTTAATTTCAGAGTTTTTGCTGCAGGTTAAGGTAATCATACTGAGGAAGAGGCATAGTGTTTTACCTTGCAACTTAATCCACTTAAGGGTGACAAGAGCAGAACTCTTTCAGGTAGCCACATACACATTTTTTTTCCCTCAGAGTTCTGCAGACAGTTTTGTGAATGCATGGACAAAAATGTCTGAGATTTAAGATAATTTTTTATACAGTTTTGTTGCACACTGTATTTGTGCAACAGTTGTGGGCTGATAAAAAGTTGACTCAGTATGTTCTGTGAATGAGAAAATCCAGGCTAAGTTATTTCATTGTTTTATTTGTATTGCATTTTAAATACAGGGATCAATTATATAGCTCTAAAAATCTACAAAAGTCTAAGAAGAGAGACTGGATAAAATAGCAAAGACCAAGGAGAACAGTTGATACTTGCATAAAAAGTAGTTAGAAGGGAAGTTAGGTTTGCCATTAGATTAATTAACAATTCTTATTCAAGTAGGAAATACTGTACGTCTGAATTCCTACATTAAATGAAATGCTGACATACATTACCAGGAAGCATGTCCTATTTTGTTAATAAAAAGCCAATTTTAGAATTTTCTTTTAGTTTAATTTTTATCAAACCCTGCACAAGCATGAAATATTGATAAGAATTCAAGCGTAATGGAAACAACTACTGTACTTTTGAGTAGGTTCTATGAATAGTAATTTTGACACTTGATACTTAGCAAAAGATTCCCTGTCAGGAGTCATGATCTCTCAAAAGCATTTCATTTTCTTGCTAATTTTTAACCCAATTTCCGTAAAGGGAAGAGATTAAGGTACTGAAATACTCAAGGCTGTAGCAGTATATTGTGCACTTCTACAAAGTAGAACTGGAAAGATCCCCAAGAACTCAGCTAATGCAGCCATTTGGCCCAGGGCAGGATAAGTACACTTCTTGACACAGACATACATATGAACAATTGCTCTCTCTCTTTGGCTCATTACTGGAATTGATGGTTTATTGGAAAGTTTTTGTCTTTATACCTCATGTTGCAATTAACATGTTAGCACTCATCTGCAGTGGACACAGAGAATGTGAGGTTCCTTTCTGTATTTTTTTTTTTTTAACATGCACTCTTTGCCTACGGCCTATCTCTTTCAGAAACTCCAGGTTGAAAAAGTCCAGTAACCTTGATTTGCTCTTCAAGGAGAGTGTTTTCTTTATGTCCTTTTAGTCTCTCTTTCTCTCCTCTGGGTGCTCTGCAGCTGATTAATGAATTCTTAAATTTTGTGTCCAGACTATTTATATTGTGAAATGTGTGAAGCCACCTGTGATCTCAGCAGCGCAGGTGTGAGGTTTGCACTATTTCCTGCTGTGTGCACAGTTCATAAGGAGCTTTGTATGCAGTTTGCCTTTCTGTCAAGAGCACAACCTTTTCTCTGCTACAAATGCCCGGCCACACAACTGCCCATGGCTGATTCTGGCTCAGTTCTGTGTGTGTGCTGGAGATTTTTCTTAGGGGTAAACCCTGTACTTGTCTCAGCTGCAGTACACCCTGTGATGGTTTCAGATCAGTTCTCAAGTTCACTTTGAGTTGTAAACCATTTATAACCTCTTGCACTGTGGGTGTGTGTTGTGTACTCTTGGTTCTGTGGGAACAGTGACTAATGCTGGTGTCAGGGCAGCTCCATTCACAACTTTTCCTGATGGATCCTTTGGATTGCTGTGTGTTCTTGATAAGTGCTCGGCAAGCAGTTTTCTAACCAGTACTACACTCACCCACTGGAGTTTACATCTAGACTTTATTTCTCCAGGCTATTTGTAAGGATTACATGAGATCCAGAGGCAAAGCTCTGGTGAAGCCCAGACTTAGGACATGATGCTTTCTCATCTGTAGGCCCATGGCCCTGGGACAAAGGGAAATTACATTTAATATGACATAGTTGCATCATCTAAGCTGACCTTCTTAGTGAACACTGATGCAAAAATGGCATTAAGCACTTTGTTTACTATTTCCCAGTAGTTTTACCTCTTTATCTGGTTGATCCAATTATATTGTATCTAAAAATACAGCGGAACTGTCATGGTGGAACAAATGAGGCGCTCTTTGAACTTGTTTAAGGAATGCTGCACTTCAGCAGGCTTGCTGCAGTTCTTGAAACTGGGAGAAGGCAGCTGGTGATAGCAGATAGGAAAGTATTGAAAGAAACACAGTTTCTCCCCAGTGTCAGCATCACACACCCCCACAGCAGCACATCTTTGGGGGCGTGTATTCCCTTTGCTGTGAATGCTGAACATCCAGCACCCTCTCTGTCACCTCTTTAGCCAAACTGAAGTTATTCCCTCAGTAGGACAAGTAGTAGTGAAAGGTAGTGGACATGTCTTACTCATTTTAACAGAATTTTTTTTGACTCGGTGGCATCTCCATGAATTCACTTATTAACATACTGCCATTCCAACAAAGTCATACATTCAGGGAATGATTTGGCTTAGAAGGGACCTTAACGGTCCCATGGCAGGAACGTCACTCACCAGGTCAGGTAGCTCAAGGCTCAGCTCACATATGTGTATTTTATGACAGTGGTCTGCAAAGTTTGTTCAAGATAAAACCAGGTAAAGGTCATGACTGGAACTGTTGTGAAACAGTGTGATTGAAATATATGGCTGTACTTCAAGTGATTTCAGGGATCCTGATAATTTTCACCAAATGTTCAGCTGACTGCAGCCGGAGAGCAGGAACAGACCAGAGGGCTTCTCGTGGCTGCTGAGGCTGTAGTGGAATGAAAACCTCAGCTCTCAAGACCAAGCAGGGACATGGATCTGTTCTTCTGGGTTCTCTGCCGTTATCTTATAACTATAGTATGTGAAGAGCAGGTTATTTTCTGTTCTTGCTTGTAAAAGCTCTGAGAAGTGTTTCATGTGCTCAGTTGGGAAACTGGGGTTTGTTTCTTTGTAAACTACAAAATTGCAGAAAAACAGAGTTTTCCTCTTTTCTGTAGTTAGATGACATATTGCAGCCTACAAAACTGGAATTGTTAAATAATTTTCAAGGGGGATTGTTTGGTTTTGCTTGAATGTATTATGCTGCTTTCTGTTGCCTTTCTTTCCTTATTGGTCCCTTTAGGTGGTAAGAATGGTGTCGGTGTGGATCTGGCCAGTCATTTGGTTTTAGGGGTCAGGAAAGAATAAATCTGGGTCAGGAAAGAATAAATCTATGTCAGTCTGAGATTTAAAGAGCATAATCAAAGTTTGTATGAAAGGCAAATCCTTGGGGAGCAGCCGGAGACAAAGGTAGGCAAAAGGCCAGTTCTTAGGGTTGGGATGTCATTGGCCAGCAATGTACCAGGGAGAGGAGAGTCAGTATCTTCACCACTTAGTTACCCCCATGTGTCCTTACATGGCCTTAAAGGTTCAGTTTCTTTGATGGAGAACTGACTGAAACATGGAAGGGTAATGAAAAGAAACACCAGTCTCACGGGGTAAGTCATGTTGCAAATGGGACAATTCAAATAACACAAACTTCAGAGAGACTCTAGCTACCAGGGACAAGTTAATTCAGGGGAATTTAAGGAAAAAATCTACACTTTTTTTTTTTTGATAGAAGGAAGGAAATACCACAAATATAAATCCTCCTCTCTCCTAGTCCTAACTCTGTTATGTGCTACTGCAGTAGTAACATTTTGTCTCAGAAGTACTGAAAAAATAATTTTCTCCTGCTGCACAAAATAAACCTGCACTCATGTAATAATAGTCATTCAATTTAGATCTTTATTTCACAGTTACTGTTATATTGCCTATTTTGATACTAAGTTAAATCTGTGCTTAAAAGGCTCTTTATACAATTGCTTTATTTTGTTGCTGGACATGGTTTTAAAAGCAGTATGAGGGAAAGGAGAGAAAAGACAAGGTCAGAATTATAGTTTCTTTTGCCCCTTTGTTCCACGGGATAATGTGTCTCATTCCACCTGAAGGTCATTATTGTTGGGGATAGCAGGATGCTGAATGTCACAGTTCACTCATTAAAATGTCATCTTTCCTGTGATTTCAAGATCCAGGCCTGTGATCTTGAGCTCAAAACAGTGTTGGAGCTGGGGGCTAGGAAATACCACAGACATCCATGCATCAGCAGACATGGATGAGATTATAAAAGTTGTCTTCCTTCTGTAGCCCAGCTTGAGGATTTTTACCAACATAGGAGAAGTAGCCTCAAAATAGTTGCACTTTCTGATTCTGGGACTGTAAGGTAATTCTGACCGCTGTAAGATGGTTCCTTCCACTCTTAACCATTCTGTGATTCTGTGTGATTTTATGACTGCAATGACAGGTACATACTGTGAAACCTGTAATTTTCAGTACTTTGTGTAAGTGAGAAAGTTAACCCTGTGACACGGATTCTAGCGTAAATAAAATCTCGGAAAAGGCAGGGCTTGAAAAACACACACATTATGTATAGAACTGATTGCCCACTTTATTAATTATAAACGATTCAGCCATGGCCTTCACTTTCCATTTCATTGGTGGTAGGTAATATTTTCTAAACAAGAATAAGTCACAAAATATTTATTGTTTCATTACAGAGTAATGACAGGATGTTAATAATTGCTGTATGTAGTTGCAAGTTCCTGGTGGCCTGAAGGGAAGGTGTGAGATAAGAACCACCATGGCAACAGAGCTGTCAGGACCAGCGTGGCTCCTTGCTCCTGGGCTAGAGGAGGTATGAAGGGCCAGCACCTCCATGTGGCCATGTAATATCCCAGCCCCTGGCTGCTTCCTGGCCTGGTTCTGACACAGGAGAGGTGTCTGACCCTTGATGGCAGCAGCTTGGTCACCTTGCTCGTGAAGAACATTAAGTAAAATCATTTCTCTCACCATGTTACATTTTCAGGAGCTTTTGGTCATCTTACTCACATACTGATTTATGACATGTTCATCTATTTATCTTCTGCAAAGACAGAAAATGCATATTTGGACAATTAAATCTTTTTCAGTTCCTAACATGATCATATAGAACCTTCTCAGAAGAGAGAATGACATACCTGAGTGAGAGAATGAGCATACCTGAGTGTTGCAGGACAATTAACTCTTTTCATTGGTTATTTCATACCTGAATTGATACTGCATTTTGTAACTTCTACATGTATCATACTTAAAACTACCTAGGCTCCTTAGCCCTAAGAAATAGGAAAATTTATCAGTCATATTTCATAAAGGCTCTGTGTAAGAACTTGATCTTCTTTCTCTTGCTATGTTAAAATCAGTGCTTTCAGGAACACCCCTATCCCCATTACACTGAGATTATTTATTTGGCCCAACCCATTGACAACATACACATTTTGACATTTAGAAGTGCTCAGACTCCAACACTTGGCTCAGGCCATAGTGTGTTTAAACTGTGTATTTATTACTGTGCAGTGGTTTTGTTTAAAAGAAGAAAATACTTCTGACATAGATGTTTTACAAATCAAATTATTCTGTTTTAGGCCAGGATGACTCAACTTCCAGAGGCTGAAAAGGAAAAGATAGCTGAGCAAGTGGCTGACTTCAGAAAAGTCAAGAGTAAGCTTGATGCAGAGATTGAAATATGGGATGATACCAGCAATGACATCATTGTTCTGGCCAAGAGGATGTGCGTTATTATGATGGAGATGACTGACTTCACAAGGTAATTATGTAAAAAATGGTTCTTGGATATTGATAAATGCTGGAGGGCATTGTCACACTGTTACAGCAGCAAATACAGAGTTTTTAATGTCAGTTCACAGGATCTACAAAATTGAGTGGCTCAGCTAATGCAACACATCAAGTAAGAGCACTGAAGTGTTGGGGGACCTAACGTTTTGAACTATGCTTGTCCTTATTTTTTGCCTTTGTCTTCTCTTATTAATTTGTTGGTAGGGTTTTTGCACATGTTTTAGCACTCTATTTCTGCTCTCAGTGAAAGGGGAGAAGTAACAAAATAGTCTCAATTTTAAGCTGTAGATCTGCCTCATCTGTTGTTCTTTCTACTTGTATCAGACCGTGCTGTCAAGCATAAAACATGCTGTACAGAGCCCACGTGTGACAGTACACATTCAGACTCATACATATTTTATATCCCATTATTGCTGTTGCTTCCATCAGAATCTTGTGCCAGTAGATGGAGTTTAAAGAATAAAAAGTACCACAGCAGATATCTCTCAAAGCTGGTATTTCTATCTGCTGCCAGTATGTGTTCAATGATGCTCTTACAACAGGAAGCAAGTTTAACTGCAGGAGCTTTTTCTGCCATGCTCTGAATTAAATGTTGTATAAATCTTGTCAAATTAATTATAACAAAGGAAGATATTGGTGGTGGTGTCTATCCTTCCTTCCTCCCTCCTCCCCTGGTCTAGATAGCAGTAATACAGTTGCTGACTATGAAGGTGAAGCCTTAACACACATCCACTCTTGCACGATACTGCCTCATAAAATCAGTCCTTTTGTGCAAGATACAAAGAACAATCTCTTGCTGCACCAGTGTGTTCATAGCAGTGCCACATCCATGTGTTCTCGAACACTTCCAGGGATGGTGGTTCCATCTCTTCCCTGGGCAGCCTGTTCCCATGCTGGACTGCCCTTCAGTGGAGAAATTTTCCTTAATATCTGTTACAGACCTCCCCTTGGTGCAACTCGAGGCCATTCCCTCTCATCCTGTCACCTGGGAGCAGAGCCCGACCCCACCTGGCTGTTCCCTCCCTTCAGGGAGTTGTGCAGAGCCAGGAGATCCCCCCTGAGCCTTCTTTTCTCCAGGCTGAGCCCTTCCAGCTCCCTGAGCTGCTCCAGACCCTTCCCCAGCTCCATTGCTCTTCTCTGGACACCCAGGGCATGAATACTGCAGAAACCACAGCAAGCTCACCTTAGGGTCTGAGCTCCCCAGTCTGTAACTCCCAAGTTCTTGAACATGGAAGAAATAAAAGATCCTGACGTTTTGTATTTGTTACATCAGAAACTACTCAGACAAATAGTAAGTTTCTGTATTTGAGTCACTCATTACATAAGCTGATTGCTGTTGTTCTTCATATGGTATTACCTTGCATTCATTGTTATTTAATCTCAGTGACTAGTTTTCAGAGTTTTGGGGTTTTTGCTGTCTTCTGTAGAAGTAAATAGCAAGACATGGCTGACCTGCTGTAACAGTTTTAATAATATTTTAGTGGAAATATTCTAATTTCTTTCTTGGTTGGCTAAAAATGTACAAGAAAAATCCCAGGGTTGCATTTAGTTTGTTCTGTTTTTCTCTAAGCTTTATGTGTAAGTGGAGCAGGATTTTGTTTTCCATTGCCAAAGCAAACTTAAAGTTAAAAAGGTATTTGCCAATAAACATACCTAAATCCCTTGTGCTCATATAAGGGAATGTGCATCTCATTGAAGGAGTGCTTTGGATCGCAACACGAACGTGTAATTCCTGTAGAGAAAGGAGCAAGGAAGGGTCAATGGTTTAAGCCTAAAGGGAGCTCTGCTGAGAAGTTTTTGAGAATAGTTTTGCAGTTTTGAGTCCTGTGCACCAGGGAAAGCTCCTTCAATCAGAACTGCTGAATGTCTCTATGCAGATTTTCACAGCACTTTGATGATAGCAAAGGTATCACCAGGACTCAGGTAAGATGGGGCAGCAGGCAGAGCTTGTTGCTGTGTCAGAGGTGGTTCTGTAGATGCATCGCAGAGATACTAGTGCTGGTAATTGACCTAGCCTGCTCTAGCCTAGGCTGTTCCACAGCCTGTCCTAACAGCGTGCAGCCCGTGGATTCAGGAGTCACAGTGCTGGTTTGAATGCTCTGGGGCAATCCCTCTCACTTTTCTGTGGTGTAAACAGAAACTGGGCTTTTACTCCTCACCCATTCTCTAGGTTGTTAGATTCCAGATGGGGCCATACAAACACTTCCTTTAAACAAGAGTGCAGCTCTCAGTAAACTGTTCAGAAAGTGTCTCATATTTGTTCTTGCTACTTGACGTTTGTTTCTAAAATGGCATCAGTATCAGTTAATGGTATCAGTTAATATGAGAAATATAGTGAAAATAGCAAAACAAATTAACAAGACCAGAAAAAAATACATCTAGCAAAGTCAACCTCCAAAAGCTGTCCTACTTTACCCTTGTAGTAAGACTAAATGTAATTTTGCTTAAATCTCTAGTACTTCAGGGATTGCAGCTTGGCTAAACTTTGCTCTCTGTAGTACTCCTGGCTACCACCAAGTGCAACTGCCCTGTCGAGCAGGGCTCCTCGCCTGGTAATAGCCACAATCCTCAGCCTTAATTCATCTGGGCTTCTAGTCTTTGCTTGGGAAAGCAAAATTGAGATGGCAGTTCTGTAGTTACTGGGCTTGAAGAGAGCGTGGGACAGATAGATGACAAAGAAAGGAGACAGAAGAGGCTTCTGTTCCTAGTCAAGTTCATCCGTGAAACTTCTCACCATAACTCACTATTTGATTTACTTTTCGTGGTGCCCCTTCCTACTTCAGAGTTACCCGTGGTCTTCTTGTTCCCCATCCAGCAGCCAGATGCTTTTAAAATTCTGTGGAGCTTTTTCATTGCACCCTGAAATCTGCTGCTTTCCTTGCCTTTTTCTAGCCCTCAGATTTGTATCAGCTGTATTCAGTACCTCTTACCCATGTGGAAATCCCATGTCCCAGCTCTCCTGCTCAGTCTTGTCCCCATCACCAACCTGGTTTGTCAGTGCCACAAAAGGCAGTGATACCTTTATTACTAACCCCTGAACAAAGTGCTATTGCAGTCACAGCTCAGTTTGAGATACATGTAGGAATTTCCCCTTTCCCTCCCCTCCCTGCTCATCTCAGGGCATTCACTGCTCAGCACTGTTTCCTTAAGCAGTCTGGGATGTTTTTGAGAGTCCATAGCTACTCAGTATTTGTGTCATAAGCTGTATATGAAAACAGACAACTTCCACTTGAAATTATTTCATCAAAAATCACTTAAAGATTGAAGGTTGTAAAAGTTCTGTCAACAGAGGTGCTTTCCACTAAGTCATCAGAAAGGACAGTTATTTTGGAGACAATGACTTTGAGCAAAGAAGGTGAACCTCTCCTTGGGCTTTATGGTAAGAGCAGCTTCTACTTGTGTTACTTATGTAAAGACATTAGTTAAGGTAAATTTGTTTCCCAAGCAAGACCAATTCAGTTGTGTGTGCATACTTGCATGTGTTTTGTCATCTGTCTCTTCTCAAACAGAGCCAGCAGGATTTCTTTGTTCCAGCACAGCAGGTTAAAATGAGCAGCAGAATTGCATGAGTGGTGCCAGTGGTGTTAAAGGGTTTGCAGTGTTCGAGGATCCCTTGCCAGGACTGCGTGCAGTGGCCTCGGGCAGTTGTTGCTCTCAAATAAATACAGGCTCTGAGATTTGTGGTGGATTGTTGAGGGGTGCCAAGTTAAAACCATGTAGCACAGTCAGCTGATGCTGTTCCTTCTGCCTGAATGTCACAGAGCTTCTAATATTTACACAGTTAAGTCAGGATTTTGATGGCAGAAATCCAGTATCTATCTCCTTATGCCCATCTTGAAAGCTTGTGACTGAGTCTGAATTTCCTTTACACTGTGTCTTTATTAATAATACTTGCATAGAACGTGATATTTCATATGATATTTTGTGGATGCTTCTGCCACTTTTATAGTAGAAATAATTTCAGCTGATTCTTAAATACATAAACCAGCAAGTATTTAATCTGGTTTGGCAGTTGCTACTCAATATAGTTCTAATAATTAAGTGCTAAATATTTATACTTAGATAGTAAAATTTCTAAAAAAAAAATTATAAAACCCAAATATATTACTTATGTTATACAATTCTTATTCCAAAGGGAAAATCACCTGGCAGATTGAAGTCTTAGAACCGAAATAGAAATATTTAAAGAAAAAAAAAATCATTTGACATTTTGTCTCTGTGACAGTGTTACTCCAAGTATTTCTATATCCAATTTGCCTGCAAGCTAAGTGGATTTATTTTCCCGTAGTAGGCACAATTACCATCAATAGTAGTATTATTAAACAAACACAGTAGATCATGAATGCCCAGTCTGATTTAGGGATTAAACAGTCTGAATTCCCTCAGGGGTACAGGTTCTGATGGTGGCAGTGTGCAGCTGCAGAGGATGTAGGGGAATCAGAGGCACACACACCCGTCACATGGCTGCTCTTTGCAGGTTAACAAAGCATGGTAAGTACTTGTAAAGCAATACAGTGAACAGCTAATGGCCAAAATAACGAGCACAACATTTCTTCCTTTGCTCTGCAGCATTTCTGTGGCAAAGTACAGCTGCCTCACGTGCAGCTGCAGTCAAGAAACAGGTTTTGCTATTACTCATAACTGGAGTAGAAATGCTTAAAGGGAAAGGATAAACTGGAGCTGTCTGTCAGCATCACAGTAGGAAGAGGGCAGGTACATGCACAGGCCTGTGTGCATCAGCTTTGCTTTTGCAGTCTTCTTTTGTCACCTTTGTTCCTTACCCACAACCGTTTTAGGCACTTCTGTTCTCTTCCTTCACTGTCAAAGCCAAAACACACCTTTTCCCTCATCTTTCAGTACTGCTGCTGACTGCAGGCAGCACATGACATTCAGAATGCTCTGGTACAGGCAGGAGAGACTTCTAAGTCCCTGAAGTTGTTCTTGGAATTTCTGGGAAAGTAAAAGCTCTTCAGCAAATGTCAGGACAGAAAGATGTTCTATTATTATTGCTTCCTTCTGTCAGACACATAATTACATCATGGGTATCTTTCTATACTATAAACTTGTGTGATTATTTCACAGTTCATCTATTGCCTGTTTCCTTGGAAGGGTGAGGCATTCACAATTTGTTGTTTCATTTAAAAACTGTTTTTAAATAAGGTGTTTTATCTGTGCAACCTCCATTTCCTTGGAACAGAGATGAAAGTGAACATAATACTCTCCTATTACTGAGCTATTGAGCTTAACAGTTACGCTCAGACTCTTAATACAAGGGTGACAAAAATTATTTTAACTTGAGATTTGACCTTTCTAGTTTCAACTTGTTTTATTGCCAATGCTTGAAAACCGGTTTTTTAAGATTCTTATTTTTCCTGCAAGAAATCCAGATATTGATACACGTAGCAGGGCTCAGAAATGGAACCTTGTTTATGAACACAGCCTTTTTCACGTGGACATGAAAGTTAATTTAAAATAATGTTTTAACTGTTTCCAAACAAACAGTCACTTGCAGCTAGAATGGCAAATAACTGCTAAATTTCATGTATGCAGGTAAACATCCAGACACATTCTCACAAAGAGAATTCTCCCAGTCATCTGGTTAAAAGTCTTATGTAAAACTCTTCAGCTTAAAAATTTTGGTGGTGGTTTGCTTGTGTGATGTGTTTAGTTGACTTACTGCTGGACTGTGGGAAGCCACTTCTGAATCATTTCTCACTTGCTGTAGGATGCCTCGTAGTCATGGAAGCTGGGAAGATTAATTTCTCTGATTAGAGCAATTACATGCTCCACATCCTAGAAGAATTCTATAAATTGAAGTCCAAGAAAATGTGTTCCATTTTAAACAGTAAGGCTCTTAATTGTGCTGTTTCTGTAGAAATCCTTGATTTGTGCTCAAGTGTGAGTTACAGCTCATGTGTAGGTGAGCACAGGGCAAAGCAGTGCTGACACAACCTCCCTGTCTCCGTGTCCAAGTGGGACTGGTATTTACTGGAAGACGGGATCCTCAAAATAATCAGAGGGAACAGCTGTTGCTTGTTTTTTATTTTTCCTGTAGTCCTGTGTAACATTTCAGTGAATTCCTTGCATTCTTAGCAATATTACAATTAGTGTAACAGTAATTTCAGAGTATCCTCGTACTGCAACCCTCAGCATAAACGTTGAGGGAACAAAGTGAAGAGATTGAGATGTTTGTTGGTTGTGCAAAGAGGATGGTGAGGAACTGTGGTCCGTGCCTCATAGAGATAGTCAAAGACAAATTAATAAAATGGAGACATACTCAAATATAGCAAAATCACAAATAAAGCAGACAAACAGACCTATGTAGCCTCTGGCAGGAATCCGTCCAGGACCAGAAGCAAATCAACAACAAAATCACAGTGTACATTACAGCAAATACAGCCCAATTTTAGTGATAACTGGTATGTCTTGTGCCAGGAAGAGCCATCTTCTGCTTTTCACCTTTAGCATCTGCTATAGTCAGAGGACAAAGGGAGTTCAGAACTTGTATTGATACTGAAGTATCAGCTCCTGTCAGCAGAGGCATCAGGAGTGTGAAGAGGAGTTCAGGCAGTAATTAGACAGCTTCCAGGCCAGATTTCCTGGGCAGCAGGGAGGACTGTGGTGGGACATCTCCTTTGAGCACAACAGAACAAGTCAGAACTTGGCCCAGCCTGGAGCCAGGGGTGCCTTGTGGCAGTTCAGGGTGTGCTTTGGGCTGCTGCAGGGCAGCCACGCTGACTTGGGCTGCTCCACTGCCATCCCTCAGCACCTTCCTCCTTGCCCTGAGGGCAGCAGCAGCGAGGCCCTGAGACTGTGAGGGCACAGCCCAGCTGCTCTCTGAGGGAGGCGAGCTGGGGGCCAAGGGTCATGCCAGTGCAGGCACAACTAGCGCTGAGCAGCGCTCCCCTCAGCAGCACCGGGACGGAGGAGCAGCCCAGGGTGCTGAGAACCACTGGCAGTTGACAGCCGGGGGAGCAGCGAGCGGCTCCAGGGACCCTAGAGGGGCACAGAGCCTGTCCTCGAGCCTGTCCAGGAGAGAAGCTGCTGCTGAGGCTGCGCCAGCACCCAGCCAGAGGGCGAGGCTGGGGCAGCCGAACCTGTGAGCCTGGGCTAGGCTGGGCTGCGGGGCAGAGCTTTACCGGGGCTCATGGGCTGTAGGAGGGGACCCAGGTGAGCCTGGGTAGCACTGCTGAGGGTCATCGGTGCCCTGGGCCAGGTCACCAGGCACAGCAGAGCTGGTCTGTGGCTTCAGAGTGGGAAGCCAGGACTGAGGTGGTGATCAGTGATGACCTGGAATTCTTTTGTCATGCCAGTGGTTAGGGAAGTCGTGACAAAGACAGTTTTGTAGCATTCTCCAAAGGCACAGCCTGGAACCTGCCTTTTGCCTCAGTGTCTTAACGCAAGTCTTGCTTTTATGTCTATTTTGCTCAAGCTGTTGTTGGGTGAGAGCACCCAGTGATGTCTCCTAGGAAAATAAAGAAGCAGTCATTAAACAGGCAAAGTGCCTCTCTCAGCTTTTTACCCTTTAAAATACAGGCCCATTTTTTATGGGATTTATTTGCTATATTTTGTATATGCTATATATTTTTGGGTATAACACCATATGTTCAGGTTCCTCCTGAATTCATTACCAGAAGTTAGAAGCTTAAACCTTTGGAAGACTTCTAGGAAATAAGACTGGAAACTTCTGTATATCACCCTCTTCACTGGAAGGGTAGGCACAGCAGTGAATTAATTATGACCAGAAATTAGACATAAAATATTAGTTACTTTTTTTTCCTGTGAATTTAAGGCTGATTCAAATGAAAGTTTTGCTTACAAGAGATCAGCCATGTTCAGAGCATGATGTATACCCACATTTCTCTTGACAATTTATTGTCCAAGAATGAATGTATGGCAGTTACTGCACTTTTGACCTGGCTGGTGAAACAGAAGGCTGGAGTTGTCATTGCAGAGTTTGTGAACTTGGTGATACAGATAGCACCTAATGGTGGTGCATAAAAATGGAGTAGTGATCACAGAGAGTGAAATAGAAAGGAAACAGATCAGTGGGAATTGCTTTTCATGCTGAATAAGCTTGGCAGAGCTGGTGACAAAAATTTGCTGATATCCTCAAGGGATTGCTTGTGGCTGCTGGGGTGAGATGACTGCAGTAAAGGGGTGGTATTGTCTCCACTGCCACTCTGAGCTCAGTGGGGAGGCAAGTAGGGAGTGCAGAGAAGGGAATGAGGGACCATGGACTTCCCCACCATCTTCCCCCTGCTTCTCTTCCCTTAGCAATGCTATCAACTTTATATAGCCAGGTTTCTCTATCAGAATATAAAACAGGGAATATAAAACACTTGAGGCCTTAAGTCATGTTTTTCAAAGCAAAGAGATTTTATAATAGAAAATATTTTCTTTTACATTCACATGTACAGTAAGTTCATAAGCATTGAAGAAAAATCAGGTTTTGTTTGTGTTCTGGACGTGTCTGTTTTTGTGTAGGTGAGGTGAAGGCATAGCATACTCTGAAAACCAGGTTAATGGGGTACCCAGCTGTATCCAAATCAACCACAGGCTCCCCAGTTTGTGTGTCTGTCTTGGGTCGTTTGGGATGCCAGAAGTACATTCTAGGCTGGGGAGAAGAAGTATGGTTGGAATTTCCTCTACTGAAGTATGTTATATCTGTCATTCTTAAATGATTATTTTATTATTGCTTTCCCCTGCTCCCTAAACTGAGAACTGCAGCACTTGCTGTAGTCACCCTTTTCTGTGCAGATGGAGGCGTGGTTATTTCAGAGAGCTAAGGCTTTTGTTTTTCCAAAATCATTTCTCCTGTACTATTTCTCATCCCTCTCCTCACGCTATCAAGTGTCTGACTTGCTTTTCTCTGAGTGATCAACCCACAGGAAATAATTTCCACAGGAAAGAACCTTTGGTTTCTTTGTGGCCAAGAGTCAGGCTAGGATGGAGTTGCCATCTAATAAAATATAACTGTTCCCAGAAGCTGCAGGGTTGCAAGCAATCTTACTGTATTTTCCATCTAATTAATTTTATTTAGTAATGTTTCAGTTTAGTTTTCTTCCTGGAGTATGCATACTTCTCAGAAAAAACTATGCACAAATGCTCACCCTGGGAGCATAGCAAACAACAGAAACAGTGCTGAACTGTTTTCTGCTGAAATTATGACCGATGTCTGTTCCAACCTTTTTTTAATTAAACCAGGACCTTTCACGGTTTGCACTGCCTGCCAGTAGTTTTCACACTTTATTCTTCCAACACTATATGGCATTTTTTAACACACATTTTTCTATTCAGTACCCTTGGCAGCTTCTGGTTTGGTACTTTTGGGGATCAAAACTCTTGTCTTTCACCTTAAGATGGCAGTGGCATTCAGCGTGTCTCAGTACACCTCAGACTTAGCTGGAATACTGCTGTTCATAGAGGTTAGCAAACAGTTCTGCCTCTCCATCCTCCTGCCTTGTTGCCAGGTTGAGGCACAGGACTGGAAGGCAGAAAGAGGATGTCTCTAGTGAGCCTCTGGCCTAACCCCTGAGCTGGTACGACGATGGCTAAAGGCAGAAGAGGGATCTGCATGGCAGATTGCAAACATAAAATGTTCTTTGACAGTATTTGCTCAAAGCTGTCTTAATCCTGCACTAGTAAGGTCATCCGAGAGCTATTCTTGTTGCTAGGGACTAGTGGATCACATATCCCACTGCTTGTGGGTGCTCAGTGGTGGCAGAAGGGGAGGAGTGACACTGTTCAGTGTGGCTGTGGTGGATGAGAGCTCCTGGCAGGGGTTGGAGAGTTCAGTAGGGTCACTTCCTTTCACGGTAGACCTCTTGAAAAGCTCTTGTTTAAAGATCTCTGCTGTAGTCATACTTCTATCACAGACCATTGAGACCATCCCTACACAGGCACCTCTATTGCTCCCTTAAAATAAGTAGCTGACACTGTTGTTGCGGTCTTCTTTAGGCTGATGGAAAGGCCGCAGGTCCTCAATATGTCAAGAAGGAAAATAAAACAAATACCACCAGAGCTGTAAAGGAGGAGGGGAGGGGTGTTGTGAGCACACTTTGTCGGGCAGGCCTACCCCAGAAATGAGTGCTCTTGTGGAGAAAGTGGGCTTCTGATCAGTGCATTGTCTGAGAAGGAGGAAACAGAAATAAAGTTCCTGCTTCTCACCATTTAGATCAGCTTCCCACTTCCACCTGGATGACTTGATCACTAGTTCTTTTGCTGTCCTGATGTGAGTCTCTCCCTCCCTAGAGCTGAAGGCAAACTGTGAACGCTAGGTGGAAAATTAAGAGAAGACTTGGCCATTTACACTAACAGCTTTGACCTACTTTTAGCATCAAGCAGTGGTTTATTTTCAGTTTTGTTTGCTGGTTTAAACATCTTTTTTCTGTTGGCCGAATCATCTATGCAGAGCAGCATATTCAGTGGGTAATGGCTGAGAAGTCTCTTTGGTATGTATGGGTCTGTGGTAATTGCTAGACATATGGTAATGCTCTGCTCTTAAATAATTTTTTTTGCTAAATAGTTATAAACAGATCATAGATCCCAGTTAATTTAGTGCTTCAAGGTTTTTGTACTGGAATATGCATGATTCCATTTCTCTCTCTGGAATGTCTTCATTATTGCTGCTCTGTTGATACTGCTTTTCAAGTGGGCCAGTCAGAGGTAGCAGATGAGGATAACGGGAATATTCTGAAAGTGATTTCCTTAAAGGGTTCTCAGTGCTTGTACAGGAAGGCAGGAGTTGCAGACACCAGATGCTGGACATCTGTTAGCAGGAACTGTGAGTGCTGTGTTACACCAAGGGTTTGGCATGGTGTGGGAAACACAGGGTATGACAGGAAGGAGCTGCTGCCAAGGGAGTTAATGCTGCTGGAAGGGCTATTGCAAGCATCCAGTTGATACTGCCTTTAATTTTGCATTTATGCCTGAAACATGTCGTTTGCATTTCCAAGTATTCAGGGCAGGTCCTGTCCAGATTAATCGTTGCAGTTTACCCGTGTCAAGGATGTTCTGGTTTCCACATGGGTTGCAGCTTTCCTCTGCACAAGCCATGACTTTGCTTTTGGAACCAGCAGTTCAGTCTGGATTAATAAGAGAGTCAATGAGTTATTTACCTTTCATTTCCTGTGCTCTTTTTAAACTAGCTGTGGGATTTATTTTCAGTTTTTTCCTCAAATGACACTTCCAGACCAGTTCATCAGATTCTCTGCAAGAGCAGTTGCTGTCCACAGCATGGCAGGCCTAAGGCCCCAGGATGCCAAAGCTCTCAGGCGCTGTCTGGCTGGTGTTTGAGCAACAGCCCGTTGTTGGCATTGAGAATGCACATCCCACGTTCCCAAGGGAGAACCACCCAGATAAGGTCTCCCCCTGGCTTCTGACAGTAGGCAAACCATAACAGAAGGAGGGTGGGAGGAGTAATGGTGATGGGGATGTCATAGAGGGAAGTCCTCACTAAGTTACTCAGGGCCATTCTTCTCATCTTTGCTGTCTCAGCAGCAGAAACCCTCAAGATTTTGTCAGGATTTCAGTGAGGAAGCAGCTGTCATACAGCATTCCTTGCCAAGGCAGTAACTTATTCCAGAAGTTCTCTTCAATTTTAAATCCTGTAGGCTTGAGGAAACAAGCTGCTGCTATAATTTTAGGTCTTAGAAAAAAGTGTGGTTTAATACTGATGGAAAAATAAGATGCAGTGATGTTTTTATTCAGGACTACCACATTATTTTTTGTGCATGTATTATTCAACTTAAATCCTCCCTTCCCCCTTTCCATCCTAGGAAATTTCACCTACCATGACACAAAAATAAAGTTTCATTTGCTGGAGAGCCTGTACCAAACATACTTTCAAATGCTTTTGTCTCGATGCAGCAAAGTGACAGTGGCACTGATGCTGATGCCAAGTAACTTGCCTGGCTGAATTGTGTCAGTTGTGTTAATACAACTTCTTCTGATACAACATCTTCTGCAGAAACTGTGTCCCCCTTTAGAAAAGTCTTCTGCCTTCTTTGTTAAGAAAACCTCGAAGTACCTCATGTAATCAGAAATGGCCTGTCTTGCTGAGGTTGCACCAGACAGTCCAAAACAGTAAGGAATGATTTCTGTAAGCCCCAAATTCTGGCTGCAGTTTCTCAGCCAGGCCTTTCAGCAGATGAGTTCCTGCATCACTGCAGGGAAGGAAATCCCTTCATCACCCCAGCGTTCTGCAGCAGCAATGCTGGTCTGTAGCAACTTCCTTATTCTGAAAATAAGGAATAGTGGAGAGGAAAGCAAAATGAGGTGAGCTTTTGAACAGCACTGTAAGAGACAGGACTCTCTGCCAAAGGCTATTCTAGGAAACAGCACCCATATTAATAATTATTCTCGTTTTTGCACTGGGTGTTTTTGTTTCGTTTTTTGGTGGGTTTGTTTGGGTTTTTTGGGTGGGGTTGTTTTTTGGGGTTTTTTGTTTGTTTTGGGTTTTTTTTTCATTAGTGGTAGATTCTAGACAGTGCCAATATTCTGCCGTATTCCCGCTTCTCTCTCACCACAGTGTAGCTGCAAGAGAGCTTCCTCACTGCCATTTGAGGAGCAGACAAAAATTAAGACCTTCCATGTTTTAACTGCTCTTTCTTAGACTTGTCAGTGCTGATAACTCAGAACATTATTAAAAATGTTTATATGTGTATTTCATGTCTTGGCACTGCAGATATGTTACTGTAGGAGAAACTCACTTACCCCCAGCATTTTTTAATTAAGGTTTCATCCTGAAAATGGGATCCCTGGAGGTTTGGGAAAGAGAAAGTAAATACAAAGAACTGCAGATGTATTATTTAATTTCTCCTGGTGTTTATTCCAGTTCTGTGGTATTTTGGAGCCTGACTCTCAGTATTTGTGTGCTTGGGGATGACAATACAAATTTCATTCACACAGTGTCTACATTACACTGTGTTTATTTAAGCAGAGCAATGAGGAGAGCCCACCATGAAAAATGGGGGAGATCTGGGAGGATGGGATCATCACAACACTTCTCCTTTGGTATTGCTGGGCTGTTGATAACTCAGAGTCAACCATATCAATGAGAATTTGTTTACTTACTTTTTTCCCCTAAAGTATGAGCACATATCAAATTGATGAAGTACAAAGAAAATGCATTTCAGTCTAACACCATTCTTTGTCATTCTGCAAAGTAGATATTTTTATTCTGAAAGGAGTTTCCTCTTTGCATTTTATAGCCAGGTACTTTTTCCTCTTTAGTAAACTTGCAATGAAGTAAAATTTATCTGTACCTTCATGAGGGATTAGAAATTAGGAGAAGGGTTGGTGAGAGACTGTCCACAGTAAAGGCTGAGTACAAATCAGTAGTTAAGTGCTGGCATATTAGAAAAAGATATTATGATCTTTAATTTAATAAACCATCATTTTTTATACAGTTTGAGAAATCTTAAAATGTTGATGCTCAGCTGAGTTAAATATTTCCATAATTAACTGAATTGTCTAATTGTCTAGCTAAACTCTCTCACTACCAGGCAGTAATTAAGGTAAGGACATGATCTGTAGCACTGTGGCAGGAAGAGGGGAGATCTAAGCCTGAGAGTTTGAAGTTTTGTTTCAGTTGCCATATAAGAGGGAGTGGCTCTTACATCATTCATCCAACATACTTGTTATCAACACAACATGCTGTAAGCATTGTACCCTGATGTTGAAACCAAAGTGTAAGTTAATGCTGCTTTTCACAGGCCATAGCAGTAAAAGATTTTTTTGGGAAATATTCTGATAATTGGTTCTGCAAATAATCAAAAAACTTGTGTGGTATTTAGAAGATGGATTACTGAGCCATTAGCAGTCTAGCAATATGATCAGATCTCCATATTAATAAACATCTGTCCCAGTGGCATAGCAGATGTGCTAGGTGCATATATAACATAAAATGTACATTTTTTATGAGTACTTTGTTCTTTTTTTTATTACAAGATGTCTTAATTACATTATAGATCATGCCATTAGTTTCAGTTTGAAACACTGAACGTGCAGTTAAAAAAAAAAAACACAGATGGGATGAGGACAATTTTCTGAGAAATTCTAAAATATGACACTACTAGTGGGATGAACTAATTTTGAAAGGTGAATTTTACTGTCTTCCACTACCAGCTTCGAGCCCATCATTACAGGTTTGGGGCAGCATTTTGGTTCTGATGGTCCTGGTTTGGTTTCTCTCTAGGTTCGGTAGCCCCCTTAATTCCAGTTGTTGCTGAATTTTTAATGAATGCAGAGGGCTCAGCTTCGTGAGTCCTCTTGGGAGATCTCGCAGTCTGGCAAAAATTGCCATTCTTTTCTGAAGCTGAAACTTGAAAGCTTGATAAATGCAGATATAGTAGTAATATAAGATACAGTAGTTTAACTACCAGAAAAGTGACTCCCTAACTCAAAAAATTTTCTTGCATTCTCATGTTACACATCCTAAATTTCATCCAATTTAAAAAGCATTTATTGTAGTTGCAAAGTCTTCTATAATTATGGGTTTTTTCTTTCCAAAACACAAGGTGGGCACTCTGAAAGACAGTTTTTCCATAATGTGTTATCCATTAAGCCAAATACATCTTTTTGAGCAAAACGTTAGCAGTTTACTGGTAGCCAACCTGAGTTTGGTATTAACTGGTATTTTTCTGGGGGTTTTCCAAAGGCTGATTCCTTTGTTGTGACATTCTGGGTAGTTAAATTATAATTATCCCACTGACAGGTCTTGTTCTTTCAAGAAGCTTTGAGAAGCTGTTAATGAACAGCTTCCAGTGTTGGGAAACACGGTTGTTACTGGCTCGAGCTGCCAGCAGAAGGAGCTGGCAATGGCGGCCACGAGCACGGAGCGTTACAGGGCCTGAAGGCTCTGGGAAGGGTTCCAGGGCCTGGCAAATCCCTGCAGGCCAGAGTGTGCAAACAGGAGGGGCTGCCCTGAAAGAGGAAAGGGAGTGTGCTGCGAGTCAGCTCTGCAATCTGAAGGATGCCAGAGGGAAGTGAAGAAGGGGTTTGCAGAGGCTCCCTGGCAGAGCTTCAGGTGCCTGAGACAGATGTGGCCCCAGTATGGCCTCCCTTCTAGCCTGTGATACTACTGGTGTGTAGCAGTTCTGCCAGTTCTCCCAGTTTTCTGCTGGATCTAGGAATAGAAGTTTCTTTTGCCCTAAAATGACTACTTCTGAAGACCTGTGGGTAGAGGAGCCTCTCAGACCTCTGCTTCATGTGAGAGGATACTTTTTGTTGTCAGTTCTTGCAGAAGTGTCTCCAGTGACTGCAGTCTGGCAGTTTAACCTTGATTGGAAGGTAAAATGGTTTGGGCTTTCCTGATTAGAGATTAAATGCCTGGAGGCATGACCAGTGTGTAGTATTGAGCCTCAAAAACACCTCCTGTCCCCCCAGGTAATCCAAACAAGCACAACTTTTTGGACAGTTTTGTGGGTTTTGAGATTTTTTTTTTTAATTACTGTGGTTGAAGAGATAGTAAAGGGGAATGAGAAAAATTGAGATAAGAAGGATTCAGAGCTAAAACTGCCTTGTTGATACAGCTCTTAGCCTGGCTGTGTTAAAAGCCCTCTGAGCAGCTGTACTCATACCCCCAGCAGTCTGTGCCTGTGCCAGGTTTCCCAGAGTTTCCAGTTTGCTTGGCTGGTGCTGAAAGCTAGATACAGGAACTTTACTTGCATGGTAGTCTCTATGTAGGGAGTTGCTCCACAAGCAAGCTGTGTTATTCTCTTGCCACAAAACAGATGTGGTGGTTAATGATGTGAACTGTGACATCTGAGAGCAATCTGAAAATCTACTTTCATTTGCAGTTTCTCCTGTCAGATTATCAGTGGGATTGTGGTCAGTTGGATTAGGGGAGAAAACAGATGGAAAGTGTAAACTGTAGAATGACAGCTTGGTCATAGAGCACATGCAGTTACAGCTCTCGGGGTGTATCCAACAGCTGGCACTGGGATCCTGCATTAACTGAACCAGGGGTCTCCTGCTGTGACTCTTGTTCATGGCACTCTTTTTGTCTCTCTGGAGTTCATAAAAAAGAGTTCTCTGAACTCTTGAGTTTGTGTTTTTCAATGTTTATTTTTGCATAATCAGTTTGCTGTCTTCTTTGTTAGCTGTTCAAAAATCTAAAAATCCTTTAGAAGTCAGTTCTTCTCAGTATCTGTTTTCTTTTGCTACCATCCATTTTTTTTTCCATGGGTAAGTAAAGTGCACCATTGTATTTTAATCTGAGTTTGTGGTGATAAAATTAAGTTTCTTTGCAACTCCTTCTCCACAGGGTAGTTGGCACCTTCAGCCTTTAGCTCGGACTTCCTAAATTAAGATGTTTATGCATTCTCCAGAGTACCTAATGGTCTTCAAGTAGCTTGTGTTTTTAAGTGGCATGGATATATTTTGTATTAGTTTATTTTCTGCACCCAGAATTGTTTCCCCCTGCTTGAGGCCAGGGGGAAAGTGCTTTCTGCTCATTTGTGTGTGCCATTAAACAAGCAAGGTCAGATCCTACCATGTGCTCCATCCCTGCTTTGTTCTCACAGGGATAGTTTGATGTTCCATAGCACGTGCTGCTTCATTTCATCTGATTGCACGTGTTGTCCCTTGTGGCCCTTTGCATCTGTGAGACAAAAGGTGGCCTTGGAACAGTGGCTCTGAGTGCAGGGGCAGAGCTGGGGGCTGGGGACAGCCCCGTGGCCTCTCTGTCGGTGGAGGATCTGTGAGTTTGGTTCCTGTGTGGGGCTTAGGCACAGGCTGTGTGGGACCATAGGCCAGCTAAGGGACCCAGGGATGTCCTGGCAGGGCTCACAATTCACCTGAGGATGCTGCTGTGGGGGCGCTGGCACTGGAGAGTCCAGAGTCTGGTTCAGAGAGGTGATTTCCTCCAACAGCATGGCCCTGGGCCAGGCTCCTGTAACTCAGTTTTGATGCTCAGTTCATGGGTGTCTGTGCTCTAATGGGAAATTTCAGAGGTAATGTCTGCCATTAACATTACTTTTTTTTTTAATGACACAATTAAGTGAGGAATAAATACCCTAAAAAAACCCTATAGTACAGCAGTCATAACACCATAAACTACCTTTTGGGATTCACTGAGTTTAAGTTGCTGAACAGGCCAAGGAAGTAGTCTAGATTGTGGCTGGACTCTTTTAAAGAAAAGACAGTAACAGGGATTTTCAGGACAATATATTTGTTTATTCTCACTGGAGAACTTAAAAGATCCACTTTCAAAAGCAAGGAGAATGTTTTATTTTTAAAAGGTTACAGCATAGCAAGAGGATTTTAGATGATAATATTAAGAGGCATTGCTCTGGTTTTGCCCTGTACTGCTCACACTCCTATTTTGTTTCATCAGTAACCCTCCCCATTGCTTTTTTTCTCCTTCCAGGCCTTTAGGACTTGCTTTTTCTAGAGCATGTTCTAACTCATGTTGAAAATTCAGCACGTAGCCCACTTCCCACAGGAGGGGGAAGCAGATGGGCCTCTCTGCAGAGGGATTCCTTAGAGCTGACTGGGCTGTAGTTCACCTGGGTGCTTTGGGAGACTGCAGATGTGCAGCTGCAATTGGTCAATTTGAGACATCCTGCACACAGCCAAACACCTCTGTGCCTGTTGTGCCAGCTTTCCTGGGAGACAGCCAGGAGTGCCCCTGCAGCCAGGCTGGAAGTGCCCAGGGATACAGTGGGCAGTCCTGGCCTGCTGGGCAAGGACAAGCCTTGATCTGTCCCTTGTATTGTCCCCTCCCTGGCCAGCCCAGCGTGCAGGGGAGCTGTGCTTTCAGAGCCTCATGTATGCCTACAAGTTCCATGTTACTTGTTTAGAACCCAGTCACTGCTGCTCACAGACACAGTTCAGAAATTCCTGAAACAGTCTGTGAGGCTCTTGGATAGTTTCCTGTATCACAGAGGTTAAAATCTCCAGATAATTTCCGTTTGTAACAGGAAAAAAATGAGAGAAAGGGGATGGGTGAGGCAAATAGGAGAGACTTCTCCTGCAGTCACTGAAACTGTAACTGTAGGCATGGAACATAGTGATTAAAATGACAGGCATCCAAATTAAAAGGCCATGACTGGTAAGGGCTGCTGACCTTAGCAACCAGAAATGAAAGTGTCCTTCGAAAAGCTGGATTTGGAAGCAGAAGGAGACAGAGAAGCATCTGAGAAATAATGAGAGACATAGACAGCTGATTCCTTGTTGAGATGGCAGAACACTTGAAGATGTTGTGGTGTTCCCTCACTTTGCACTAACGGCGTTTGTGTACCAGTGTGAGAAACAGATCACAGGGAATCTGGGAAGATGTTTCTCGTGGTATGGGAAAAAGTGCCTGGGAAATAGCAAACTGGAGAAACCAGTTTCTGTAGCTGTAAATAGTTTACTCTGGAACTAAACTTGAGCTTCATGGATGCCTTCTGCCTACAGAAGGCATAATCTCATTTATCCAGGTGTGCTATCTTGTACAAACCATTGCTTTTATTATAGTTTAAACTCTTTTAAACAAAATAGTACCAAACACAAAGGCATTTCTATGTTTATATGCACTTACAGAGCTAAGACATGACATAGATATCTTGTGCACCCTTGGATGTTTGTAATTCTCTTGCAGTCTTTGGTAAGATGCATTGTCAAAGTCCAGTTTATGCCCAGCTGGGAGTCCTGCTGCAGGAAAGCAGCTTCCTCTCTTTCTACTTTTTTCATTACTACAGGCTTTTGGCCTTTTTTTTTTTGTTTGCTTGGTTTTTTTTTTTTTATTTGTTTGTTTTTTGTGGTTTGTTTTTTTTTTAGTTCAGTGTAAAATCCACTACTAAAATAGTTTAGGAACAACAGTGAGCTTTGTAAAGTGCTTTTCATCTTCAGATCACAATGAGAATTTGATAAAAGTATTTACTGATACGGTGTTCTGTTTATTTATTTAATATATGTACTCCTGCAGCTGGTCTCAACTGGACAGAAATTGCACATTTTCATTAACACATTTCATCAGGGTTGCAAGAGAACTGCAAATGTCTTAGAGGAGATTTGGATTTGGGGATTTAGAAGTGAAGGGAAAGGGTGGCTGTGTGTGTACACAAGTGTAAGTGTGGGAAGATCCCACAATTCTTTGGTTTTCATCTCTATAAATAATGTATGTAAACATCCAGACACTGCTGTGTTTGGTTGCTGCACACATAAATATTCAGTGCATCAGAGCCACACCTGTACAAACATAACCCTTTGATGCTTTGCTTCCCATGTTCTGTTGTTGCTGTGATGAGTTTTGTCAGAATTGTGATTTAACAACTTACAGTCAGAATTTCAGCTGCTTCTCTGCCTCCAAGGCTGCAGCTACAGCTTCTCTCCTGACATACCTTCCTCTGTTCCCACTTGACTGCTTCTTTGTGCTCTGTTCCATATTATTTTAAGAAGCAGTTCCAAATTGTGAAGCATCCTTTGATAGGTAACATTATTATCAGCAACTACTCAAGTAATATCAGCATTTTTCCCTCCGAATTATATCAGAATTTCTTAGTTTGACAAGTGATATGATCAGGATATGGTAAAGCAGTGCTCTGCTATCTGGGACTACATTCTGAAGCAGGAATTTCTTTCTGGTTTTATACTTTTTAAAACTGGGGACCAGAAATACTTCTAGTGACAGTTGTTTTGCAGTGCTCACCTTTGACTGTGCAGCCAAGTTCTCAGTGCCTGGATTTCTCTTAACAGAGTTTATTGAGCAGACAAAATAGAGTATGGGAGCTTAGAAATACACCTGTTCTAGTCATGTTCAAATAGCTGTATTGTGACTTCATTTATCCAGGCAGAGAGGAAGAAAACCCAGGGATCGTTAGAAGAAGGTCCCCTCTGTGCTTATGCGTCCCCAAATACCTTGTCCAAGCAGTGCTGCAGATGAAGGGCATTGTTCATTACAGTGCAGTCCTGCTGGGTGTTACAGGGGAGAGATGGCTGGCTCTGGGAAAAGCATGGAGAGGTCAGGAACAGACACTGGGGATGGACCTGAGGGCTTTAGCAGATGGAGAGCCAGGGACTGTGTCCTTCAAAGCAGCTGGGGTGAATGAGGGAGGCAAGGCCCTGCTGCTTGGTGGTCCACAAATCCTTGCTACATGGGTGAGGCACTGGAGATGAGCTACAAATGCACCACAGGGTCTTCCAGGTGCTTTGTGAAATTACCACAGCACTGAGGTTTTCCTCAGAGACCACAAGTGATCTTGGTTTTAGTGAGATTCAGGGAGTTTTGGACATGGCTATCAGAATTGAAATGGGTAGTCACTGAAGGTCTTTGAAAGATCTCCTTCTGTACTGTATGAAGGGCTGAGAAACTTTTTCATAGCTGTATTTTGGTCTTGGGTTGCCCAATACAGCAAGTAAGAGCAACAAAAATAAATGACTGAGTCCCTCGTAGAGCAAAACCTTCTAAATAATAGCTTGGCTTTATTTTGTAGAGCTGGTGAAAGCACAGGGGACTTGGGGGAAAGAAGGATGACCCAGATAAGAAAACTACCAGTCTGAGATCAACAATGAGTATCTAGATGGTAGAGCAGAAAAAGAAAGAATCATAGGTCTGATAGTATGTGGTTCTGATGTACAGATGTTGCTGTAAATAACAGTGATTTCCAGTTCCCATTTCACTGCCGCAGTGGTGTAAAGCCTTTAATAATCCCATGGATTTTTGCACTGGCCTTCATTTTTACTATTTCTTTAGCTGGAGTTGCACAATCATTCTGCCTTGGAGAAGGGGAGAGTTATGGAAGTACAACTCCCAGGAACTGGGACAGTTTGACAGGACGTGCCATGCCTGGCAGTGGATGGGATGTCACTGGGGCTAGACCTTGTTCTGTATGAGTGCCACAATTTCCCTGTGCACAGCACCAGTGACTGCTGCTGCATAGGAGGAGCCTTAGTGCCTATTCCACTGGAATAAGCTGAAGCTTAGAAGCAAACCCAAACCTAATTGGTTCTGTTGGCACTCAGTCTTGTCTTTTCTAAATGAAGTCTTATGTCTTTCCAGGAACTCTCCTACAGAGACCTCATTACTGTAGAAAAGCAGAAGTGTTTATTTCTCCTCTGTATTTGTCACTTTCCCATTACCTCTTCTTCTGCAGCATGCTAGTGTTGATTCCTGATGGATTTGTGATCCACTAAAACTCAGTGCCTCTCACTGTCCTGCTGTGTAGGGACTGACTCTCCATGTGTATCTCTGTGTTTGGTTTTTCTACCTGAGGGCATATATCAAGTTTTTTGTCATTTGCATCTACTTTTTCTTCCTGCTTTTCTCAGGTAATTCTTAATTCCAAATCTGACCTCCTAGCCTATTTCCTCCTTCTTCCACAGCAGTATCAAATGTAAGTTCATTAAGCATTCTTTTTATTCCCTTCATTCAACTCATGGATAAAGAACTGAGCAGCTCTGACACCAAAGCAAATCCCAGAGAAACCAGGTTGTTTCTCCTTTGCCCTCTGCTGTGACAGCAGCCCTTTGATAACCAGTCCATCTTGGAGTGTGCTCTTCCAAGTTTGGCCTCTCCTTAGCAATGACTTCACCTATTTTCCATGCAACAAGAGAATGTTTCAGAGCCCTGCCTGAAGATACATGGTATTTACAGCTTCTGATCTTTCCAGAAGCCATAAAAGCCTGTCTTCCATTAGTTTGACAATATTTATGCTTGAAAAATCATGTGAGCTGTTATTCATCTCTGTTATATTCTGCCTACTTCTAGTGTGTTTGATTACAAATTGATAGGATTTATTTGCCCTCAGCAGACACCATTTGGAACTGACAGACTAATGGGGCAGCTGCTCTGCTGGCATTGCTGCCAAGAGGCTCTGGGGCTAGCTTCTGCACAGTCAAAAAGGTACCAGTGCAGTTCAAACCAGTCTAACCCAGAACAGCCTGTGTAACACTCCTTTACAAAAATACTCAGGTTGGGTTTGTGTGTATCACCCCATTCTTTCTGTACAAAGCTGGTGCTTTTGGGCCTCCTCTCCCTTATTCCTCTTGGAAGGAAGATGCACACCTCACGTATTACCAGTGCAGGAGGGCAGCAAGGAAGAAAAACTCCTGTATTAAACTCATTTTCACTTCCAGAATTACAGAACAGACAGATACCTGTATGTGTTCACATTGCTGGGAACTTCACTGTTCCTTTCTTGGTTTAAGACTTTTGTAAGTCTTAAATTCCTTTACTCACAAAAAGGTATTTCTGCTTACAAAATACTACTTATTGCAATGAGTTTATGGTTATTTATTTCATGCCCTTCGATATTTTTTTTTTCACATTGCCCTTTTCTCATCTGGCTACACTTTTATTTCTATTACATTTATTTAGTTATAGAATAGACCTGCTTCAGCCATTGCACCTGTAAATGTTGAGTAGGCCTTCGACCTTATTCAGTTACTTAGTTTTGCCAGCATTAAGAGTTCTTTTCTTGCAATTTCCAAACCTGTACACCCAGGCAGCAACAGAAAATGCGTGACACAAAAATATTTCTTGATCTTTTGTCTACAGCTGCAACAAACTGGCAGAGGTCAGCTCTGAGATCCCACCTGTACAAACTCCAGTTACCTTTTCCCCATGTGGATTTCCTGAGGAGCTCTGCTGCCTCCTGTTTGTGTAGGTGTTACTGACAGAGATGTGCAGCCAGGGATAATAAAAGGGATTTTTGTTTAAAGCCATGATTCTAAAAAGCATAATTTTTCATTCTTCAGCATCAAGCTCATAACAAATGTCATTTAAACCGTGCACGTTTAGCTGGGAGGGGCAGGCAAAGTGATCTGCAGGAAAAACTGATTGACTCAGTAAGTTTGGAGTATTTGTAATGAGTGACATGTGAATCCTGCTTCCTTATCCCCGCTCCCGGGACTGCACACAGTTACTGGGTTAATAAAACAAAAAGCAAACTTCAGAAAACAGCTCATGGAACAGAGGTCAGAATGTGTGACTGGAATCCAGATTTCCTACCATGCCAGTACTAAAGTGTTTCACAGAGCCAAAGTGGGAGGCAGAAGAAGGGAGAGACACGCAGTGTATTTGGTGAAGAGCTGCAGGAGGTACAAATGGTACCTTGGAATGTGGTGACAACTGAATTAACTAATCACAACAGTGTCTGTAAAAGGTAATTATTATTTGTAGGAGTATCTTTCTGTGAGGAAGGTAATGGCTGTACCTTACACAACTGCACAGCAGTGTAGGTAGTGCACTTACCTCAGGACAAACATGTACCTAAAGTAACACTGTCGTCACCTGGATGGGAGCTCTGACTCAGGAAATGTCCCAGTCCCCTCCCACCTCCAAGGAGCCCTTGCCAGCACTCAGCCTCCTCAGCCCTCAACAGATGGTCCAAACTGGGGCTTCTCAGGTGGACACTGGTCTGGCTTTGGCCAGGATTGCCAGGCCTGATCCTTTGCTGAGCTCAGGTTGGAACAGCGAGAGAGATCCGTTGCTGGGTTAGGACTGGTATGTAGTTGTGCCTCCTCTGCAGTGCCCCTGGAAAACTTGGGGCAAGAGTGGGAACTGTCAGGACCTGCTGAGCTGCAAACTAGGCCTGATGGCAGAATGGTCAGAGCCTGGAGCTCAGAGGCAGAGAGTGGCCGTAGCTTGGAGCTGACAGTGAAGCTTGCAGTTCTCACCATGGAGTGCTGTGAAATGTGTCCATGTGCTGGGGCTGTAACTTCCTCAGCCACTGCTCACCGCAGCTCCCTCTGGCTGCTTCTGCCTCAGGGCAAGTACAGAGCACTACGTGTAAGGGCAAGCCATCAGCCTCGCTTGCAGACAGAAGAATTTCTCTTCCTGGAAAAGTTGATGGCAGAGATGTTTCAGACATGAATTCAGAGTTTCCATTACTGAAAGAATTATGAATATTCCCTGCTTTTTTGAGTGAAATTCAAGTGTGAAGGAAAACAGAAAATAATGCCCATACTGACAGATGTCTGCTAATTGCTGTGGTTAAGTTTATGCAGACTGGGATTGAGTTGCTCTCGGTTTGTCCTGGTTTGGAGCAAGAATGGTAAGATTTGAGAGGCCTCAGGGTCTCTCAGTTACCCAATTACCCAAACCCCTTGGTATTGTACTAATTAACACAGTCCAACTTCTTTCCTCCTGTGACTGTACCTTTCAAGAAACACTGAGGTGAAATTTTGGGGTTTTTTCTCCTGTACGTTTGTGGAGATACTCCAAACTGCTTTCCATTTTCTTTCTTGTTAGACTTAACTGGACATCTCTCTCTATTATTGATGGCCTGTTCCCAGTTTTGTTGTTGAATAGAGCAGGTGATTTGAGCTCTAGTAACATAACTACTTTGGGGAGATGTAATTGCTTGTAAATACAGTACTTTGTGTCTTGTCTTTGTTTTTCGTAGCCTTAAATGTGTTATCACCTTGCTCAACCATTATGCTTGGAAATAGCGAGGTGTGAGGAAAATAGATGTATTAGATCTTCCATGCAATGAATCCAGAGTTCACTGTTGTAGTTTATGCACTCAGTGAAATCACTGGGGATGAACTTCAGCAACTGAGTGTGTGAGGTGAAGTTTGGCCGTAAACAGTAGAGACTGAAAACAGGGAAAAAATAGTAAGATTAAAGCTGACTTGAAGAAAATTTCTTTAAAAAAAAAAATACATGGTCTCCTAGTAGAGAAATTAGAATTTCTTTAGGGAAAAAGGTGGAAAACTCCACAATGGAGAAATTTTGTGATGTTGTTGACCAGCAGATGGTACTTGGTGGAAAGGTTTTTCATGTTTGTTTCTTGAAAGCAGTGGGTTGCGTGAGTTATTGCATGCAGGTCTGCCCTATCCACCATAATTTGGGATGCTTCAGCATGTGTTAGAGGAGGATCAGGGACTAGATCTGTAGGAGGAAAGGGATGCTGTTACAGTGATACAGAGAGAGACATAAATATCTGGAAAAGTGTTCCTAGAGAGTGAGATGGATAGCTCAGGGAAACAGCCTTTCAAGCAAAGTGTTTTTTCATACTTCAAACTTGCCAGAAAAATTGCAAGTGCATATAAAACTGGTAGGAAGCTGTGCAGTGGCTGGGGAAAACAACCTAGATGATTTAATAGACTTTCTGGGTCTCTAACATCTGGATTCAGGGAGTTAATCTGAGTTAGTGGCATTCTGAATCTGCTGATTTGATGCTAAATTAGGAAGAGTGGGAATTCACAAAGTGCACAGCTGCACCGGTATTATTAGAAGACAACATGCACCAAAAGTGGTAGTTATTCACCAAAACCTATGAAACTTTGCTTAATTTCAAACAATAAAATGATAGAACCACAGAGCCCTCAGCAGAGGATGGGAACGATGCCACCCTCAGAACAGATGCCTGTCTGGTCTTGTCCTTGGGCAGTGGTGCCACAGCCCCATGGCTGCTCTGCTGTGCACCTCCCTGAGCTTGCTGCTCGAGAAGGTGAGCTCCGAACCTCCCATCACAGCCCTGGAGCCCCTTGAAAGCTCTCTGTGTGTCCCACAGCCACTCTTGCTCCTTTACCCCACTCCAACCTTCCAGATTGTTGGGGAAGTAAACCCTTCCCTCTCCTTACGTTTATGACATGTGATCATGCATAGCTTCCCGTTGTGGCCGAGCTTCCTTCATGGAAACCCCCGCAAACTCCCAGCTGCAGACTTACCAAAACAGGGAAGGCTGCAGGAAAACCTTGTGTAGGATATTACCTATGTGTACCTTGGTGTGCTGTCTGCTGTTTTCACAGCAGCTCTGCCTCAGGGCCCTTCTTCAGACTGACCTGCACAAACAACCCCTCTGTCTTTGTACAGAAATGCTATAGAGACTCTGTCTCTCTAAGCAGCAGATTACTTATGTCCAAATTTAGTGTTTGCAGGTGAACTAGCATCCTGGTTTGGGTTTTCCTCTCAGCTTCTTCTATTTGGCCAGTGATTCAGCAGATCTGGTGAACTTTCCCAAGTACTCTTTTTAAAGTACTCAGAATTTCCCAGCATCATAAACTGGGACTAACAGCTCATTATGCCATACCCCAAGGCAGCTAAGCCTGTGCTTTATGTCAAAGGCTCTGGATTTTACATGAAGGTAAAAAAAGGAGCACAGATAGTTCTTGGTTGTGTAGCAAAGGAGCTTTCTTTGGACCTGTTACCGTAATTTGCTGGGGTTTGAGCACTGTTTAACACAAGACTGAGGCATTCCTAAATATTCAGCATTTATTTCAAGACTGAGCTATGGCTAACAGCTCAGAACCATTGCACCCCACATTTCTTAGGGACTGTAGGGGGGAACTTGGACCACTGGTGCAGTAGGTGCCAAGTGATGCAGAAGTCTCCAGAACAACCATTGCTGAGTGTTCCTCTAGTGACCGTTTGTGGTGAAAAGTAATACTTAATTTTCATTTATCTGAAGTAATTTTTTTGAGCTGGAGTTGCTTCATTCTTGCTAGATCTCTGAGGGTACAAGAAAATTGCTGGTTTCATTGGAGAACTTTACCCTCAGATTACTCAGCCAGCTTCAAATGTCAGCAAAACTGCTGCAGATACAAGAACTACCTAAGAAGAAATGGCTTGAACTGTTAATGCCATCTCTCCTTTGCTTGGTTGTGTTCACCTTTGGTATGGTTAGGTTGGTCCTGGGTTGGACCTTGCCAGGAGGGTACTAGGTAGTTTGCTGGTAGTTTGTGGAGCACCTAAAGGATGTGCTGTGGATGCCTGACAAACCTCTGGCCTTTGGAACTGCTGCAGTGGAAATAAGAATGAACCAGCAGCCCGGAATGGAGGGAAGGGTCGGTAGGTACATGTATGAATTGTGTTGTGCAACTAAGGATTCAAAGGGAAAAGACCAGGAAAGATAATTGAAGGATATGGGCAAGGCTTCAAGTACTTAATCCTAGATAACAGGGGATTGCACTTTCAAATTCATTCCCCACATACACTATTACTCTTTTATAAACAGATCAATCTGCCAAGTAAGTTTGCCATAACAAGAAGGTGCCTTTCTGTAGAAAAGTGATGTGTAAAATACCCGAGTCTAGGTTGTTCCAAATGTGGGCTTCCAAAGATGTTCTCTAAGGAACTGTAATTAGTAAAGTATGATTTTCCCCCAAGGAGCAATAGTTCTTTGCTGAGCAATATGATTAATCAAGAAGAGATTAATCATTATCTGCTATGTTGTATTGTCACCACTGTCATTTCCTGACTGCAGTGTTTGTACAGGTCCATACTGTATTTCTAGGCTAAAAGGAGTTTTTTACTGGAATGTTCTTTACACATAAAACCATACCGTTTTCAAGGAAAAAGAGTCTTCTCATTTGAACAAGAGTTAAATTAATTTTTTTTCAAGTTGTCTACTTCCTTTGTCCAGGGCAGAACTTATAAATTGATTCGGGGCCTTCAGGATTTAAATGCATAATAACATTGCAAGTATTCCTGTCAAAGATCTTGGAAGGCAAAGCTGAGTTCAGCAGCTTAGCTCACTTTATACATGCATAAAGTATAATTAAGTGTTGATTTTAGTTTAGCTGAAGTGCTTCAGCATTAAGGAGGCTGAGGTTTAAGCAAATGCGAAGAGAAGGGTAGTCACACTTCCTGCCTTAAGTATTCACATTTTTCTTCTTAGTTCCTAGAAACACTGTCCTGTAATTAAAGCAGCTTTCTGGGCTTGGGAAGGGGCCGTACAGAAAAAGAGTCTGACTTTTTGGCAGACTGTTCACAAGAATTTGGCTATTTCCCTAGACTGAAATTCTGAAAAAATTCTCTAATGGTTTGGGAAGTATTTTTCAGATATGGCATACCTGTGTTATGAGTGGCATGTGTAAGCTGATTGGCAGCCCTGTTCATACATCTCTGTTTCTGCACCAATTACATTTTAAAAAGCCTAACCAAACCAACCCCACTGTTTTTCTGACCAGATATCCACAATGGCTCAGAGTACACAGAGCCGAACTTCCTTTGAACATATTACTAGAAAATTCATAGAAGGGAAAGGAACTTCATATAACCCTGTGAAAAGCAAACTGCCTGAGAAATTTCTTAAAATCAGGATTTAGCATGGGTTGTACTTACAATATGAAGAAACTGTGATGCCTTTCTGGTATTTCTGCATCCCACTGATGCCAAACAATACAAATTTGTGGGACATGAGAACAAAACAGGGATGTGGGGGGGATTTAATTACTGTCACTTGTGCATGGATTAGTTGCTTTGTTTAACTGAGTTGTTCTGCACCTAGTTTGCATGGCTGTGATTTACTGTGTGTCTGTGTTTCCTCTGAAGGGGGAGAGGCCCACTGAAGCACACGTCCGATGTCATCAACGCAGCCAAGGTGATCTCGGAGTCGGGCTCACGCATGGACGTCCTGGCGCGGCTCATCGCCGACCAGGTGAGTTCCTGTGGAGTGCTGCAGGAACCCTGTCCCTGCTCAGCCACACTCACACCCCTGGCACCTCCCAGGGTCCCTTACAGGAGTGCCTGTGACACTTCTAGAGTTGCCTGTGGAACTGTCCTCCTGTTCCCCACTTCTGAGGCACTCCATACACAGATCCTGTCGGAGTCTCCTTGTGGATTCTTTTCTCCATTCAGATCAGTGCTCTGTTCATGTACACACTGAAATGGATGTATACATGCATCACACCTGTCTAGGTACATGCATTGATCTGCACATGCATTTGTATGTGTGTGTGAATATTTGGGAGCTCCCTTTAGCTATGAATGCAACATTTTAGACATATACTATATATGAATATATATGTATATATATATTATATGTATATTAAGGTTTATGTTAGTACATAAATAGTTGTAGAAAAAGCTTTTGTCCTGGCTTAACCCCAGCTGGCAATTGAGTACAGTGCAGCTGCTTGGTCACCTAGTCCTCGAACTGGAAAAAAAAGGAAACCTTATTGTTACAGAAAGTTTAATAATGTAAACAAAATGTAATAGTAATAGCAGTAGTAGTAGTAGTACTAATATTGATGCTGAGAGGAGGAGAGAGGACTGAAGCCTGAGAGAAAGAAGTGATGCCCAGCACAAATGTGCAGCATGTGCTGACTGATGCCCAGCTTGTCCCTGAACAGCAGTTGGCCCCTTCCAGGTACATCCCCCATACCGGGCATGATACTCCATGGAACTGGTATGGAAGAGCCTTTGGCCAGTTCGGGTCACCTGTCCTGGCCCTGCTCTCCCCCCCAGTTGCTTGTGCACCCCTCACTGGCAACGGAGGACACTGAAAGGTCTTTGTGTTCCAACTTCCTTCCCATATGTAATCAATACAAAATGGGGCCAGCCCCTGTGGAGAGCATGAACTGCATCCCAGGCAAAGCCAGGCCAGCTGTGGAGGCAGCAGTTTAGAGGGACAGGCTCGTCCTCTCCTGACTGACTTGGGTAAATTATGCGGCAGCAATGGGAGCTGCTCCAGGTGAGCTGTGGGCACACAGAGTGTGGCACTGTGCTCTGCTGCTCTGTGCAGGTGTTTGGTCTCAGGACCAGCTTCTTAGTGAGGACAGAGTTGTCTGGTTCCAAAATGGTTTGTTCTCTACCCTCTGCAGAGTTATAGAATCCATGCTTTTGCTGTACCTTCCTTCTGTACTACCCCCAGCACTAGCTGTTTTAGTCTCTGCAAATCTCCAGCTTCAAAGTGGTTTTTGGTTTTGCATTTACAAGAGTTATTTACCACTGTGAAATGCAAAGTGTTAGAGCTGGAAGATGTCCTTTATTTCTGTTGGATTTTTAGATCAGCAGATGACTCAACCTCTCCCCAGAACAGCCCAGCAGGACCAGGATAGCCCACCTGGTGGGTGATTATTATCCCCAGTATTGATCCCCGTGAAAACAGATTTAGATTCTAGAGAAATGCTACTGACTTTGTTAGCAAACAGATGAAGTGAGAGCAAACCAAACCCAGAATAGTCTGGGTCACAATCTCCTGATTGTTCATCCACACCCCCTGTGCAACTGTTGTGCCAGTGGCTTTTTCACTTGGATGGTGAATGCTGGTTTCAGTCTGGTTTTAATGACTGCATCATTTTAATTCATCAAATTGTTTGGATGTTCTAATGGATATTCTGTTAGGTAAAATACCACTGCATCTTTGCTGTGCAAGTCAGTTGTGATGCTGCTCTTACAGAAAGCCCTTGATAGCATCAGCCACTGCCTGCAGGATGTGTGGGGAAAAGCCTCTCAGAACTTGATGGGCTCTCCAGTTAGGAATGTGCAGCAAGGAACTGGTAACCATCAATTGCCTGTGGGGTGATGAAACTCAGAATTTGTTTGTCCTTCTGTTGCAGCCTAGTGTTTGGTTTCACTTGTGAGCAAGTGCTGCTTGTACCAGCTGCTTCTGAGCAATAGGTAGAAGATTCCTTACGCAGTGTCCTCCCTACAGTACATTTGTTCCCAACATCTGTTGATGGCTGATGTGAACCACTACAACGTGTGAGGTGTAATTTTTTGCAGTGCTTGTTCCTGCTCAGAGCAGTGCAGGCTGTTCACTTGCCCTGTGAGTAAATGCCTGCTGTGTGTGCCGAGCAGGGCCTGGGCCAGGCCCTCTGCTGAAGTGCTGCAGGCAGGCATGATTCAGCTGCTCCCTGCTGCTGCCAGGAATTAACAGTGAATATTCTCACAACTGGGGAGATCATGGCGTGACTTTCATGGTGCTCCCAGTCTCCAGCAGCCATGCCAGAATTTACTTAAACATTACACTTGACACGTGAAATAGTCCTTGGTATTTTTCCATTAATTTGTCCAATAACTTCTTTTACCTAGGTAAAATTTTAATATAACCATTCTGTAAGAAAGATTTCTGCAATTTGACAACCCCGTCTTAAAAACCATTTCCTTTGTTTTGCGCTCCTGGGAGTCACCTGTAATGTCCCCTGGGGTTTGTAATGGAGGAAGGAATACCAGGATTCATTACAATCTTCTTCTTTCCATCTGGGCCTTGGGGCAGGGCAAAGATGGACTAGATCTACTCAGGTAGTGAAGCTGTGGATATGCCACAAACTTGTACAGTTGTGTAATTACATTTGGGGAGAATTCTGTTATCCAGTGTCCTGCACTTGCTTTTTTCAATGCTCCTGGCACTGAAAATGTTTCCACAGAACCTCAAGGTATTGTTCTTCAGTGCAGTTTCCTGGCCTTTGACAGTAAGGGAGGCAGTGCCTGTGACTAGTCTGACACTATTATTATATTAAAGAGTATGTAGTAATCATTCTTATCTCTGAACTCCTGGAATTGGTATTGTCACTGTTTGAAGTGGATGAGGCACTACACTGGCACCCTATACACCTTTCTCTTGAGTTTTTCTGGCCAGAGGGATAAAATCCAAGTGTAATTAAGGAATAAAAAAAATGGAGGAGGAAGACTCTCATTCCAGGAATACTCGCCATCTTTGTATTATTAGTTCTGATGCTTTAAGGGATTACATTGTATTCATCTTGAAGTATAATTTTTATTAATTAAATAAACATTGAGTATTCCAGTTTTCTAGACACTGAGATACCATTATATAAATATTGATTTAGGCAGTGCTTAATAAGGAAGAAACAAAGACATTTTAGGGCACAGTTTTTCATAATGTGCTAGCATTTTGAAAATGTCAAGGAAGTGTTCTGGTTTTGTTGTAAACTGTGTCCAAATGCAGGAAACAACAATGGATGTAGAAGAACATGAAGGTAAGGACTGATGTTAAATCACATGAATTAATTTTAAATTGTACACTCTTCACCTTCCTTGTTTACTGTTACCTTTTGCTAAGTCTAAAGCATGAACTTGCAGAACCAAACATTATTGCATAGCCATGAAGAACAGCATTGTCACAGCAGCCCTTTGCACATGTACTGTTGCTTCAGCCAAGCCAGGAGCTGAAATATCTTCGGAGTTAAGTAGAATTGGTGCTTTTTCTGACTCCTGGCAGATTTTGGATTTAAATCTACTGACCACAATTCATAAGAGCAGAAGTTTCAATAAAACCACAGGTGATTGTTGACAGTATGCAGTTGGTGGGGATCATCTTGGCTGAGCAGTTTGCTGTCGAAAGGAAGGGGCTGCATTTCTCCTGTAAGTACCACACCCCGGCCAAAACCACGCATCTGCAAACCTGCAGGGATCTTGCTCTTATTTCTCACTCTTACTCCTTCCAGCTGTGGGAGCCCAACAAGGGGCTCACCGTTCCCCTTAAGATTCAGAGCCTTAGAACAGATTCATACCCAGCCTTTCATGGCTGGCCTGGCACCCACAGAGCAATATTGCACTCCAAGTACTCCACATATTTTTGGAGAAAATTGGGTTAAAAAGACCCTATTTTTAAAATATAAATCTGCATTGTTAAAAATATTGGAATCAGTGAGTTTTCTATAAGACAGTCTAATTTTGCTGTTCCCACTGCTAGAGAAGATCTGCAGATTGAGTTCAATACACTGGACAGAACACAAAAAAACCCCCATAGCTCATATTACAAGACAAAGCATAATATATAGATGTTAACATGTGTCTGTATGTATGTGTACATGGCCCACAGAATCTGTTTGTGTTGCCCTCAACACCGTTAATGGAGATCATCTTAGGAATTGAAGTAATTACTCCATACATTAAAGGATGTGTTTAGAACTATTGCTAAGGCAAGTACAGCAATGTTAAATACAGAGTGCATTATGGGGAATTTTAGGCTTAATCTGAGCTTCCAGCATTAAAAAGCTTCCCAAGAGGAATGAACTTGGCAGCCTGATACAGCTGCACTGAAAAGCAAGGCTCCAGTAGTGTGCAGTTGGAATACTCCTCAGTGAAGTTTTAATGTGATTCCTGAGACACTATTTTGAATCACCAGTTATTGAAATGCTTTGTTTATTGTTCTTTTCAGTGCCCAGACCAGTCATGCAAACAGGATTTACTGGCTTACCTAGAACAGATCAAGCTGTACTCCCATCAGCTCAAGATCTGCAGCCAGGTTAAAGCAGAAATCCAGAATCTTGGTGGAGAGCTCATCATGTCTGCAGTAAGTAGAAAAATCGCATCAATTACTCTGTTAGTCAGACTACATGTTACATTTGAGTTGGACTTTCCTGTGCTTGCAGCATGTGTCACTCCAAATCCTCTTTTCTTTTCTAACACCTGCTGAACAGTGAGAATCTATGACAGTGAAGTATAGGACTTGTGGCTTTAAAGGAATAGCATTCACCTTTTCTTTTATGCTGGTGGATTACACATGTGGAATATGCTCATGTGTGTGTCTGAACACAAGAAAAACACTCCAGGGGTGGAGTTCCAGGCCAGAAAGAAATGCTGCAGGGCATTCTACCAGTCTACAGAAATAAATAAAACGTGGCTGGATTCCTGAGTGAATTCCTTGATTTTGCTTTGAGAGGTATTAACTCCTTTGCAGCCAAAATTATCATCAGCCATGGAAAAGACATTTTGTGATTTTATGGAACTTTTATGCACTTGGCCTCAGCAAGGCCATCCAATAAAATGTCTTCATGTTCCCATAATCTGTGATATGTTACTACCTGGAGCATCTGCGATTATAATTTCAAGATACAAATTTGCTAAATGGAACCAGAGCCAGGTAAGATACCCTTCCCACTGGGCACATTCCTACCCTTTACATCCTTTGCACTATATTCAAGGGAACTTGACATTCAGTCTTGGAATGCTCCCTCTCTTCCTATCTTTACCTCTGTTTGTCTATACCTGTCACTGGCTATCTGTTCATCTATTTCTGTATCCTGATCTCTGTCTGTCTGTATCTGTACCTGTCTACATCCATCTATACCTGTCTCTGTCCATCTCAATCTCCCTCCATCTGTCTGTACCTATCTATATTAATCTATACTGTCTCTGTCATTATCCATCTATACCCATCTCTGGCTATCTATCTATATCCATCCCTATCTGTTCCTGTCTGTATCTGCCTCTACCTATCTTTATACCTGGTTCTGTCCATACCTGTCTATATTTCATAGTACTCTCTGTGTTTCTCTAAACCTGTCTCTACCTCTCACTGCCTATTCTCATCTGTACCTGTCTATACTTACCTCTATACACCTCTGTCAAACCACACCTCCATACTGTCTATACTTGTACCTGTCCATACTTAGGTATACCTGGTTATATCATATTGCCATCCATCTAAACCTGTCAATACCTGTCTGTACCTATCTATACCTGGCAATATTTAGCTCTACTTGTCTAAATTGATCTCTGTCCATGCATATCTATATCTGTATCTACGCCTCTTTATATACATACATTTCTACAAAGATCTGTCTCCACCACTGTCAGTATCTCTCTCAGACTAACTGAATCTGTCAAAATGTGTCAGAATCTGTCAAAATCTAACAGAATCTCTCAGGATCTGTTACTATCTGTCTCTATCAATGTCCATGTATACCTGTCAATACCTCTCCCTGTCAAATATGTCTTTATCTAATACCTGTCAATATCCATCTCTATCTGTGAAAATCTGTCAGCATCTCTCCATCTGTCAGTATCTGTCAGTCTGTCTCCACCTGTCTCTATCCAAACCTCTCTCTAGAGCTGTCTCTACCTGTGTCAACCTCTCTGTACCTGTCTCTATCTTTCCCTGTTCCTGTGCCTGTCTAGCCCTGTGTCTGTCCATCAGTATCTGTACACATCTATCTCCACCTCTGGCTAGGCCTACCTATCCCTATTTAGCTCTCACTAAAACTGTTAACACATTTTATGTGATTTATGAACTAATCAAACATGAAGCCTTTGTTGCTGAGGTGAGATTTGAAACACTCATTTCTATAGGATACTTGTGCTGGCTATTCAAATGGTAATTTAGACACCACATTTGAAATTCTGGAACATACCGTTGATTAAGTTTAATTGAATGTATAATTTCTGAAGCTGATGCTTGTTCTCTCACTTGGGCTGCACATTAACAGAGTTTCTCTTCCTTACCAAGCAGTTCTGGGACCAGTATGGGTTATAGTAAATGTTGGAACCAAGTTTGGTTCTTGCTATTTCTGCCTCCTGCTCTAGAATACTCATATTGTTTTCTTTAACTTTTTTGTTGTGTCAGTTCTATCAACAGTGCATAATTTGCCTGGTGCAAAAATTTTAAATCCTAAAAATGAACCCCCAAATTTAACTTCATTGATAATCCTAAAGAGATTACTATAGATCCTAACCCTGCTTTGAGGAAGGAGGGTGAGAACTTGTCCTACGTGTATCCGGAAACTTGAGAAAGCCAACTGCTTGTTCAGATAAATGCTCAGTTGCCTTCTAGTTAAGTAGGTGCTTAGTGTGGGAGTCAGTGGAAATGAAGAACATGTGCATGGAGGCCTGAATGGCTTTGGGAGTGTTCTGTGAAAGCAAGGTGAGTTGCTGCAAGGTTGCTACTCTATTAAATAATCTTAGAAATGCTCTTAGAAATGCTCCAACAATGCCTGTGTTAATAGTGGTTTGTTTTGTCTTTTTTTTCCTTTTTTTTAATAATATGGGGGCTACATAGAAAAGAGCCAATCTGCTAGCCAGTGTCACAAGAGACCTGTGCTCCCATCCCATGCCTTTTAAAGACAGTGGAGACAAAGCTGGTTGGTGTCAGTGGTTATGAAAAATTTCTAGGAAATGGAAAAAAAGTCTCCCTGGTCTCTATGTTGGGAAGGTGAGGCCATTCATGACTGACTGCTCAACTGCTCTGCTGTGATTAAAACTGTGGTTATGTGAAACTGCAACCCAACCAACCGGTGACAAGCCTTTTGTAAGATGAAGAGCAGAGGATGTAGTATCACATAGATCTGCAAAAGAAAGAACTGTCTTCTTGAAACAGAGCAGTCACAGTCCCTTTTTACCAGTTCTGGATGATGCTATAGCAGAGCAAGTAAAGGAGCCCTAAACTGTGTTCCAGGTTAACCCTGGATGGAGCAGTGGGTGCCAGTGCCATGGCACAAGGGCAGCTGTGTCTCTGTTGGCAGTGAAGTGTGTCCTTACCTACATGATGACGTGTGCTGGAAGAGGTGCTGCTGACTGCCAGCATAGCAAATCTGGCACTTACTCCATGACAACAAAGAGCATTATGCATAAGAAAAATTACGTTGAAATCCATAAATACAGCTCAGTCTTCTTCAGTTGTTTTTGATCTGTGTGCTCTGTGCCAGTGTCCACCCTGCAGCAGTGCTCAGCTCCCCCCCGTCCTGGAAGGTTTCTTACTTGCAGTTCATACCTGGCTTTATCCTTAGGCCACTTTCCTTGGGGCAGCTGGGATGCTTTGTGGACTTCCCAGCTGACAGCTCCTCTCACTGCTCCTCCTCATTTAGTGGCTTTTAGACTTCAGGCCACACAGTCTTGTAGACTGCCTTTCTCACTGTCTGTCCCCAGACTCTGGTACTTCCTTTCTAGTCGGCCCCCTATTGTGGAGGTTAGAAGGGGTCCTGTATGGAAAACGAGAGGAAGAGATGTGGATCAGCAGCTTCCCATTCTCCATTCACTGCAGTTTAGTTATTTTCATTAATTAAAACTTCCTTGCTCACTACTTAGTGTTTTAGAGTCCCATACAATACTGTAAATACTGCTGCTTCCATTGCCAGGTTCTAAGCTGCGAAAGTCAGAATGGTGAGGATTCACTAAGTCTTCATTAGGAATGATTAAACAGGAAATGGACATTTCTTTCTATTAATGAAATTGGTGCCTCTTCAGGCACAAAATAATGGGGTAACATTTGCAGTATGTAGATTGACAGTAATTGCATTCCCTTATGCAGATAAGCTGATAGTTCACATACAAGCACTGCACAGCAATAGGCTTGCACTTTACCTTGCCAGTTTGCTCTTTTTCCAACAATGCCTTTAAGTAAAGAGAATTATATCACAGGGCAGAAAATGAACATATCTTACATGTTAATCTTTGGTCCCTGACTTTTGCCAGGCAATTCTGTCTTGTGCTATTTATAGTCATCATCTTCTTGTGTTTCATTTTATATTGTACTTGGCACGAGAGACAAAGCTTTTTAGCCTTAAAACGGTAAAGTCTGGAAAAGCATCTCTGAAGAGTTCCAGTATCCCAGAATTTGCTAACTGGCACAGAAGCTCCCTCCAGTTGGCCATTCTTACCTGTGCACTGAGGGCTGTTTCACTCTACTGTTCCTGCAGATGTCTCATTTATCTTCAACTCTTCCCCCTGGTATCTCAAGAGCCAGGCTTTAACTTAAACACTGACATCAGGCTACTTTTGTGCCAAATGGAGGTGCTTTAATGTGTCTAACTTCATGCTCCAAGGCTGGACTGAAATATCTGTTTCCCTTCCTGAGTTCGCAGGCCCATTAAATCACAAGATTCCAGATCTGAAGGCGAACCACAGGTGAAAACACAGAGGCAATGCTATAAGCCAGCAGGTAGAAAAATACAAGGCAGGGTCTCTGCCCCCAGGCCTTTTGGCTAACACAGTCCCAATCCCTGCATGTCCATACCCCAGGAAAAGGCTGCCTTGGCCAATGTGTACCACTGTGGCAGCTGGCAAACAGCCCCCATGCCTTCACTGCACTGGGAAGTGTTCAGCTGCTGCTGCAGAGGAGCTGGCACTATGCTCAGCTCCTGAGGAGCTGCTCCTTTGGCAGGGCAGGACAGGGGAGCAGTGCATTTCAGCTCCTTTTAGGGTCTGGGGGTGCTTCCCCCTGGAAGAGGAGTCAAGATGGGCAGAATGGCCTTGCTGTAGCCCCAGCAGGACTGGAGGGAAGGAACAAGGGGCTAAAATCAGCAAGCTGGGAATCACACTGAAACAGGGAATGTCCTGATAGCCTGCTCCAGTCACTGCATGTACCTGGTTCATTCCTCTGCCTTCAGTGCTGCTGTCCTGCTCTCGCTGCTCTGTGGATTTTGGTGGAACAGCATCCCTTTTGCCTTGCTTCACAGTCCACAGTGGCTGGTCTGACAAAGGCGTGCCCCAAGCACCAGAGCACAGCTCCTGCTTCATGCTCAGCTGCTTTGCTTCTCCTGGCTGGCATTTCTCCTTGGCACTCCTTCAGAACTCATAGTTCAGCCTGTTTGAAGGGATGGGGGAGGTTACTTGTAGGACCTCACACCATGCATGAAATGACTTATTTCAGTATTTGACTGAAAATACTGAACTGCTAAATTTCTGAAAGCTGACATTAACCCCCAAGAGCTGAAACAATAAAGTTTTCTTCTGCTGAGAGTTTCGCTCTGGGTTTTTTTAATCTAGTAACAATATACCTTTCTTGCTTGTGCACTGACAGGTGTGTGTATATAGAAATCCTGGCCTTTGGAAGCAAAGCAAGGGATAGATTTTCCTGTCAATCACTTACAGAGAGCTGAATTACTATTGCTTTCTAAACTGCATCTACTGAGAAAAACTTAATTTAAAGTACACTATGGTAATGTACACTACAGGACAGCTAACTTTTCCTAATAATAATTACTCTGGTAATGAGCAAAATCAGGATATGTCTTACAGTTCTTAGCCTCAGTGTATGTAAAAGATTATTGCAGCAAACACTCTGTCTCTTCCTCAACAGCAAGGAAAGGATTTTATATTAAGCCGCTGTTCTCTTTTTCTCAAGGGCCTGATTTTAAAAAAATAGATTCCTTTTTTTAAAATCCTCCCTGGAAGTGAAAGCAGCAGTACTGGGGAGGGACTGAGCTATCCGCCTGGCTAAGCATCTGCTCCATTATGGTGTTGCACAGGAACGATTTCACAGCCCTTTAATGTAAGTTGTTTATCATTTAACTTGGACACAGGCCTGGGCTAATTATAGAACTCAGTTTCAGTTCTCTGAATCCTGCTTAGCCTGAAGCAGACTCTGGTAATGGTTAATTTTTAGTCCATTAGATTCAATTTCCCCACCTGAAAAATGGGTAAAACGCAGAACAAACCCCAGACACCCCTGAGGTGTTTGTTTAGTGCAATCACTACATGGACACACAAACACAGATAACTAATGGAATAGCCACGTTTTCAGGCAAACTCAGTTCCTTGAAAAGAAACCCAAGCAGTGGAGCCAATTTCCTGAGGCCACGTCCCTGGGGATGGAATCGGTCCAGTATCCCAGAGGATGGCAAAGCAGAGGTGAGCAGAATACTGAGGGAACAGTTTCCAGAGAGAAGAATCACATGGGCAAGGCTCCCTTTGGCTTATTTCCTACCTAAGCTGTTCTAGGGTGCGTGAGCACACATGGTAGGTGCTTCCAGTTCTAATTCTGCTGTGCTTTCTTCAACACTCATCTTCTGGTGTCACTTCTAAACCAAGATCTCCATCTCCACTAAAAAGAAATTATCACTATGAGAGGGGAAAAAAGGGTGTCTCAGAAAACAAGGCAAGTTAGTGGTGTTAAAATCCAGGCCAAGGCTCAGCGAAAACTTCAGTGCCTTCAACAGCTGAGATTTCACTCTTAATAATTTACCTGCTTGGATTGTTCTGCTGCTTTTATTCTTAAGGGATTAAATGACTATTTTATATAGGTGCCTTAGTGAAAGAAGCATAAAATAATTCAAAACAGCAAATAGCTACACCTAATAAAAAAATCAGGACTAAAATCAAAAGCACAATGTACTAAGGACTCCTTACCTTAAATGCAGCATTACTCAAACACTCACTGCTCTCCACAAAAAAGTAGAACTCATGTTATTTTCAGGTACAGCTGTCAAAGAAATAAAAATTCAGTCTTAGTCTCTCTAACTTACTTACTATACTATACTTAGTATAGCAAAGGAAATCTGCTTCTAGGAATATATTTAATGAACCTTGTGTTTCAATTAAAATCAATTTTTAATAACAGACCTTGTTTCCAAAAGAATTTTAAGTTCAGACTTCAAACGCTGATAAAAAACTCTGTATTTGATGTTCTGTTCTCAGCTTTCACCTGGTATGAAAAACCTGCATCTGGCTGAACTGTAAATACAACTTGGGATGCTGTAAACAGCCAACTGACAAATCTGTCCTCCAACATTAAAACCTTACAGTTCCCCACAAAATCTCCCAAGAACACTCCCAGCAGAGCAGTCTGGGTGCCCCAGCTGGGGACACAGTGCCACATAGAACACTTTGGGACTATTGCTCTGCAGGCCCTCACAGTTTTATTCCAGAAGGCACATGTCTGTCACCTCCTCATGGCAAAGGGATAGCACCTGCACATCCACACAAACAACAGGAGGAGGAGCCTGCCTTCGCTGCATGGTCTGGAATAAGGAGAGTTTGTATTTAACTGCTAGAGGAGTTTGAACTCCTGCTGACAGAGGATAATGCAAAGCATTCCTTAATGCAACTGAACAGAAAATAATTGGACAGCAAAAGGCTTTCTTCAGTTTCTAAGTCATGATTCTCCTTGTTATCCTGAATATTAAAAGTAACTGCCCATATCAGTTATTATATTGTTCAGCATTTCACAGCAATAGATTACCACTACTGCCAAGACACAAAATTACTTTATAAAAATGAGGAAAACACAATGTAAACAAACTGAAAGAAAAGCTTCAGAATTAATTTCTTGTCTAAAGTTTTCCTTCAACTTTGTTATTCAGTGAAGAGTTTGCTTTCTTGCTCTTAGGACTCATTACAGAGGAGGAATAAAAGTGCTGGAGATTGAGAACTGATTTCAGCATGAGTGCTGCCAGCCTGATTTGGGGTGGGGTTTTTTTCCTTAAAAAATACTGTCATCGGTGCTGTATTGTGTGTGTTTCAGCCCAGTGTGAAATTACAGTGGTCAGACTAATTCTGAATTCCTGTTGTAGCAGCAGCAGCAAATGCTTGCAGGAGAGGTGAAGAAAGAAATGGCAAGCGATGTTTTTCCTAAAGCCTTTAATGAATTACTGTCTTAACTCACACAGTCAGACCTGTAAAATCTGGAGGCTGGGATGTTGCATTGCCATGGAAAATGCTGAAAGCAGAAAAGTGGAGTTAGGCAAAAATAAAACAGCTTTTAGTTTGGGGTTGGTTGGTTTGTTTATTTTGCTAGTGAATCTTTATATACCACTTGCTGTGCATTGAAGAGTTTGCAGCTACATCTCTGTAAGTGGAATGAACTTAAACGCTCAGTGAATATTTTATCAGTCTTTCATTTATGCCAAGTTTCATTTCTTCCGTTTTCCTGGATATGAGACCTCAAAGAGCCTGCTGAATATATGAGATAAAAGCATCCAAGTGAGGACAGTTCTTGAATACATCAGGTATATAGAACAACACATTTTCACCAAACTGTACAGTGCTGCTGACATTGAAGTAGAAAAACAGCTGGTCTCTAAAGCCAAAAAGAGGAGATTAAATGTATGGCCTGATTGTTACCATCTGTAATACACATCTATGAACATCTAAAAGCTTTTTCAAAATTCTGAATGCAGTTAGTACCCCCACCTCAATACAGCCTTCCTCTTTAGAAGGCAACTGTGAGGTGCATCAGAAAGCTGAGGGGACAGGTGGACACTGGGACACAGCCAGTGCTGTGGACAGACAGCCTAAAGGGCAGCATTAACTGGGTGTCCCTGCACCTCAATGCCTGTCTTGACTTAGCCGAGCCCCAGGTAATGCAGCAAAGCTCCCGGTCAAACACCCTTGGCAGGCTCTAGGCCACTGCCTTTCAGCAGGGACACACACAGCTGGTTCTTGGGGCCAGGTACCTGCACAGCTCTTTGTGGCTCAGAGCATGTTTTGTAGAGCTTTATTGGTATGGCAGGGGAATTCTGCCACTTGGAACAGCTCTACAGTTGGGTTTGAAGTCAGGCTTTGGTTCTTCAGCATTTAAAATGCTGGAGTTGACAGGTTCCCAGAGCCTGTGTCAAGAGTACAAGGCTGACATGGCTGCATACTGGTTTTCAGTTATAACCTCATCAAAACTAGGCATCCCTGAAGTTTTTTTGCTGCTTATAGTAGATACCTGTGACTATTGTTTAAAAAACAATAAAAACACAGGCTTTTTGATCCCAGTGGTGAGGTGAAGGAGCCCTGGACTGTTTCACAGATGATTTGTAGAAGGAGGAAGTTCCTTTTCCACAGGAGAGGAAAGGCCAGCTAAGTTCTAGTGCTCACCTCAACGTTCTCCATGTTCCACAGTGAACACTAAAGTCACAATAAGAAACAGCTGAAGTTTTGTGGCATCATACCTGGATGCTGTCAATTTCCTCTAGATGCCTTTTCCCTGCCACACAAACAGGAGTTTCGCTGCCCAGCCTGCCATCCCTCCTCGCGTTCCCAGCAACTTTAAAAAAGTGGAGCAATTTCCCAGTGCTGGAGGCACTGGGAAACTTCAGGGCGAAAACTTCCTCTGAAGACCTTTCACCATCTGCCACAGAACCAAAATCTAGCAGCTTTGTCCTAGCAGCTTCATAATGGTGTTACTACTACACCAGTGCTGGAAAAGGGACTGTTAGGGTGGAAACAGAAAGGTGATTCAAAGCTCTCAAGAAGCTGTTCAGGATCATGGTGTTGACAGCCGTTCTAGATAACAACAGATCATTGAAATTTCCTCTGTGTGTGTGTGTGTGTGTGTGTGTGTGCATGCATGCACATGAGTGTCTCTGTAGAACCAGTTCTCAGGTTAGCATGAAAGAAAGAAGTTCTGTGAAGCTCTCCTTCTGCTTCAGTCAACAATGTGTGACAGCATCCAGCAGTGAGGTGTGGCCAGGGCCTCCCTTCATCTGCCCCTGAGCTAAGGCTGCACTACTGCCAAGCAGCTTCCTGAGTAAAGGGGTACACTGCAGAGGTGTTGGGAGTGTGGGACATAACTGAGCAAAACCTTCCCCACAGCCTGCAGCTTTGGGAAATGGTTGGTTTCAAATATGTTACGTCTATAAAGAAGTGTTTGAAATTCAGCCTGGGGGTCAGCATGTGCTTTGGGGTTCACAGAAGCTAGGCTGCAGGGCCAAGGCTACATTGAAGGGCTGGGCAGCCCAGCTCCTTAATTCAATTCATACATCATAGTCCCCAAACACACCCACCTACCCTGTAATGGCAACAGTGCCCTGCAAAGACCACATGGCAGCTTGAGACTGGCAGCGCTTTCTAGAAAGCTCAGATGCTGCAGCAGGGAATGAACTTCAGAGGCCGTCTGGTAGATTTTACACCTTGTCTTGGGGAACTGAGATAATTGCAGTGTGCCATAACATGTATGCATTCAACTAGACCTCTTACTTGAGCAGCAGTGTGTGTTGTATTAACTGGAAGATTTTTCTGCCAGTTCAGAGGCGTTTCCAAATTGCAACTCAATCCAGCCTCTGGGCTGCATTTTTTATATCTGCCTCATTTGCATTTATGTTACATAACCAGAATGAAGGTAGACCATAATAACACACCTCTCTCACCTGATCAATTTGTTTGACCTGGCAAAGGGAGAAGTCCTTGAACCTCTCCTAACAACCCTGTTTGTAAATCTGTACCTTGCCCAAGGCTCTGGGGCTGGGCTGGATGGCAAAGCACAGGATCATTCTGCCACTAAACCCACGGCCCTCTGGAGAACCAGCCTCAGTACTTTTACACAAGAGAAATGTTTCAGCAAAGGGGATGTTCAGAAGGTGAAGTGTGAAGGCTCTCCCATTTTGTACAGTAATCCTATTTCTACATGCCAGCCACAGTGAGCTTCCTGTTCCCTGTTCCTGAGCAGTGACAGAAGATGCCCGTGGCTGTGGCACTTGCACGGCTGTGCTGGAGGCTGGGGAAGGAGCCCATAGGTGATGGGCCTTCTTTGTTCTGCATTCTGCTCTTGGGTGGCACTGCCCAAGCAGCTGGAGAGGCCACCCAGCCACTGGCATTTCTGTGGTTATCCCACTTTTAATATCTCATACAAGTTTTGGCTGTTGAGAACAGGTTCAGCAGCTCTGACACAGCCACAGCCAAAGCCGTCAGAGCATCCCAGCACTGCTCCTGAGCACCTGTGGGAGCCTGGAATGTGACAGGAGCAGCTGGAGGCCTTACCTAGTGCTGAAACAAGGGAAGCAAGGGGTCACATTTTCACAGCTTTTCTTCAGGTTGGTTTCATTACCCTTCAGTAGTGATTACAATAGGACCCTGCCAACAGGCATCTTGAATTCCTGTTAAAGAAAAAAAACAAAACAATTAGCATTATCTCACAAAGCATTTATATATTCCACTAGCCTGAATTCCTGTACATCACAATAAATCTGAGCAGCAGAGCATGAGTACACTGGTCAAACACATAAAGAGACAATATGGAAATTATGGTTTAGTCTCCGGTAGTCTTACTTTTTAACTGTTATTTATTCCTGTGCCTACTGTGATTAAAAGCACACTGACTTCCAGGCTGATGTTTCTGTTTCCTATTACAGTTGGACAGCGTCACTTCACTAATTCAGGCAGCCAAAAATTTAATGAATTCTGTGGTGCAGACAGTGAAGATGTCCTATATTGCATCCACAAAGATTATCAAGATTCAGAGTCCTACTGGCCCACGACATCCAGTTGTGATGTGGAGAATGAAGGCTCCAGAGAAGAAGCCCCTGATCAAAAGAGAGAAGCCAGAAGAAATCTATGCTGCTGTCAGAAAAGGTTCTGCAAAGAAAAGAATCCATCCTGTGCAAGTCATGAGTGAATTCAGAGGCAGAGAAATAGTCTAATATTTGCCACTATGTCTTCCTAGCTTGAATTTCCAATGATTTTTCATCTTACCCCCACTTATTTAATTATTATATATGTTAACATTTTGCTCTAAATCTGTAAGGTAACACTTGATTAAATTATTTTAAATGCATTAATTAGAAGCACACAGTTGAAAATAATACTGATTCTCCTGCAGTGACAAACTGGTGTCTGCACAGCCGGGCCCATGCTGCAGCTGGGGAGGAGCAATTTGCCAAGTTCCCAAAGCCATCCTGCATTCACCTGGCAGGGATGAGAGTGGCCCACAGTGCACTGGATCTGTTTTGTGACACCCCAGGTTTTCAGACTGGTTCTGCTGAGCCAGGTCCCTGACGGGCATCATCACCTATGACCAGGGTCAGCTGGGCTGCACAGGTGAGCCCAGAGTCTGGGCCCTAAACCTGGATCCAAACTGAAGCATCCAAAGGCCTGTCCTTGGCCAAGGCCATGCCTTGGAAATGTAAACTCAGAAATGTTTGATGAAACACACAAAATTTTGGAACAACATGGATGTAATAATGTAGTAAGAAAAGCACTGACTGCAAGCCAGCAGGGATGACAACTCTTTTAGAAGGCCTTTGGGAACATGAACAGGAATCTGTATTCTGCTCCCTGCTCTCTTCTGTGAGCCCCAGTAAACCTGACTGTTACATTTGGCAGTTTGGATAAATCAGACATTAACAATAGAAAAGTTTTCTAATTGCTGCACAGAACAACAGCTTTTAAATAAATCATTATTCTGAGACCAGTGTGTGAAATACACATATCTTGAATCTTGGTAATGGGGAGATTTTTTCCAAAGCAACTGTAGGGAATGAAGTTACTCCTGACAGGTGAGTCCTAAATGCAGGACTGTGCTGGTGAGTGCTGAATGGCTGCACTCAAGGTGTGTAATGAAGGTAACTCCTACTAGTCCAGATCTCTGCAATGTACTTAAGAAAAACTATTTTTTCCTAAATACTTTTAAATCTGAAATCCACTTGGATGACTTTTTTTAGAAGTATTTAGAAGTTAGAAGGATCTAACTTGCCTTTTTGCCATGTCATGAAGTTTTCCCAGCCTACATTTGTTATTCAAGATATCTTTGTTTAGTCATTCAGTAGATCCTTTGTCATGGTCTTCTACATTTGCTAAGGTGAAAGAAGGTTTCCTCAAAAGCCAGAACTTCCTGTGTGTCACTGACTGCCATTATGGGGTGGCTCCACACTCTGGGCTGCTGGCTCCAGGTCATTTTTTACCACATTTGCACAGCAGCGCCTGACCTAGTCCAGTGTGAGCAACAAGAATGACCCTAAACTGTGCCTTTCTTCTTGGGGCTGCTCTGTAAGCTCAGGATGTCAGGGCAGGATAATTTCTAGGCTCTTGGTTATGAAACTCCATGAAACTATAGTGCTCTTGAAGTAAAAATTCTACATATCATTCTTCCACCTTCCCTAAGTTTGCAATTGGTTAAATGGAACAAAAGGAGAACTTCAGAAGAAAAAGCCATACTTTTCTAACTCCAGTTCCCTCCAGTATGTTTGCATCAGGATGTTAGTAATGTCTCCTGGGCTTTGCTGCTGCTCCTGGGGCTCCAGAGGCAGCAGGTGAGCTGATACAGCCTTGTCACCTGCTCTGGGCACATGACTGCCCCAAAACCCTCTTGTCTCCAGGTTACACCTTTGATCCCGGTCACCTTGACGTCAAACATTTGTAACTAATGCCTTGGTGTCACATTGTTAATAAAAAAGCACGTACACCGCAGAGAAACTGCCTTCAGTGTTGAGGGATTTTTTTAGTGTGTCTCAAGTTCCAGGCCTGCCAGGTGGGCTCACAGGAGCACTAGCCTTCCTTCCAGCACACTGTGTGTGCTCCATTAGCTGCTTTACAGGAGAGATTTTCCAGCATTGGTATCACTAAAGCTCAGTTTACTGCTTCATTTCATGCTCCTTCCTGCAGTGCCAGGCTCTGTTCTTACCCTGGCCATGCTCAGTAGCTGGTTTGATCTCAACACAACAATTTATTACACAAAAACCACCCTCTAAATGAATAAGGAATTAAAAACCCACTGCCGGTTGTTGAGAAGAGCCAAAAGAATGATAATTAAATCTAGACTAAATTTATCCTGGGTGGAATTCAATCCCAAGTGAAGAAGTTTATTCCTGGCTAAAGGTGGCAGAGGGTAGGAAGTCTTGGAGCTGTAAAAAGCCCAGCTCCTTACCCCTCAGCTAGTCTGGAAAGCGGGGAAACCACCACTTCCCTGCCATGGCTAAGAATTCTGAAAGAGGATGAACTGCTCAGTAAGTTTCATTCTAAGCAGCTCCTCAGTTCATCCTGCAATCTCCTCACTCCCTGCTAGCCCAGCTTTCAAAGCCTAACTTCTCCCTCAGTTTCTGTCTGCCCCTGCCCACCACATCCCCTCACACTGTGCTTTCAGCTGCTCTCAGCCTGGCAGAGCTGCAGCTTTCTCACCTCAGCATTATTTCATTAGCCTGCCGTGGCCTCTCCCCATTACCACATTATGGAGCAAAGTGTGGTGGATGATTGAAGGCAATTTTCTATTAAACATTTTCACTAGAACACTAAAAAGTGAGAGTCCCATTGCTGAAGCCCGTTAGAGAGGACAGATCTGTGTCATTTCCATGAATCCAAATGCTGATGAATTTTTACTTTTTTAATAAACAGTTGATGAACTTTTTCTCCTGACATAGCCCGGTACCACTAGGGAAGCTCTATGGCTGCACCTCTACTAAAGAACACAACTAAGCAGCTTGACATCAGACCTGGCATGGTGTTTTAAAAGTCCTGCAGCACTTTTTGAAAGGCTTGTGTCCTTTATTTTCTGTGAGTTCACAAATGAAACATTTGAGAAAAATATGTTTCTACAGCAAGTTTTCATGAGCCTTTAGACATTTTCTTCTTGACAAAAAAATTTAAGTCTTTATCAGCAGTAGATAATAAAATTCTATGTAAAACCTATTTTTGCTTCCAGATATTACTTATCCCTTGTGTACTGCTCCTGGTTGAACTCTGGGGACTTGCCGGTATATTTGGCTCAGGAAATAAGAAATAAACCCCTACTGCCTCAGATTGCATTTAAAACCAAAACAGAACAAACACCTTGTGTTGGAAGAGGCAGAAGGGAGCTGCTGTGTGTTTGAGTGCTGGACAGGATGGTAACAGGGGTGGCACTTCTGGCAGAGGACATGGGAGCTGTGGGAGCTCCAGAGCCAGAAGGGCTCAATAAACAGTGCTGGGCTCTCACCCACTAAGGGTCTGTGTCTGTTCCTGCCTCACAGCCCTGCATCCCAACAGCCTGGAAGGGCAGCACTTGCCTCCCCCTCCCTGCCAGCAGCTCTCAGACACTTGGAGCAGGGACTCTCCGCAGCACTCTATTGGGCTCCTGCCTCCATTCCTCTTCCACAGAATGCTCTGCATTCCAAGGAGCTGTGCCTGGAACACTGAGCTCTGCTTGGTTACACACAACAGGTAAGGAACCCCTCTAAGGTCCCTGGGGGGCTGGGAAGAGAAAGCCAACAAAACAAAAGCACTCATCTGATACTGCCCAGTAGAGGCAATGTAAGAACATGTAAGTAGAGTAATTAAATAATAATTAAAGATCAAACAGATGATGTTATACACTTTCATTTTCCCTGTGAGATCATTAGAACTGGCTTCACTCTATCTCTCCCCAGGGTGATCAGTGGGCTTGGGTTTTAAAGCATAACTACTTTTTAAAGGGAAGAAAATGTACCGGTAGTGTTAATTACGAAGCCATGGATTTTGTGTTGTGCACTGGAAGTGGTGTTCCCACACTGAAAAATACCAAATAATAAACCACTGCTCACAGGAAACTTCCTTGGCATAAGGAAAACAAAATACATCCAAATCAGAAATGGGAAACAAGCCATGAAAATACTTTAAAGTCCCTGATGTCCCTCATGAACAGGAGGAAGGTGCTGCTATGGTCCAAGGAACTGGAAACTGAGGAATTAATTTTTGATTCCAGTCTAAAAACAGTAGTTAAGATGAAGGCTTGCACTGCAAGAGGTTGATCTAACAGCTGTTTGTGTAAGGAGCTTTTTACAGGATAGGAAATAATCACATTCTACTTCCTGATGGTGAAAATTACTCTTAAAGCAGGCTGAAGACCTTAGAGATAGCCTGTGCAGGATGTTTCCTCTCAACCCCCAAATCTTGCATCAGCTTGTTTACCTTCATAGAAGACAGCAAGTGGCTCAACAGCAGCTGCCAACACCCCACAGCTCAGGAGCTGTGGGTCAGGCACTGCTCTTTCCAGGGGGTGGAGTGTTAAAGGAGCTGGTGCTCCCTGCTCCAGCAAGCCTCTGTGCCTTGGCTGCTTCATTCCCAGAGCACTCACTGGATGGAAACAGGATAGGAAATTGCTCCCACACTTTGTACCATGCCCAACCAGCCCAGCATGGCTGAGAGAACGGGAGAAAACGAACTTTTTTGGTGGGTTTTTAGCTTCTCTGGTGGAGGAAAAGTCATTTAAAGCAGTGATTTCTCCAGGAAAGCAGAATCTCTCTGGAGTCAAGGCTTCCAAAGAGGACGAAACAGCAAAAGGCTCTTTTCTGCCTTCCACTCTCTCTACAAACCTCAGTCTCGTCCTCCCAGACATCACTGAGGGTTGGGGCTTTGCAGCTTGCTGGGGGAGTGGTCCTTAGAACTTCATATGAAAATAAATAAATAAAACAACCAGTTCAACTTGCTGTCAAGGAAGGTTTGCATCAGTTTCTCTGGGAGAGAGAACAACTGAGTACATATTGAAAAATTTGTATGTAGCTCATCTGCACTTAGGAGCAAGGTGAGGATAGAAAAAAGGAGGACTAGAGCTCTGTTACTTTATATCTTGGTGTCCCGGTTTGGACAGGTATTTCCTAAGAAAGGCGGGAGCCTCCCTTGGAATGAGAAATGTGAACCCCCCTTCCCTCCGAATTAATAATATTTTGAAATCAAGGGGCTCTCAGGCAAAAGATAGGGAANAGGGCGGGGCTCTGGAAGGCCGAGCCGGCGAGCGGGACCGGGCTGTGTCCCAGCCCCCACCAGCTCCACCCCCCCCCAGTGTCTCTGTCCCCTCCTGAGGAACCCCCAGTCAGGGAGGTGCCGCACCCACATGTCCCATTGTCTTCCTTAAGTACCGGATCATTTGCATTAATAAAGAGGAAAAAATTTCTCTAAAAAACGTCGACACTTGGATACAAATTCAAAGAGGGGAAATGTAGGTTAGATATGGGGAAGAAATTCTTGACTGTGAGGGAGGGTGGTGAGGCCCTGGCACAGATTGCCCAGGGAGGCCTCAATGCCCAATCCCTGGAATTGTCCAAGGCCAGGCTGGGTAAGGCTGTGAGTAACCTGGGATAGTGGCAAGTGCTGGACAAGATGGTCTTCGAGGTCTTCAAGCTTTCAACATTCTGTGATTCTGTACGGACTATACAGGTGCCACAGACAGAAACAGGAAACACAAAGAGAGGCAGACCACAAGCACACACTGCAAACCACCTGCCCTTAATGTGGCTGCCTTAGTGCTTAGCTGATCTTTGCCATCTCTTACTTACCTATTTATATAATTATACAATTTACCTATTATGTATTTTATATCTATTACAATACACATTAGTAATGTCTATTATAACATATACATAAAATACGAGTAACATAAATTAATTAAATTCTTATTAATATAATTAAATATGTCAGATATATTTACAGTTAAATGTATATATATAATTACATAATATTTAGTTACTGATAAACTAAAGCTGTTAGAATTCATAGCAAATACACAGAAGTCCATGAATGTTTCACTTTATAAAGGTGCAGCATTTCATATAAACTGCCTCAATTTTCTGCTTCTGAATTAATCTGACTGGGAAAAACGTGGCTGCATCTTATGGCAAAAGTATAGCAACTGCATCTAGTCATTCAGAAATCAAACTGGAATGTAAGCCCCCAGCAATTAAAAATAAGCACAGAATAACTATGTCTGCAAACCTTTGAAGAGACTGAACAGAATATTCATACTTATTATACTATAAAAAGAAAGGGAAATGAGACAACTTTTGGGCCCAGGATGAGCTCTATTATCACTGAAGTAATTTTTGTCTAGCTGCAAGCATTACAAGAACCAATATAATTTCAAAACAAGTAGTTTTTAATTATGTATTGCTTCCCCCAGCATCCTGTCCTTCAACTACTTTTCCCTATTTCCCCCCCTGGAAGAACCTCTTGTTCTCAGGGCTCTGGAATGAATACAGTATATGCAAATGTACTAACATTTCAGCAACTGTATCCATCCCAGAGATTCCATCTGAACCCAGTTACTGTAAATTAAGCCCATAATCATGGCTAAAAATAATCAGAGTGTAGACAACCCTGTCACTGGAATGAAATTCAAGACTCAAACCTGCCAAACTATTCTGTGTTCACTCCTCTTGTCCCAGGCCTTCTCTATTCTGTTTTGCATTTTTAGCTTGTATGTAAGACACTGCCTGCACTGGATATGCCCAGATACAGATCTCAGAATAAAATGGGTTCGGTCTGTGATCAAAACAGAAGTTTTTTTTGGAAATCCAGTCACAAGCCAAACTCCGTTATAATTCCCAGGAGCTGGGTATCTAATGGAGGCAAAGCTTTAAGGTGCCAGTCTCCTCCTCCCCTCATTCCAGTACCTCTAACAATTCCAGCTGTTGTGCCACCTGTGCACAGCTCCACCTTCCCAGTGCCCTTCTCACAACTGTCTCCTTGGGCTGTCCCCACTCCCTCTTTAGCACCTTCACCCTGACTATGGAGCCTGTGGGCTGGCAGAACACCATGAGTGGGTGTCAGCAGCCATCCTCGCTGGGAATGCTTCTGCAGGAGAGAACGTGGACCCCTTTCTGAGCTCAAGGGGGAGAAGAGGAAAAGTGACATTTACAGAACATGGAAAACTTCTGCTTTGTAATTCCATTGTTAAGGCAGCATTTCCCAAGTGGGCAGAAGTAAGTGCTGCTTTCCTCCAGAAATGCCTCTGGGGAGGTTTCTTTTTATGGAGTTCCTCCTACATGTGCCCACCTTGTACTCAGCACTTTGAGGCCACCAATTCATTTTCAGCACACAATAAGGATTTTGAAAGCCACCAACCACCTTCCCAAGTAAGCTCACTTTTCATTTTCACTGGACTGCTCTCTAAAGATGGGATTCAAGAAACACTTGCTTGTCACTGAGGAAGAAGGCAGTGCCTGAACTCTGACACATCCCCAAGCACTGGATAACAAATGTCCCGGTGATGTCCCAGAGTAAGGACACGGAGTCCGGTGTCCAGGTAGAACAAAGCGATGCAGAGGGGTTTTTATTATTCTACAAAGCAGCTTATATCTTCTAGCTTACTTGAAGTTTACAGAAGTGTCAAAACTCTGTTGGACCTCTGGTCCACCATCTACCAAGTTCATTGGTTAATTCTGATGTCACCTATATCACAATGTTTACCTACACAAGAATGTAAGCAAATGCAGGTGCACAGAGCTTAATTGGGTTTAGAAAACTCCAAGGATTGTTTATAGCATTTTAGCCTGGGAACAGAGAGAAAGAGAAAATTCTCACACAAACTCTGGGAAAGTTGGAAGGTTTCCCTGCTAACATCTTTTTAGCAGTGACAACAAACACCCTCATAGGCCAACCTGCTGGAAGCAGATGAGTTGAAACAGCACTCAGATCACTTTGCAATGCTTTTCAAACTGCTGTTATTTATACATGTCCAACATTTACTTGAATTCCACCCCTGCTTCTGGAGTGAAAGGTTTTTCTTTGTCCTGTGCAATCAGTGTGGTCCCAGCCGTACTGAGGGCATTGCTCATGCCCTCCTGCTTGTGTAACTTGAGAGATACAGAGAGAGAAACTCCCCATATTTCTTCAATATATCTCTTTCCCTTATACATAGATCTCCTTAAATGAATAAAAGATGCACCAACCAGCTTCAGCCTAATTGTCATCATTCCCACACTGCCTCCCTGGCAGAAAGACTCCAACCATTTTTACTCAAGTGCCAAGATGTTTTGGCAAGCTGTGTTAATTGTCCACTGTAATGCCTAAAGATTCTCATAACTAAAGGGAGGATAAAACAGATTAGTAGTAAACCACTAAAGAATTAAATCAGCAAATACAGAGGAGCTTACAAAGCACTCAAATCCTTAGACTGCAAACAGAGCAGGCTCCACCTACAAAGTCAACAAACTTAACTACAGTGGCCAAAGGCTTCTTCCTCTGATCTGTGCTTTGGCAACAGCAATAATATTGCCTTGTTTAGAAAAAAAGTTATTTTTTTAAAAATCCCCATCCTTAACTTCTGTGCTCTGAGAACAGATGGCAAACCATGTGTCATAAAAGAAAATAAGAATTTTAGATAAGAGATTAGAAAACAAGATTTCTCCTATAAAACCAGGAATTGTTCATTGGACTCCTGAAGCCACTGCACTGCAGCCTCTTGTTAAAGGGACCTCAAGGAAATCAGCCCTCTCCTGAGAACTACAGTAACGAAGACGATAATCAGAAGTATTTTAAAGACCTCAGTCACCTCTCGTCACTGCTTACTACTTCTGTACGGCTGTACTCCAGAGTTCTGGAGACACTGCTTTCAATACTCTGATCTCTGAAGTTTAGCACTCCCCAGAAGCACAGCAACCATCAGATTCATACTTGTATTTTAATTCTGAATCTCTGAGGGAGCCATTTTATTTCTCTCTTAGCCAGGTAGGTAAGGATGTAACAGATATGCAATACTGTAGGGGAATTCCAAGAAGCAGTGCTGTCCCAAATCAAAATGGTACCAGGATGCAGGCAACCCTCCCAGGATGGCCTTTGCAAAGAACCCGCAATGAGAGCCCAGGCTGGACATGCAGAGGGAGCTCCACGCCTGCAGCCTCCCACCCCCATAGCACTGAGCCATGTCCCGCTGCCAACAGCCAGAGGCAGGCAAGGGGGCTCTGTTCCCATCCCTTAGAGCAGCACACCCCCAGCTAACCCAGTACTACCGACCAGGAACAGAACTGAGCGTGGATGGGACCACTGTGGCCATTTCATGGCAGCAGAGTAGGACAACAGACACAATGAGGATTCCTTTAAATGCAGGACAACACCACACAGCCAGTGTTTATGCACTCAATGCAAAATGAACGTAATTTCACCTCCTGTGCAGGCCAGGCCTTGCTGCCTGAGGTGCAGCATGCATGACTCCAGCAGGGGAAGTGATCAGGAATGGCCAGACTGGCAGCATATTATAACTCTATGAACTCCTGCTAACATGTCAGTTGCTGTGTTTTGGTGGTGATGAATTAGTTCAGTATGAATTTATAACAAGTACAGACAAGAATTACTTATTTGGATAAATCTTTTGTGCACGAGACTGTATCTGGACTGATAATATGAGCTCCTGTAATTTTGTTATATCTGATTGAATAAAATCCAGAAACATTTCAAGACTTGGATAAATGAATTATCCAATCCAGTTGAACTTTCTTCTTCCAATTATTTCCTATATTGAGAGAGTGGAATTTATAATAGAATTGGATGTAATGAAGTTTGTAAAATGAGAAATTGAAATTAATTAAACACATTGATTTTTTTTCCTCTACAGATGGATTTTCTCTTGACATCCCTTTCACTTTTTTCACTGTCTTTGCAAGATAACTAAATACCATGTTCAGAAAGCACTTGGCATCTCCAAAGCAAAAGAAATTGATTTTTATACTAACATTGCACTACAGTAGCAAACCCACCACTTTTATGCACCCTATTGTGTTTCATATTGTTGGTGGAGGGAGACTGGATATGAATGGAGTTCTGAGTCTGTGTCGATGTGTTCTGACCACATCCACTTATTTTTAAGCTAATTAGACTGTACAGAGAATAATCGCAACTATTGTACATTTTATGGTGAAAATATGGTATGACTTTATGGTTTTTAATATGCACACATTTTAACTATGTTTTATTGTGTACCAAAATTTTGTGCTGAAGCTCCTTATTTGTTGTCCAGAGTATGAGCTACAATTTAAGACTCTTCTCCCAACTTTTTAATGTATGATCTTGGGAAAGTCACTTGGCCTGAGAATTATAAAGCAACACAAGTGATGTAATTAAAAAATTTATATAATTCACTACTGTAAAGCCATTCAAAATCAATGTAAAGGCTACGGCAAAATTCATTTTGCCATTGCAACCATTTTACTCCACATGTCAGCACCTTAAAAAGCAAGTTTCTTTTTTTCTGCCTTTATGTAGGAAGCTGTTCTGCTCTCCATAGTTCCTCATTAAAGTCTGCATTTACCCCAGCATTGCTGGGATGACTTAACTGTTCCCTGTTGTAACTAAGCACCAGGAAATTTTCCTATCGCCATGCTCATTTTTCCGACTCTCCCCACAATGAAGTTTATTTGGTACCCTGTTTCACATGCCTACAAACAACAAAAAGAGAAGAAAGTCATGGAGAACTTCTTTCAGCAGAAGAACAGCAGCATATAAACCAAAACCTTTAGATAAAATCCCTTGTAAGATGACACAAAGAATGACTGACAAGCTTAATGTGATGTAGCAGGGTCGCACACTGGTGATTCACTGATGACTGGAGAAGAAGAGAAATGCTCTTACACATAACAGTAAGTTCTGAGCAAGACAGGAGAACAGACTGCAATAAAAAAAAGAAACTCTGGCCTGTTTTGGAGAAGGAGAGAGAGAGCAGAGGGAGATGGCAGGAAGTCAAAGTACTTAGTGTTTAGAAAGAGATTAAAATTTCTTCAGTATTTAACAAGTAAATGTTGTATTTGTTAAAGATTCCATATGTTCAACACTCCAGTTAATTACTTTTATTTCCTTCTAAGTAAGGCACAAGAAAGGCCGTGGGCTGTGCCACCTCCTGAAAAGCAAACTAGGACACACTGCATTGGATTAAATTTTACAGGTAACCTGTGTCATTCATGTGACACACACTACACCTGGCAGCTCATATTCCTGGTTTAAGGCACTATTCTCTACCTGTTATTCCAGCCTAAATTACAGGAGAAGCTGAATAACATTCAGCAGGAGAAATAAACTACATTACTGGGCAGGCTGAGAGTACAGCTCTAGGAAGTACCACAGGAAAAACTACTCCACCCAACCATCACTGTGCACTGATCCAATATTTGACCCTGTTCTAATAAATGATCCTGATCTACCCACAGAGATTCAGGACCTAGAGAAGCACTAACAATAGCATTAAGACAAAATGTTAAACTGATCATCCAGAGCAGCAGAATCTGAAAAACCCATTGTCAGGACTCTGAAGATGATGCACTTCCACAGAAGAGGAATTCCAGTGCAAGGGGCTGGGTTCTTCTACCAGAGAGTATAAATTACCTCTTCTACCTTGGGACAGCTCCTGGCACTCCCAGAGCAATTGAATGGTATCCTGGTATGAATAAGAATCAGAACCTGCGAGACATTTCTGACAGAGATTCTGCTAGAAAATCGTGTTCTGTTGTCCTAGGTGCTTGGACACACTATTTTCACATTTACTGCTGCTGGAATGCCAGGAGGGTCTAGCGTGAATATGAGACACATTGGCTTTTTCACAGTAAAAAAGAGAAAACTTAATTTTCTGCTTCAGAAAACAGAATTGCTGGTTCAGAAGGCCATCTAATACCAGTCTTCTCTATGGAGGGAAACACTGAAACAGTCTTGTAAAGGAAAGCTCTCATATGCCAGCTGAATTTGGGTGGTACATAAGAGAGAAGGTAGAGAAAGTACTGAAGACAGATTTATAACTCTACAGAAAGACTGTTACTTTTTTGCAGAAATATTTATGTATTTATTTATTCTGTCCTGCACTGATACAGTACTTACATCTGAGAACTCTTACTCACAAGTTTAAGACTGACTATAAGAAATATTTAATAAGGCAATTTGTATGCTGAAGCTATGATTAAAAAAAACACACTATTGCAATGTTTTGAATTATTATGAAACAAAAAAGAGATTTTTTTCTTGCACTATTTCACACACTGAAAGTGCAAGACAGTTAACTCCAAACTGTCTTTATAAGCATAGAATTCTAATGAGAAATCTAATGTAAATCAATAGTCTAAGCAAGTACAGGAATTAACACTACAAATTCTGTTCATGCCAGTCTAAAAAAACCCCAAAAAATCTGTTCTCTTTATTTCAGTATGAACTAGAAAAGATGGATATGAAGCAGACCAGACTTTACCCAGTTTCCAGCTCCCAGTCAAGACTTGCTGATGGTAATGCTGAACTACCAGGGGCCTTCACAGCCTCAAGACTTTCTAGTTCAAAGACTGCTCCAAGATACAGGACACAGCTCTCCTCTGCTGATTTGCACTGACAACCACACTACTCTGTTTTCTCAAAGCTGCCCCATAGTGAGTTAAAACAAACAAAGCAACTGAACACTATGATAGGGGCATGACTTTTAATCTTTGTCTCTATGGAGTGTGCTCTTATTTAAATTCTTTTCCTCTGTGAGCCTGTAAAAATACATATTTTACTGTGGAAAGTAGAGCAGCTTCCACACATAAGCATATTAGATGGAAGTCTCAGACAACAAAAGCATAGGTTGCATGGATTATAAAATGGTGGTTTTTACAAGGCTTGTAAATGGACTATACTTAGGAGATTTTCGTAGCAAAAAAGAAATACTATTCTAGAACTACCCTAACTAAAGACAGCCTATAACTACCCTCTACTAAACCCCACATCCTATGCCCAATATTTTTATGTTATTTATTGAGTAAAGACTGAAAATAGAAAGAGTGGTAAAAGCAGAGTTTGGCCAAATCGAAGGTTATCAATAGAAGATGGTAACTTCAAATTTCATAAGGTGACCTCAGACAGCAAAAGAAAAGACCTAACACTCAAGTGTCCTGGCATCCAGCAGAAACATAACCCTAATCTAGAGCCTGGCATGTTCCCCATGGATGAATGTCTTGTTGAAGTGACTCCTTACTCATCAGCATCTCTTCAGAAACACTCCAGAGAAAACAAGATTTTTTAATATCTTCCTGAAAACTTACCCTTTAAATTTAATTTAAAGAAACTCAGCAGGTCAAATAACAAGTTTCAACCTCACCTCTTTTACTGAGATCTTATTTAAGAATGGAAATGGAATTAATTTGCTTCTGGTTATGTACTTCCATGACTACAGCTCCTTATACATATGCACATTACTTATATATACACTTCTTTTCCCTAGTACTCACAGTGAAATACATCAGCACTACTGATATTCTACTATGACCTTATGCAATTACAAATTGGAATGGCCAGCTACTCAACTACATCAAACTGAGAAAGATTTCTGTGTTCTTTAGAAATGAAAGCAGATATTCAAGATGTTGCTGAATTTTTACTGTAGTCCGTAGTTAAGAACAAATTTTTGTAACTGTAACTGAAATTTCTTCTAAGGCAGTAAAGCAGCACAGAAATCAGAGCCTCTTACTGTATATTCAGATCAGCTCAATTGGGAAAACATTTTAAAATGTTTAAACTTAAAGAAAACTAAAAGCCAAATTACCTTGGAAAGCTCGTAGTGCTTGTAGAATAGATTAATGTATCTCAGAATGAATATATTAGCAATGAAGTCACAGAATGCTTGGATCAGGTTTTCCCGCAACATTTCATGATATATTAAATAATTGGTAGCACAGAGCAAAGCAGAAATATATTTGCAGAAAGCCAGAAATAATGCACATAACTACATGTGCATTTTAAAAATTCAGTGGATTGTGGAAGTACCACCCACTAAACACAGCACATTCAATGCACCTCAAATACAGGAAATAAAAATAGAAATCAAAGGCATGAGGAGAAAAGCATGACTCACAAACCCTCAAGAGCAGTCTGTGTGTTCTGAGTCCTCATGGAACTTAGAGTTAGGAAAGGGAAACATTAGGAAGAAAATGAACAAAACCCCCAAGCACGACTCCCCATCACTCCCCTGCAAACCAAGAGGAACTCAAGAGCTGGACCACACATAATAATGGAGGGAAGCTCTGCAGGGAATGGCTGGGCAGCTGCCAGGAAAGGCAGGAGCACACACAGCAAGGCATGAAGCTGCAGGGAAAAGAGAATGGAAAGGAAAAAAGATTAGGCATTAGAAAGAAGAGACAAGAGTGACTTCTGGGCCATTGATTCAAGATCTGAATAGGAACGTGCGTTACAGGGGATGAACATTAGTGACATGGTTAAGGAAAAGAATTCAATTTCTTCTCATTCCATTAGGGAAAACAGCACTTTCAAGAAAAGAATGTAAGGAATTGAAAAGGTAAAATAAAACACTACTATCTGGGACAAGAGAGAACAATTACTTACTGTTGACCCTGAGCAGATTGCCAATCTACAATTTCAGCTTGTAGACTCTTGATACACATAAAGAATACTCTTGTAGTGGAACAGCATCTCTCTGCAGTACCTGACTGCTTCCTTCTCCTGTCCCCCCCACCCCCTCCCAACCCCCAAGGAATGAAATCTGGTGTCAGTTTACATCCATGTCAGTGTTGGACCCAAGACTGAGAATCAGTAAATGGCAGGTACTGCCAAGCATCTTTAGCTCCTGCTCCTTCCTTTCCTGCCCTGCTGGAAGCTCTGTCTCTTCCTGCAGCCCCCAAAGAAGGTGAGGGCCCTTTTACACTGTCTCAGGACACAGCACTGGATCAGCACCAATGCAGTGGAGCAAAGGAGCTCAGCTGAAAGGCAGCATCTGAAAGAATACTGGCAGTAAGTGGCAGATGTCATTTTGGAGAAATGTGCTTTGTACCATGCTCATCTTTCAGCTGGCAATAAAGATCTCGCCTGTAGCCACCTTTGCTTGAAATGCTTCTATGGCTTTGCCACTTAAGTGTCCAGCCTGAGAATTTAATACACCTACAGAAATTCATCTGAATTTTAAATCCCCATGCACACAGACACAGTGTTAGCTGTTACTCTGCCTTCCCAACAAAGGGTCCTAATTAAACATTTTGCCAGTATGAAATGCGTTGCTCAGAAATCAAGTTTCATTAACACTGGCATTAACTCTTGAAAACTGGCAGAAATACCATTAGAAGATGAAGCATCATTTAAATTGCTTCATTTGTATTTTTTCACATAAAAATTAATGCATAGGAAACAGGCATAGCAGACTTCAGAAATAATGCTTCTTGTTGGTGAGGAAGAGAGTGAAAATGAATTTCCCACTGAATAAAACTCAAACTATATTTATTTTGTTACATGTAATTTTAGAAATGGAAATAAACAGTTGACCCACTAGTTTTCAAGCTTAATGTAGGCACTTCGGAAAGAAACTTCACTTGGTTTCAAGATTAAATTAGATATCTAACTTTGGATATCTCCATTTGAAAAGCTCTACTTGCATTTATTATAGCATGATACAGTATTTAGAAAAATATTTTTGTGTAACCTTGCCAAGTGACAGGTCCAAAATAAACAAAGTGATGGATTCTTTTTCAGCATATAATGTTGGAATTTACTGCCTCAAATTGGAGCAGTAACAAAAAATATAGGTGAGTTAAAAAGGAGAAATTCTAAAGGAGAATGGATTGTCTCACAGATTAACAGACTGGGTGTGCAAATCCCTCATTCAGAACTAACTTCTTTCAAGGATATCTTCCCACTTTCCAGCAAAGAATTCCATTACGTGTCCTGCTCCTACACAAATTCCCTCTGAACTCACTGCTGCAAGTTTCACAAGCAGCGAGCCAGGTAACCCTGTCTGAAATCAGAGCTAAATGTGGAAGTTTTCGGATTAAACAGCAATGTTCAGCAACTATAGTCAGGCTAAGCTGTGCTGGGAGAAGGCAAAAACACTGGGAATTGCATCTCCCCAAATCTTCTGACCTCAAGAATAGGTTGTTAAAGGATCGCAGCTGCTGCCGTTGTGTCCCCTCAGCGGCACCAAGAGCTTCCCTCGGGCTGCACCTCTGCAGAGCAGGGAGCAGGAACGCTCCCGAGGCCCTGCACAAAGCTGGCCTGGGAGTCTTTGGGGCTGACACCAGCAGGCAGCAGCTGCAGCCAGGACACTGCTCAGTCATTAGCCAAGGAACTGACATTTTGCTTTGCAGCTACACAGGCTCTCCTAGCTTGGTTTGTTTTGTTTTTTCCTACAGGAGGAAACAAGGAGGTATTTCCAGTAAGAAACTACCTATGATATTCCCAGGCCATGCATGTGAAAGCAAGTAGATGCAATGTCAGTAAATGCTAATTATACTGGAGGTTCTTCAAGTCTTAATAAAAAATTCAGTACCCAAATCAAGTAATAGTCAAATTAATACACCAATAAGTTAGCCTCAGTGTTATTTGAATTAAATTAAATAGATCAAAGGATTAATACCATGACTAATCAAGCTTTTAAATACAAATGGTAACAATAAGCTAAGTTGGTTGTCTGGTTATATATTTAGCTAAAGAATTTGTCTTGGTCATAATGCAGCTTAGGAGCTTATTAAATATCCTAAAACTGAAGGCAAAGTCTGTGTCATAATATCAAAAGCAGCTCCTCTCACATAACTTCAATTTTTCTCTCTGGTCCAACATCTCTTCTCCCCCAGCAGAAGCCAAAAGGTATTAAGAGTAATTCCTAAAAAGAAAAATTGTTATAACCTTTGTGACTTGTAATGGCAGGATATATCTTAATAGGAACTTTTATGACACATTCTCAACAGGCACTTTTCCCTGTTTTCCCTCATCAGTCTGAAGCCAGCTTTAAACTCTTGCAACTCTTGCATTTCCCCCACACTCAGGTGCTGGTGTTCACATGCACGTGACCGTGGATTCCTACCATAAAGCTGATAATCCAAAAAGGGCTGGACTCACTCTCACTGGCTAGATTTCTAAAGTTAAACAAAATAACTATGAAATAGAAACAACACAAAACCTCTTCCTGAAAGCTCTCTGAGTTCTCTTCCCATAAAGGACACAGGTCAAATACTCAGGAAGAAAATGTCTAAATATCACCACTACTTCCGCCTAAGGCAACTGTGTTTTGAAAGAGTATGAAGTTTACCACTTTCCCGTAAGATTTTTCACTATTTCAGAAGGAAATGGGAATTTTTCTGTTGTCAAAGTTAACTTGCTCTCAATGATACCAGGGGCTTCAGGGAAATCTGCTAAAATGCTACTCTGGAACCACAGAACTTGGTACAAAGCTGAACTAATGTCCAGACTGGTTACTGGATTTTGCAGCTGTCTCCAAAGCATATTCATTAGTTTCTCTTTCTTCCTTACACTTGATTTTTGGCTGTTGCACATAGCAAAGTGGATAGCTCATGCTGTTCAACTATTTGTTGAAAAAGCTATCAAAATGAAAGTAACAGGGGAAATACAACCAGTGGGTCAAATTAGGGAAAGTCAGGTGCAACCTCCACCTTAGAATCTCTAGTCACTAGTAGAGACACCCATAAAATTTATTTCTATCACTGCCATTTTAAAGCAAAATCCAAACCCATAAGCTATCATTTTCAACAAGTTTCCCTGAAGATCTGAATAGGTATGGCACAAAATGAGCATTTAAAAAATCCTCTAACCATGTATTTATGTAATGGGAGCTATTCTGCTTTATGTCACATCAAATAAAGAAGGAAATACCAAATAATTAAAGCAGTTTCCACTAGTGATATGAAGTTAGCAGCTGTGTGAATAGAAAAAACCACCACTGGTCTCCTTTCTGTAATGCTAAAATACTGTTTGCAGTGTGTCTTGTAGGTTTTGTATCAACAAAACCACTAACAATGGACTAATATTTGAATAATTACCTCCCTTCCTGCCTATGCAGAGAAAGGGGGAGCTTCAACATCAACAACTTCAACATCAGTGTCACAGAAAGGTAAACTGGTCATGGAGGCTCAGCCAAGCCAAAAGTATTACCCCATGGCTTTTGTCTGTTTTTATGAAAACATACCATCACTGAGAATGGAGGGGAAAAAAAAGAAAAAGGGAAGGCAATATTTGAATTAACATCCAGCATTAAATATAACCCATGGAAGCTCTCTTTCATCTGGCATCTCTTACTGTATTGACTACATGAAGTGTAACATTCTAACTCAGTAATTTTTTGGTGCAGTTCAGGAGAGCACTTCAAAGTTCACAAGACAGAGCTGGGCTCTCAAGTGGAGTCATTGAGGTTTCCAGTCCCAGCCCCATGTTCTGCAGACAGATGTGACTGTCCTTACCATACTACAAATCAATGACTGCCAAGCTCCAAAGGACGCAAACCTGATGAGAAACATTTACAGAAAAAAAGGTGAAAACATGGTAATGCATTTCCATGAATACCAGAACTAAAAATCAAGCTCTAATACACAATCACATGGGAAAGGGATAAGTACAAATGATACAGGACAGGAAAGAGTGAAGTGGGAGTGACTGCTCAAGCAGATCTACTAGGCTGGAATTCTGGAGGGTTCACGTCAGTTTAAAAAAGTAAGGACATAAAAATAACAATTATGAACACAGGTCTCCTCCTTTCTAGCAATTCTAAACAGAAGGTGCCCTGGATCAATCCACATTCCACTAACTGCTCTATCCCAGCAATTATATATATTTATAAGTAGGAAAGCATCTACTTGAAATTTATGTTTAATGATGTGATCTGGGTTTGAACTTTGTATGAAACACGCCAAAGGACATTGGAACCATATGGTAACAAGCTGGGTTTGTACATCTGCTGGCTTCTGCATGTCAAGTGTTCCAAACAATTTTCTTTGTGTCTCTTCCTCACACACAAAATTAAAGTAAACAAACAATTCAACACTGCTTGTCATAGATCCAAAGCTGTCCAATGGAGAGTTAGTACATTGCTTCTATTTTTCATTAAGTGTATCTGCATTGCAAGGACATATTACATATTATTTGATAAATACATATGCAGTGCCTAATTTCATACAATCATCTTGCAGTCAGTTTTAAATCAACACTGGTCAGTATGGGATAAGAAACCCATGACTCTCAGGTTCATATGCAGCCAGAGGCAAAGGGACTTGCTGGGACAGTAAAGGTCACAGACCAAACCAATTAGTTTTTTGAAAACTGCGCAATAAAACAAGCCAAGAAGGCATCACCAAACACAAACAGATTTTTCATATATGTGGCTTAGCATCCAAAACTGAACAAAAGTCAGTATTTCACATGAAATGTTCCCCTTCTTAGAAGGCAGCACACCAGTTACCAGCTGTACCACTAATGTCACATTGTCTAAACAATGACATCAGTTGTATGAGCCAGTAAGATTGGCTGTATAATAACCTTAACATGGGAATAAGGAGTTCAGAGTTACAGGAATTTGTATTTCATAGAGCTGCTTATCTATATCAGGAAAAGTCTTCATGCCCTGTCATCTTATGCATGTAAGAACTGGAGCTTGTTGAAGCAATGAGACAAAGAGGCAGGACACTGAGCCAGTAGGGTTCATCTTTTGATATAAAGACTTCAAAACCATACAGTTGTAAACATCCTACAGGCTGTGAGAGACAAACCAATCTCCTTTTTGAAAACAGGGATTTTGGACAAAACCCGCTACTCCAAACATCTTTTTTTTTTTCCACATAAAAGAGTCTCCAATGTTTTCCCATTTTCTGTTCTTGCTAGAATGCAGAAAAACTCCAGAAGTTCCTTTTGAGTTTTAGGACTTGAATGTTTTAGTGCTGAGCCTCCTATAGGAGACTCTCACAAAAGCATTTCTGAGAACAGGAGCAGGGAAAGACTCAGAGGCAATGGAATAAAGGGCTGGGAACAATGTAGTTTTAATAATAGAAAGGCTGGAGAGTTAGGAGGTGCAAAATCCAATATGTTTTTTTTAAACTGTAGGCTGCCTAATCTGATTACAAAAACTTTGCATCCCATTTGTGAGAATGCACATGTTTATAAACTGCTCTGCAACTTCCCTGGAGGTTTTGTCCCAGTACTGGGGTGCCCTGGGTTTGAAGGCTGCAGAGATCCACGTCCCAGCTGCGATGCTTCCCCTCAGCAGAGGCACCGTGGCCAGGGGGCACCTTGAGGGACACAGCTCACTGAGCTCCCGGGCAGGGGCAGGGCCAGGGCCACACTGAGAGCACACAGCCCGAGGGACCACAGGCCTGGCCTTCACACAGGAATAAACCCCAGAAAACTTAAAATCAATACAGCCTGAATGCAAATCTCAGCAGTTACACTCAACCACAATGCGAAATCAAAGCCCCAAACAAACCAACTTGCAGCTCAAACAGCAGCTGAAATGAAGGTGTGGAATGTTTTCTGCCTCTAAGGATCAGATGCTGCACATTGGTGTACGCTCAGAGGCAATGCTGAGCACGCAGGTGAAGTGAAATATTACGGGATTAACAGTCCTGGCATGGATGTTCCCAAAGTACGATGCATATACAAACAAGAACTTGAAAGAAAACTTCTGAGAACAATGCGAGTGATGAGGGTGGGGAGTGGTGTGCCTCCAGGTTTAGCCCCAGGCTGACTGAAGACAAATACGTGCTTCTCCCTCCAGACTGCAGGGCTGCCTCGGAACTGCCATCATGACCCCTCTTCTGCTGCAATTAACTTTATTTGGACTTCAAAAGCTGGTGTGAATGCTGTCTCAGTTTGGTTTCTGTTACAGAACAGAACCACGGGGTAGATACAAAGCATCAGTTAGTGATACATAATTATTTAAGCACCAGTTTTTCAGCTTTCTAACTGAATATGGGGTTTTGGGGGTTTTTTGCTGTTATAGGCAAAGCACATTCTGACGTGCAATGAATTCTGCATAATGCACAGCTTCAGAACAATGCCTCAGCCAGAACAAGTATTTCTTGCCAATACCAATTTCGGTCCTTAGATCCTGGTTACATTAATTGTTATACTGATATCAATGATTCAGCAAACACTTCTGTTGTAAACACTCTCTAAAATTAAAGCACACTCTAAAAGTAGTGGTTTAGTAACAACAGAGTTGTCAGTTCTGTGGAAAGACCGCTGTGTTAAAAAAAGCATTCAAAAGCCTTTACCCAAACACTTTGCACATATAGTTAAGGCATAAAAATTTTTGTCTTATTTGACATTTCAAGGATATTCCCAAGATTTGTAATAACAGTAAACCAGGTGGAACAAATCTCTGAAGAGTATAAAACAGAATATCCAATCTTTTCTAATTACTTTCCAAAGTCTTTTGTCTACTTCACATCTGCCTCCTCCCTCCAAGCCAAATTTTCCCCCAAGTAAACCCTGAAACAGTTGTTGCATTCTCTGACTACTAAGGAATGTGACATCTGGATCCCAAGGCAGCCAGATGGCAGTTCCTCATTGAGGACACACAATTTCCCTTCTCCCTTGACCTGCTGCAACCTGTGATGCCAGCACCAGGGAGAAGGGATATTCTGCTCTTTCCTCTCTCAGTTCTCATTTCTGTCCTTATACCTGAGGAAAGCCAAATCCTATGCTGCTTCTCTGCTCCACACACAGGTCTACTGCTCAGAATGCTGGATAAATTCTAATGCACAACAGTGGTAATTCAGAAATAGAAAACCCAGGAAAATAAGACCAGATTTCTGCTACTCAAAACTTTTCATCTCTCGCATTCACCCAAGTAGTAAGTATTTTTCAAGAGAAAATAATTATACTCATTAAAGGACATTTTCTTTTAGACAAGCAGGACTACCCACGACTGTAAGGCTGCAGAATGAAGTCTGGAAAAGATAGTGAAGTCAACATGTATATACACATATTTGTATACACAAACTAATTCCAGCAAAGCTATCAACATGGCTTGAAAGTATTTTCCATCATGTCTTCTGCATCAAGTTGGTCTCAAAATAATTTCTTTTAAACATAAACTTTCATATACACAACCCCAAATCAAAATACTTATTCTCAGAATGCCTGAGATTTGATTCGGCTGGTTTAAAGAGGTCTGAGACTTCTGGAATGTATTCTTCATTTTCATACACTAAAGGCATCATTTTATTGCCACTGCTGCTATTAGAAAAGCTACTGCTTAAAACTTCAGTTTGTGTAATCTCCATGCAGAGTATTCTGGTGTTAAACTGAGAAAAACAGCCAGAATATAATGAAAGTACCACCATGCTGAACACGTGCAGTAAATTTTGGTGAGACCATCAGCACAATCGTTTATGACATCATGGACAGAATTCCATTCTTCCAAGTATTTACAACACACGTCACTTTTAAAATCTAAAAATACCCTAAAAACTTCCATCCCCATTCTAGAGTACAACAGTACTCCTCTTAGCAGAGGAAAAAAATCCAATCTGTAAACCAAACAGATCTATGAATAGGAAAAATAATTTCTTACTCCTCAACAGAAACAGAAGCCAGGTCTTCACCTTTTCCAGTGCTAGGGCAATTAATTTTCTGTTAGGCCAGGCTGAACTACTTTACCTGATAGACTCAAGTGCGTGCAGAAATCACTGAGACTCCCCTCAGTCTTCTCTCAATAAAGTAGGAAATCAGTAGGTTTCTGATGGAAGATAAGGGTTAGACTTTGAGAAACCATTTTTATGATGCAGCAACTTGGCCAAATTCAGATGTAGTGTCTACTGAGTACAAAAATCAAAATCAACAAAAATTAAGAAAACACATTTCTAGGTATAATTTCTAAGTATCTTGCACTGCAATAACTGCATTAACTGTAAAAGAATTACAATTAAAACCAGCAGATATATTGGGAATTTTGGCCATAAGTCACATCAAAATAATTTAAATGCTTTAGCAAAGAACACAGTGGTCTTTTATACCACAGCAGGGAATCACAGCCTACATGGCTACTCCTGCATTTGGAATGAGTGGATCAGGGAGTTAAACAGTTATATTTTCAAAGAGAAAGGCAGACAGAAAGAACATTGTCAGAGACTATGTAAGGACAAGGAACAGATGAATGGCATCTACTGAGCAGGTAACACAGAACCACCACTGGTACACTGCAAAGCAGCACAAGCTGCTAAAAGAATGAAGAACAGAATTGAAAGACAGGATGATGCACCAATACAGCTTCCTGAACAGCAAAGAACATCATAAATAGTAGCAAAGTTGATTTCTATGGTCACGGAGCTGTGAGAAACTGGAGGGCAGCCAGGTTCCTGGAAAAGATCGATGTGCATTCCAAGACCTGAGAAAGAGTACTGAAAGAAACATATAACTACAAATCAATCTCATTGATACTGCATGAAAGCAAGGTTGTTATTCTGAAAAGGATTCAAAGATTAAAAAAACAACTCAGAACATCAATGTGGATTGATATGACATACACGTGGACAAAGAACAAGGGACAAACCTCAAGAGCTCGATCAGTCATATTCAAGTATTTCAGTAATCATCTCATGTTTGTTGACTTTACTAAAGCCTTTGACTCATGATTGGCTAAGGCTGGAAGTGCTCGATGTGGGTTTTCTATCACTTTTAGACAAGTTATGATATATAACTTAATCAAAGTTATGTCAGAAGTGAGAACAACCTAAAAGTGGCTCTCCCATAAGAAAGGTACGCAGGAAAAGGGGAGATGGTACATCCAATTCCATATTCTGATGGGGACAGCACAGGTTAGAGCATCAGAAGATCCCAGAGGAGGACTGTGACTTTACCCCGACGCCCAGCCAGCCAGCCCGAGGATCCATGGAACACATCAACACGGAAAGTGTGCTGCATGTGAGTTCGGAGAGCCGGGGCGGCCCACTAGGACCTGGGAGGGGACACAGCAGGACAGCTGACACCAAGAGACCCAGGGGATATCCCAGATTAGTCCATATTTCCTTCATTACAAGTGGCACTTCCAAGTTTGTAATTCATTACATTCATCTGTATCAGAATTGTATGAGGTATTTAGAACAAGCACAGGCCCAACTGTACTATGAACAGAATTCCTATTAATGTTTATAGACAACTTTCTGTTAGAGTACTATTTTGGCTGAGTTTTAGCAGTTCTTAGCATGGCTTTCCATTTACTTACACTGGACAAGTAAGTTCTAAACTCATTTCCATCAGGATCTGGCACAGCTCCAATGAAGCCAAATTAAACACCCTGTTTTATGTGCCAGTGTAACAATGGAGGCATAAGAGGACATCACTTACAGCAAGAGTCCCAAGTGAAGCTATAAAGTAATTAATAACATGCTGTCACAATCACAGGTCTCAAGGTGAGAAGAAAAACCAAAAAGTTAATTGCTTCTTAATGATTTATTATTAATACAGTCCTTTATTTTGTTAGATAAGCATCCAGAAATGTATTTAAACAATTACCTAGATTCAAGTTGCTTAACAGCCTCATTAAATTATGTGGGCCTCCTCTCTAACATTCATTGAAAGCTACTCTTGATTTGGGACTGGGGACAAGCAGAGGTGAAGAAGTCAGCAGAGAGGTTATGAAACTGCAACACTTGAAGAATGCTTTTATGATGTATTGAATGCAAGACATTCAGCAATGTGAGCAAGTCACAGATGCAGAGTGAAACTGGTGGTTCCCAACTACATTCTAGGAAGCAGAGCTGTATCAAAGTCATAACACAAAACATCTAAGACAGGGAGCATTCAGCAAAGACATCATTGCACTACAAAAAAATTGTGAAATATAAACATGCGTGACTTCCTTTCTCCCTCAACCACAAATTGATGCAATCTGCCAACTACTGCAGATGAAAGTCTCATTCCTTAAGTATCCTGCAGCAACAATCTGAGAAGCTGATCTGATAAGAAAGCAGACAATTAAAAGAGCATCTTTAACCATGTCTTGGGGTGATTCTGT
>VZRX01004299.1:4943-74501 GCA_013398075.1 Notiomystis cincta | reverse complement strand
ACTTATTCCTCTACCTACTTGTTACGTGTCTCCTTGGTGCTTTTTGTAATTATCTCTGCCACATCCTTGAACAAGCTTTTGCCTCATTTAGAGTGTGCTGTAAATGATACACTTTTGATAAATTAAGCAATAATCAGAAAAAAATTTCAATATTCTGTAAATTTCCATTAAGTTACAGTTATAGTGACACAATTTGCTGTGCTACAGTTCACACTGAGTTAGCCTTGTTTCATTAAAAACCTCATTATTTAGAGATTTATAACTCATCTATAGAAATTCGCCCTAGGGTAAAACTTGACTCTGTTTTTAGCTCAAAAATCCCTTAAAAAATAAGTAATTTGGTTTGTATTTTTTTTTTTTTACTTTTTAAAAAAAATAATTCCACCTGTTTCAAGCTTTTTGTGTCTTGTTACTAAAAATAGCCTCAATTTCAGAAATGTACTATTAGTTATAGTAATAACAATAATTGATGTTAATACAAATTCTACTTATGTAGAGAAGATAGCACTAAAGGGTTCAGACACGAAAGAAACTGGGGTATTTACTCACAAGGGTGTATCACCCCTCCACATTTGGTAGGTGAATAAGACTAATTGTCCCTACTGCACTATGCTTACCTCTGGAATATTGCAGGGAACATAGAAGGAATCAAGATGTGATGGTTCACACATTACTTGCCATGGTGGTTTCTCATAGCTTCTCCTGGAGATTTGGATCACTGTCTGCACTAACTGGTGCCTTTGCCACTCTTCATCCCTTCACTCTTATTTGGATAATTGAACAGGACAGAGAAGTTTTGAAGCAGGAACAGCCAATTGTTAAAGAGTGATCAGGCTAAGAGTGTCTGGGCTGTTCTGGTAGGCAGCTTATAAACACAGAATCAGGCACAGTATGAAAATCAAGGCTATAAATGCCAGTGCAGAGCATGTGTGCTGCACGTATATTTTGGGGATTGTGAACGAATTTATCAGTAGTCTGTTTTCTCTGGTACAGAGTAGCTGGTTCACAGGGATTTATAGACATCCTTCATGCAGAGCCTCAAGGCACTTCAGCAATCAGATTCTAGATCCTGATACACTGAAGCAGTGATGAGATCATGATATCAAATGTTAACATCCTTATATAGGGCAAGTCATTGACACTGCAAATCCTTCCGAGTGCTCCAAGTCTCTTGGGAGAATTTGCTCCCAAGAGGGATCTGAACTGCAGCCAACTGAGAAAAGTCTAAGTTTTCATCCTGGCCTTTTTCTAGCCTCAGCTATGTTGCACCAAAAATAGTTTTGCAGTGTTTCATATTCATTTGTTGACTGTAGTTTCAGAGCCTGCCATACTTAATATTATGTATGTGGCAGACTCAGAGTACACTTGTTTGAGGACACATTCAGCCAATTTGAGCTCACAAATAAGAGTTTTGTGTTCCCACTTGGGTGGGTAAGGTCATTTGTGCACAACAAAATTAGACCACTAATTATAGAGACTATCCTAAAATTTGGTAAAAGGCACGTTTTCCCTAGGCAAAGAACTCACCAGGTTTTATGAGGTTTGAACATTCAAGCTGCAGGAGAAAGCTGATCCTACACAATGTAAGACCTTACTGCTTTTTTATATCAAGTATAAAATATAAGAGCTGCAGTTTTACCATCTACCATATTCCCAGGCCTATAAGAACAAAAATAAAAAGGCTTAACATTTTGCATAGATGCAGTGACTAATCCTGAGGGCTGTGTCTTTGAGTTCCTAATACACTCTGGTCAGCTTTTTGGGTCAGAATAGCTCAAAACCAACCTTGTCAGCAGAAACTGAGCAGAAACTAGTTATCTTAGCAAATAATGGGAATGTCTTGCCTCCATCTGTGTAGCAGATTAATGCTACTCAAGTGGAATGGACTTGGTGATTGTGAGGAGAGGTAATGCTTGAGACTGAAATTTCAGTAATGAAATTTTTAGAAATAGTAGTTAACCAGGAAGTTTGTTCTATGTACATGTGTGATATAAAAGAAACACTGGTAGCACTGGGACATAAACTTGATTTCAGTGCTATATAAACAGTAGTAAAACAGCTTTTTCTGAAATCAGAACAAGGAGTAGATTGCTTTTAAGTAGTGTTTGGGATTGCTGCTAGGGAAAAGAAATACTCAGATGAAAATTATTGATTCAATGAAAAGAAATTTAGATATTATTTTCTATCTCAGCCTATTTTTCCAGCAAAGTTAGAAGACAACATTCTCTGGGCAAGTGAGCACTAACTGTATATTTGGGGTTCAGTTTTCAAATGGGCATTTTCTGTCTTTACCCATTCCCACTGAATTTAATGCCTTTTTTTAACTGAATACCATTGACTTAAGGGTAGCACATCTGTGATGTTAAATTTCCTTGCAAATACTGCTTTTCAGGGATGGCAATTCAGCTTTGTGAAGGTGTGTAGGAACATAATTCACTCTAATCACCTACAGATTTCTGAGGGTCTGGACTAGACCTACCTATGTGCACATGTAAATTATTAACTACAAATACTCTGCCACCTGAAACAAGGAAGCAATGCCTACCTGTTTTTAAGGATCATTTCAAGGGAAGGAAAAAAGCTGCAGTATCTGTAGTAGGCAGATATAAGGAAGCTCTCTGAATATGGCTTCAACAGCCCAGTTCCTAGAGCCATTAAAAACTCACTGAAATTAGAAGATAATGCTGGACATTAAAGCAACAAAAAGAAAGCAATGAAAAATAATTTGGCTTCTTTCAATGTTATCATGAAGATTTTTGAGCTGATTTAAACAGAGGCATGCGACAATGAGCTGTTTTTCGGAACTGGATCTGCACTCTTTCAGTGAACCTGTAGGGGCTTGGGCAACTGCCTTAGTAACATATCTGGCCTATGGGCTTTGTAATGGAGGGAATACTCAGAAGAAAATAGTGAAGACTGTCACCTTTTTTCATGGGAAGACAGCTTTGGAAATGCAAAGCACTGCAAGGCAAATGCTGCAATTAAGATGGATGCACAGCAGCCCTCTCTTTCTGCAGGCAGCGACAAGGAAGGACCAAAGAATTTCTCCTAACACCCACACCTCTCATGCAAAATAAAACAGGGGTTAGGAAGTGAGGTTCCTGATAAATCCTCTGGATAAGACTTCTGCCTCCCATGAGTCGCTGGCCAGCTTTGTGCAGAGCACAGCGTTAAAGCAGAGCTGCCTCTTCAGCAGGGTGGCCTGCCTCAGCAGTCTGCTCCTCTGAGGTCTCACAGTCACAGATGGGAAATAATTACAGTTTCAGAAGCTGCTACAAGTCTTCCTAATGTGTACAAATCCATCTGTGGATACACTGTAATCTCCATACATACCAACAAGAGCTCATGGGTGGGAATTTCTGTAGTTATGTTCCCAACAGCTTGTTTTTAGGAAGGGAAAATGAGGCTGTTGCAGAATCCCTGAATTCCCCTGCTAGTACAGCTGCTTCAAGCACACATCAGAGGGCAGCTGTGGTTTTGACATCTTCTTTCCCTATGATGGGACCCATATCAATCACACAAATCTGGGATGTGTCTGGCCCTTAGGGTCACAGGGGAGAGCAGTACATTTGGATGGGCTCTTCCCACTGAGGATGGTGGGTGCCTCCAGTGAGGCAGCAACGCTGCCCTCTTTGCACTCCCTGTACTCTGTGGGGCTGTTTCACCATCCTGGCCTGGCAGCCAGAGCCAGCTGTAATTCTCTTTACTTTTCTAAGCAGAGAAGGTGCCCTCCCATGCCACCCACTGCTCAGGGTGGCTCTGCTCACCAGAAGGAGCGTAACACAAGAGGGAGATGACAGTGGAAGAATTGATGTATCTGAGAGTCAGAAAATACAAGACTGAAGATGGGTTGTATTTTTTTCTGAGTAGGCAGGAAATTGATGATTTTTTAAAGATTTTCTTCAGTTTGTCTGGATGAGGAAACAGGGGAAGATGGATTACCAGGCAGATATTGCATGATTTGCTGACAAGAAAGATTGTTTTCTGATAGAGCCCTAATTAAAAATTTGGCAGCAAATTGCTTATTAGATGAGAAATGAGATGCTTCAGATGGAAGGCAAAACACCTTGTCATATTTCTCTGAAGTGTCAAAATACAGATCAGTGACTGAGTGTCTAAGCTCTGTTGTGCAGCTGATCACAGTTTATTTCAAAGAGACAAGATTTTCCCTGTCATGGAAGAACTCTTTCAAAGACTGTGTGCCACAAAACTTTCTAACTGATGGGACAGACAGAGGATCTCCTTGTAGCACATGCCTTGCAATGACTCAGCTGTGGAGGGAATCTCCTGGTTAAGAAGATGTCATCGTGTCCATGTGCCACATGGGACTTGTGACAGCAGCACTGCTGTGTCATATTGTCACCTGGGTATGTCTTAATGCCCTGTCACCCTACCTGGGAGGGCAGATTCCAGTAGAACTGAGAAAAAAAAAAAGATGGAAAGTGCATGAGAACAGTTTTGAAGGGAATCACAGCTCAGTTGAGAATAACTAAGCGAGGTATCATTCTGTTAAATTATTGTGAAAGCCTGAAAGTTAAAACAGCTGAATCAGGATGATTATAACAGCCAAATACTGCAAACCAATCAGTATGATAGATAAAATTCAATTGTATGTCTGGGATAACAAGACCAACCTTGCTTGAGGCTGCTGAGGCAAGGAAGGATAGCCTGGGAGATGATATGGGGTCCTGGACCCTGGGACAAGGGAGCCCTCGAGGGGTGGGCAGGGACAGTCAGGTCATCAGTGTCCCCAGGGTCCAGGCAGGCACTGAAAGCCAGCTGGGAGCACAGCAGTGACAGGAAAATGCAGTTGTTCTTGTACCTCTCCCTGTCACCAGCCATGTCCACGTGTCCACCACCACCCTGTCTCTCACAGGGAGACTGCTTAACCCATACAGTTGTCAAAACCAGATGAAGCTGTTGATCAACCTCCCTTAGATGTCACCGAGGCAAACTGTGCACCTGCATTTAGTCCTCCTGCCTTGTCCTACGAATTTTCTCTTCAGACCATTCATCATCCTGGTACTTTTTGCCTGTGTGCTCGCTGGTTGTTGACATTTTTGGCAGTGATAGACATCTGTGTTCCAGGGATTTGCTTTTGCTAGACATGTTGGTTAAGTGTGAATGAGAGCTCCAGAAATGCCTTGCTGAGTTACCACTCTTCAGCTACAGCCTGGTGGACGTGTCTTGCCATCTGCTCCTACCTTGTGAACTTGCTTCCCAGTGAGTGGTGATCTAATGGAGAATTTCTGCTTGTAAAACACAACACACTGTACTGTTCAGTAAAAATTCATATATGTTTTCAAAAACAGCATGGAAAACTGCTTTCTGAAGGCTCTTCCATCAGTCAGCTGAAGAAATGGTAAGATACAGGGCTGGAAATTAAAACTCAGCAAATATAAGAAATTAACAAGCAACTTATCAAGACCTGTGGTGAATTTATCACTAGTGTTTTTTTGGAGGTGAAGGTATTTTTTTTCATTTTAAAAGTTATATTTTACTTCAAAAAGAAATTGAAGCTGTGCAACAGAGGCAAGATGAGATTCCTTCTGGAACAAATACAAGCAAATATAAATAGAGAAAGAAAGAGAAAGTGTTTTGACAGTACAAAAGTGAAAGCCACTGATTCTATTAGCAAGGATTTCTGGTATAAATTAAGATTGTCAGTTAGAAATGAAGAAAATCTAACTGGATAAAGCCCTGGAGAGCCTGGGCTGCTCTAACAGCTCACCCAGTGCAAAGTAGACCCTACTTCAAAAAGAAGGCTGAACAAAAGATCTCCCAAGCTCCCTTCCAGCCTGAATTATTCTCTGATTTGTACAATGCTATGATTCTATGAAAGAAGAGACATTGATATATGAGCTGGTTATGTGCTGTAAAGTGGGGGTGTGGACTCAGACTCCTAAATCTCAGTGTCTGTGAGGTATGTGCCTCAGTGTGAGCTGGATTGCTGAGGTCCTAAGGTACTCAACCAAGATCAAGTTGTTACAGAAAATGGAGTCTGCAGAGGCTCATTTAAGGTGGAGATTAATAGCTAGCTAGGTGCTATTGACTGTAATATAGACACACACATACAGACACATAAATTTTGGAGTCCAGTTCTGGAGCTGCATGCCATCAGTCAGGACTATGATATGGCCATGAAAAAGACAAATGCACCCTTGAGTATGTTGCACAAAATGTGCTTTCCAGAGGTAAAGTCCAAATGTTATTTCACTGGGTCTTGCTACCATTTCTCTTTTAATTGCAGCTTACCATATTCAAGATTAATGATTGAAGAGATAAAGGCTACTGAAATGATCAGTGGAATTTCACAAAAACCTTGTTATCTGCAAGGAATTGAGTTTCTATTAGACTTGTAGCAAACTGAGGACTATAGTTTCTCTTTCTAAATACTTTAGGAGTTAAAACCACAAAGGATCGAGGGAACAGTGCTGACATGAAATGATTTAACCATTATTTGTTTGGGGACTAGATCAAACTAATTACCAATCAATATTTTTGTTAGTGTCAATCCAGCACAGGCATGCAAAAATCAATACAAACTCTGCTTAGGTAAAAAGTGATTAATAGTTAAAAATTTTTAGTGTTAATATAAAAAGACAAAAATCATGTTTGTAATTTGCTAACATTCTTATACTCACACCTTTCTTGCCCTGGAAAAGCAAGAAAATCAACAGATTTCAACAGCATCATCATGAGAAAAGCTCCAAAGTGCCTTTAGTTATGTCATTTAATGCCCCAGCTGTTAATAATTACATATTTATTACATAAATATCAGAATATGTGTATCCTCTTCTACCTATCAAATGTAATTTCCATATTTTTGGCATGCTCATGGGAAATGACCTTACTGGTACCTTTAAAAAATCCTTTATGTTATTATTTCTAACCTCATAAATATCTTTATACAAACTTACTATCAACCATCTTCTTCAGTTTCTAAACTCATTCTAGTACAACAAAATAATGCCTTGCAGGCATTATTTTTTTATTATTTATTTTATTATTTTTGTGTGAATAACCAAAAATGTCATCTTCTGTGACCAAAAGAAAAAAAGAAATTAAAAATAAAAGGAAAATATGGTACTAGTACTGTTTTTCCAATCTAGGCACTTTCACTTTTTTTCCCCAATTAATAACCACAACTTCCTGGTTATTCCTATGTTGGTTTTGCTCTGCACTGGAATGTTCTTTTTGGCTGTTACTCTCATTCATTTTGGATAATTAACCAAAATTATTCCCGTTTGCTTCTCTGGCCGTTGCCTTGCTCTTCACCCTTGGTAAACTCTGCTCCTCAGCTGCAAACTCTGCCTGTACCTGCAAACATTTGAGGTCCAGGTTAAGCCTTGCAAATCATGCCTTGGACTCAAGATGTTTATGTCTTCATAGCACGTTCAAGGGTGGCACTGCACTTGCACACATTTTATGTAGGTTCTGTTTTTAGGCAGACCACTAAATGGGCAGTTGGGAGTTACATAAAAATACCTGTATTTGGGCCAAATGTTGGTAAAGACGTGGGGAATGACGCAAAATAGGGCTCTTGAGTCCAAACAACAACAAGCGCTGTTGGGGCAGGGTGTAACAACTCCCAAGACCCCAGACATTCTTCAAGATGTTTTCTCTTATAATGGTATATATTTAATTATCACTCTCTTTTTACAGATATATATGTGTGTATTTGCTTAATTGTTAGCTTTATTAACTTATTAACCTGATTTTCTGTTTCATTAAGCAGATGGACTATTTGATACATAATTAAACTATGAAATCTTAACTTGCCATCAGCACACGTTGCAGTCCTGATTTTCTGCATTCTTTCATTTAGATGGTCTAAAACATTTACCTCCTGGTGTTAAATTTTAATTGGAGGTTTAGCTCGGTATGAAACTGCACAAACCAATGCTATGTTGTTTTCATTGACCAAACACATATTTTAAGATTTCTTATACAAAATTTTTGAATACTTTAATAAGGGAGATAGCTTTTCCCACTTTCAGCTATGGGAATATGGGAATATAGCAAAGTTAGCGAAATCAGACCTGTGAGAAGTGCAATGTAAGTTTTTGTGGCTTGGCCCCAAGCTTTTGAGAGTCTGAACTGCAAGTATAGCCTGACCTCTGAGAAAGCTCTCACAATAAGCTCTCTTTCCTAATTCAGAAACTTACAGTCAGTCTCCAAATGTACAGGGACTGAAATAAAATGAATAAATTTGAGTTGGACTTTTTCTTCATTTTCTGAATGACAGAGTTATAAGGCCCTGGAATGAATTTCCAGAAGAAATGGTGAGGAGAGACAAGGTTGTTTTCTTAGAAATAAAACCTAACAAGTTTCAAATTAGGATATTTAGTTCAACTGTCCACAAAACCAAGATATTAGCTTAACATATCTCATTTGGTTCTGTGTTCTCCATTCTGAATTCAGAAAAAATCCCTTTGGTTCAATTCTGTACAAGTCAGGCTCACACACTGTGGTCCCTCTGGACTCAGAGGTTATGAATTGTGCTAAATAGCAACATCTATCACTGTCATGTTACTTCTAAACTACTGTGCTTTGCTTTCTAGTATGGACAGATGCCTGTGAAGTTCTTTACAAGCAGTGGAAAAATCCACAGTAAAAAAGAAGAATTGCAAAAGGTGGTCTAGCAATCTTTACCTTGACACCATGCAAGTAAGCCAACGAAATGAGAAAAGTTTTTCCAGCAGCTAGATTTTATTAGATTGTGTAAGAGACTAAAGATGTCAATTATACCTAGGCTGAACACTAATTCTTGTGGCATCCCACTAATCACCTCCCCACAATGTGATGAATGTCTGGTTATCATTACCATTTGTTTATAGGCCTCCACACGAAGGAGGATGTTTCGAGAGAATAAATGCTTTATTCCATTCCTGGCCCTAAGAGAAACTACACCAGTGACAGCTGCTCTCAAAGAAGGAAATTGTTTGTGCCAGTTATAGCCAGCCAGGAAGGAAGCCAGCTAAAACCTCTTATAAACACCAATGAGACTAAGTATAACTGGTTTATTCTGCTTACTATAGTGAGGTCAGCTTTTCCTGTCCCATTTTTGAAGAACTTCATCTCTATTGGGCAGAATGGCAAGATTTCACCTACCTGTACTGCAAAATACTGTCTGAGAATTCAACCTACATTAATAGTCTTCATCTGCTGTAACTTTTCTTCTAGTCAGTGAAAGAAATTGACTCTATGAAAGTTTCACAAGGATTAGCAAACACTTGAAATCCTCCTTTGTTCTGTTGTTGAGCACCCACGTGCTCAACTTCAAATAGTTTTCCATCAGCATTGTGAAGTGTTTTTCATTCGAGTCTTTATCATGAAATGGAAAACTGCTTATCTATAAATAGCAAACAATGACAAAAGAGCTAAATAGATGTGTAGGATGGTGGGAGAAATTCTGTATTCCAGAATTCCCAGTGCAGATCCCTGTTCCACAGGGGTGGCACTGTGCACCATCTCTGCTGCAGGCTGGAGGTTTGATTCCGTATGAATAAAGTCTGAGTGAACAACTGGGGTTTGTTTTAGAACTCAAATCAAGGAAGGTAACTAAATTAGACAATACTGAAAAGAAAACATTCAGGTTTTTTCAATAAACAGAATGATAAGCAAAAAAGGAAAAGGGAAAAAGAAAGCTTGGTTTGGTGCAGACACAATGTTTTAATTTTGTTTTTAATAACGGCAAACCAATTCAAAGTCTCACCTACAAAAGTACCATCCTCCTTGGTCAATGGTGTAGGCACTCAACAAGGCTGCAGGATGTCTAATAGAAATTCATTTGCTGCCTGATAGGTTTAAATCTGAGCATCCCATGCCTAAGAACAATGCCTATGTTATATGATGGACACATTGGGAAAGTACTATTTGAATAAATGAGAACTCTTGCTTAGAAATCGTGTTTGAAACCTAATATATTTCTTTGGCACTTTGTACAGTGCATTATAAGTTCATTCATGCACACAGAGTATATCTTTTCCCTTTTCTTCCCCCTACAACCTGGTGAATAAAGTACTTGAGCCAAGATTCAACAATTTTCACAGGAGAAAGTAGGAAATAGCTCAGCCTGAAGTACAAGATGGCAGGGCAGTCACATAGAAAGATCCAAGGCCTTTTTGGGAGAAGGTGCAATCCAAACCCTGTTTTGCATACTAAATGAGTCCTGTAACTAGAGTAAGTGGGAGAGGAAAAGGCTTAAGTCCCCATGGACAGAAATGTTCTACATATCCACAGTTCTCATACATCCCAAACTTACACATAATCTTTCAGGTTGTGTACATTTTTGTATTTATGTTCCTAATGATGCCAGATATTTATTTATGGGGCCTAGCAAAGTTTTTTTTTTTTTCCTTCTTGTAAATGTATTTTCATTAATTTGTTTGCTCATTGATCTGCACAATTCTGTTCCTGCACTTACTTTTACAACTGCTTTTCTCCATTCTAAACACAGGAAGAAGACACAGATATGATTTTAAAATCAAAGGCCCAGAACATTACAATATAATATAATCAACAGCATCAAACACAAGGCTGTTATTTTGAAGGTGAAACACAGGGAGTGTTGTCCTGAATAATGGCAGCTGAGATGAGGTAGTACAGGTGTCTTGGAGACTGTGAGACTCAGAGAAAGACAATTAAGTCTCAGTAAGAGTGAATATGAGGTATTTGTTTCATTAATGAATTTACAATAATATAGCAAGATTTGGTTGTGTCTTTCTTCCCAAAGATGCTGATCTGTTCTTCTTACTTCAGGATTTGGACCATAGCCCAAATATTTTCTTCTCTAGAAAGCAATTCCCACCCACTTTTAATGCAGAATGTTTCAAAGCCAACTGTTTCCTTGAATTAGAGCATTCACTCCCTTTCCCAGCAGAGTCATGGCTCCTGGGGTCAGAAAAAGATTTTGCTCTGTTGTTTTTATGAGTATCTTGCAGCATCAGGCTCTCAACTTTGCTTTGTGTCTTTTTATGTTACTGTAATAAAAATAATTGTTTATAGCATATAATTTGCAGAAGTCACCTGGGAAATTTCTTGCAGGGGTAGGGCTTATAAGCATTTCAAGGGTAATTCATTATATTCCTTTTCTTTCCTCTTTCTGTCACTCCACTCAGAGATTTCTTTCACTTTTCAGAGCAAGGTTGGCACAGGAAAAGATTCAGATTCTTTAAGGAATTGAGATAAGAGAGAAAAACTAAGAGCAACTGGAAAAGAAACTTTCAGAAAACCAAATCTTCCAAGTTAAAAAAAAAACTCTAGTGAAGTAGGAAGCTATTTGTGAAAATACTTTAAACAATACATACAGAAACCCAGATTGCAAATATTTAGCAATTTTTCTATAAATATTTGGTTTGTTGTACCTAAATCCTCCTAGATGAACCACTGGATGTATTTTTCCACTCTTAATTTTCATCCAAATTTGACCAAGGTAAAGAGAGGTTAGACTAAAAATTATGAAGTTATATTGAATCATGGCAGAGAGAGAAACAGTAAAATTCCCTATTCCCATGTTTTAAGTTATTGTTGTTTTAAGTTATTGTTGTCTTTTTGTTGTTGGGTTGTTTGGTGGGGTGTTTGTCTTTTAAAAGGTGCCAGAAGCTCACCACCACATGAAGTGGTGTGTTTATCAGGAGAACTGTGATCCCAATGGGAACAAAGTTATTTTATTCTATTCAAATACTCTTCAGAGACTCAAAGGGATAATGAACAAAGCTGAGGCAGGCAGAATGAGCAAAGTTTGGAAACACCAGGCTAACAGTGAATGGAGCATTTGCATGTACTGTAAGTACCCAGGAGTGGAGAACTCTGCTTCTATCAGGGAATCTTCACCTCAAAACAACTAAAGCTTGCAGGGTTGTTGCATTCCCTTTCCACTCTCCCTAGGCAAAATACACCCTGCTTCTTTACTGCCTATCTATCTACAAAAGGATGTGTAGCACAAAACACACATAGCCCAACTGGGGGCTTACTCCTCAGCATGCTGAAATCAATGAACATCTTTTGTGAGTAAGTACAGTTATTCTTTGGCCAGGCAGAAAGGAAACTCTTGGGAAAATAAAAGAAAATGAAAGCTGAGATGCTGCACTACTGAATTATAAAACTTCCTTTCATTTTATAGTCCTCTAGATGTAGACAGACTTTAGTAACAGCTGGTTTCATCAGCTCCTTTATCCTGTTGCAGAGAATTGACTGAAGTGATCCATAGGTACCTACACAGAGAACTAGTATGATATTAGTTGTCTGCTAGCCACAGGCAGATGTGTCAGGTGCTGTAGGGAGTCTAGGATATCACTGGACTTCTGTATTTAAACAGCTGAAGCCATCTTCATGACAAGCTGATCTTTTAAAGGTTTGCACTTTTCAATTTTTGTTTAATCAGATGAACTTTTACTGATTCAACAAAAAAGGTTCACTTACTATATGGAGGGTGAACCCTTCCCCACCCCCCCCAGTCTTACTCAGTTGTTAATATTTTGCCAAGAAAAAGTATTTGTAACTTCCAGTGGCTGGTTGCTGTTATTTCTTCCCACAGGCTAAAGAAGCCAGATTTCACCTATGACAGGGCCTTATAGTCTTGAATGAACAAGTGTCTGTCATCTCCTGAAGAAGTTTGCATTCAAAAGACAAAAATCTTCCTGGTTTCAACACAAAGTTCAAGTGGAATTTGGTTCTCAAGAAGGGAAGTGCCTGGAAAGCTGTGGAATTGCTGGTTCATCACTGTCATGGTGAAACAATACAAGGTAAGGGCAGATTCAGTGTCTGAATGACTTCAGAAATTTCCTGTGAGGGAGGGTAACTGACCCTTATTTTTTTATTCCCAGCAGTCTTTTCTTTAGTGTGCTGAAATTCATATGGCAAAAGCTCAAGGCAAATTATCTTTCTCACTTTAATTTTTTTTTTGGTCTGAAACAAGAGCTCTGCTGAACTACCCACTGCATTCTGGATGTCTCTGCATTCAAATGCCCTTTATCCTATTTTCCTTTAATTGCCAAAAGAAGATTCGATTGCAGTTAGAAATGGCTTTTTTTTTCCCCTCCCATGTGCATAACTATTATCCAGTCAGGGAACGATCTTGCATTTGTGTCAAAATTAATTTTTTAAGCTACTTTAAATTGTCCTCTCTTGCTGCAATTACAACATTGCACAATGAACCCTTCATATTTTGATATCCAGAGGGAGGTAGTTCAATAAATATTTTTAATTGCCCATTTTGTGTTTCACAGAGGTGAGATTCCCAGTATGAAAAATATCCAGAATGTCTTATTATACTCAATTCTTTCTCTCATATTAATTTTTACAGTACCATCCCTGATGGGACATTACCATTCCCCAGGTGTACACACATCTTCTGTATGTGCAGCCAGTATCAGAATCACCATACAAGGATTTCAGGGATGGGCAGTTGGACCTATTATTTGATGCCAGTAAAACATGAAGCTGTTTTTGGCTATAATATACTATGACTCAGTAACGTTCTGTTTGTCTGCTTCAAGTGGCCACTTGGTAAATGTTTATCCTATACTTTTAGAAGCATGAGCTGTTTTCATTTACAATTATAATTTTCAATTGCTTGCTTTCCACAAAATTTCTTTATCTTTTGACAGATTGAGTCAGAGTCACAATGTGAGATTTTCTTGCTACAACACATTAATAATTTACTGTGTGCAAAACTAGTTGGGAGCTTTCACGTGGTTTACGTTTAGAGGAAGGAACCACCACGTAAGCTTTGCAAGTTTAATTTCTAATGCACCTAGATCCCAAGGATCTTCCTTGTTCTCCCTATGTTTGTAACTTTAAATGAAGTAAGTACTCAGTTAAAAATTTCACCTGATTCCTTCTTTTTATCTAGTGTTTTGTTAATTAGACATGGTTATACCTCTTCCTTTCCCCTTCAGGTTTTCAGGCTTTTTTTTTCCTTCCTTAGTGGTTTTTAATAGATACAGTAACAACACAAATGCTCTTGTCATTTCTCTTTTCATATGTTTTGAAAAAAACCCCAACTAGTTCATAGATTGAAATGAAAACCTCAGGGTTAGGAAGTTAGGAAACGAACAGTATACTATTAGAAAATCTCTTGACTAACTAAGAGAGTAAAATAAAACAATGAAGAAAACCAAAGCAATAGGCACTCAGTGGGACTGAAAAGCCATCTGTATCCTTCCCTTTCCCTAACGCTCCTTTTCTCCTCGTCTAGCTTTTAAATTTTTAATTTGTGTCTTGTGAAAGAAGCTGTGCTGTGACCCCTTGCATACTGGAAGACCAAAAGTGAAAGATGCTGCCATAGGTCTTCGTGCCGAAGATGACCAGAGAACACCCTCATCAGAGTCAACAAGGAGCAAAGGCCACCCAGGAGACGCCCATGGAGGAGGTCAGCAAGTCAGTTCCCGCTCATATAGAATTACGGGGATTTTTTCTGTTGAGTTTAAAGGGAGCAGAAGCAGGTCAAAACATGGCCAAGATGTGCTTTGTGTAGGAGTCCCAGCAGCTATCTGCTTTCTGTACATGATTTTTGTCACTCAAAGGGAAGGACCATGTGTGTAGAGAAGAGTGGGACAGTGCCCCAAAGAAGTGACAGCTCTCAGAAGTCTGTCATCAGAGTGGAAATGTCAAGCTACATAATGATCTAAATCTCAAGCATATAAAATAGGAGAGATTGATGGCAAGAAAATGAATCACCTCCATCTACCAAATGCCCTGTTTTTGCACTTCTGCAGAGTTATGTTAAGGGTAATTTATAATGCTTTTTCTGGATATCCAAATGTTATGACATCAGATGCAGTTGTTTTCCTGGAGAAAGGGCAGAAAGGGTAAGCTGTTTAATGCTGAAATCATCTGCATGGATTTATTTCTTGTTCTGTTTATAATCTGGTTTTTTGCTTACTGGTTCTATTATTGTATGGAAAAAACCCAAACAACATTGGACATACATTGTTAACAGGATGAGGAAATGGCCTGAAGCACCAGGAGAGCTTTGGGGTGGACATCAGGAAGAATTTCTTCACTGAAAGGAGAGTCAGACAATGGAACGGACTGTCCAGGGAGGTGGTGGAGTCACCATCTCTGAAACTGTTCAAGAAACAACTGCACACAGTACTTAGTGCTATGGTTTAATTGGCATAATGGTGTTTGGTCAAAGGTTGGACTCAATGATCTTGGAGGTCTTTTCCAACTTTACTGATTCTATGATTTTATGACATCGTCTCCAACATTTTTGTTTCTTCCATTTAAAAGTAGCACTTGAAATTTTAATGCTTCATTGTCATTCTTAAGTCGTATGAGTGTGTACATCTTGTACACTTTTATCAAACTATTGTTTTTAAGCAAAGGAAAAAACAGTTGCTATATAGTTCCAAACAAAAGTTTCAAAATATTCAATATGTAGAATATTTTTTTTCATGTTACAGTGAAGAGCTTAATAAAAAAAGTTGTGCTGACAAATCTGTCTTTCTGTCATGCAGAAAGCTTTTTCTGAGTATGTTGATCAAGGTCCCTGCTGTTTGGGATGGCATTCTTCTGCCCAAAGATAGGCACCAAGGCATCCATTCCCCCATCAGGGTTGATATAGAGAAACACAAATACAAAGGCAGAAGCAATGCAGTGAAACCCCTGAGGGAGGTTTCTCAGTTCCTGGGTTAGCCAGGAATTATGCACCAGGAGAGGTGCCTTCCAGAGTGCTTACTCCTCCAGACTATGTCAAATTTTGACAGCATACTTTTACATGATCTCAGGTAGGTGGATGCCACCTGTAGCGTTGGAGAAGGAGGTGGTTCTCCTCTGCTAGATTTGCCAACTCGTACTCACTCTGCCCCAAATGGAGTCAGAGATGGGGCCTCTGCTGTATTTCTTGACACATAGAAGAGTTTTCTTTGCTCTCACTGTTCCTCAGCCAGTCATGCATCAGGATAGTGATGGGGCATGTAAAGGTAATATGAAATGATCTTTATGTAAAAAAGCATAAGGCAACAGAGTTTGGAAAAGTAAGGCTGGCAGACGGCAGCTTGACTTCAGGATCAACAGCACAATGAGGGAGCAGAGAGAGGCAAGATAGTCAGTCCCAGCTTGGGACCATCTGGCCAGAATATCAACCTATAAGCTAGAGAGCAGGGGAAAAAAATAATAAATTCGATCAAACAGCTGGAAAATCTGCAAGTCAGCCAAAAATAATCTGCATAAAACTTGGCTAAAAGCCTGAAAAACTGCAGATGGTTTTTCAGTGATCTTCACCCCTTGTTTGGGGCTCTCCCATCAAATCCATTGAGAGCTTTAGTGGAGAGGAAGAATGAAGGGAACACTCGTGCCCACACTTGTCAGGCACGCATGGGGAAGACCTTGTTTTCACCAGAAAGGGAGCGAAAGACACTTCTTAACTTGGTCACTGATTCAGAGCTATGTAAAAATCCACTCTGGAAGCACAAATGAAGGATCAAGGTTAACACTCTCTGTGTCCCTAGACCCATCATTTACCAGCTCAGTGACCATGATGGAACTGCAGAGAGGTTCTGTTTGGTTTATAGATAAGTGCACAGAAGAGTTAGAATGAAAAGTATTTGTTTCTTTCCCTGTACCCTTCCTCCCTTTTTCCTTTTCCCTCTCATGCTCTCTCTGCTCCTTATAATGGTGTTTTTTTAGAGACACAGGTCCACAGAGCTGACTAAGATCTTTGGTGGTCCTCTCATCCTTACTTTGCTCTGTGTCCCGTTATCTCATCTGCACCAATTCCAAGGTTTGAAAATCCACATTAAAAAGGATTCAAAAGGGTAACACAATGAGGATATCTCATCTCAAAAGAAAGACCCATAGGGCAAGAAAGTCCAAAGAAAGCTGTTGAATTCTCACAATTATTACTGGAAACAGGAAATGACTGTGGATGCCTGTGTTCCAGCTAGGAGGGAAGCAGTCAGTGAGGATGGTGTTGGGCAGTGGGCTGAGGTTGGACTGTATCTCAGTGTGCAGGAGCAGCATGTATTTAGTGCACAGCAACAGCCTTGGCCAGGTGGGCAACATCACAGGGCTCTTTACAACACTGTTTTTAACTAAAAGAGTTTAAAATTCAGATTACAGTTTAGATTACAGTGAGGGTAGTGAGGCATTGGCACAGGTCATCCAGAGAGGTGGAGGATGCCCCAGCTCTGGAGACATTCAAGGTCAGAATGGACGGGGCCCTGTGCCATCTGATACAGTGGAAGATCTCCCTGATCATTGCAGGGTAGGTGGACTAAGAGGCCTTTAAGGGTCCCTTCCAACCCAAATGAGTCTATGGTCCTATGATTCTGTGAACTGCCACTAGATGGAGAGCTTTAGATATACTCTGTGTACATACGTCCCTATGCCAAAATTTAAAGACTCTAAGGCTGGAAGGTAGCTCTATTATCCTTAAGTCTGAGCTTCAGCAAAAGAAAAGGCAGAAAATTTTGCTTAAAGACTTCCACGTTGAGATCATCATTCTTTGCTGTGCCAAAACATAGCTTCTAAGAAAAGAGATACCCTGTATTTCAAGACATCATACAAGAATCTACTGTATCTGTACCCAAGGTGTTCAAATGGCTCTTCAGAATACGCACTTCATTTTTCATCTGGTTCTTGTCTGCTTGGAATTCCAGCCATCACATGCATATTTTTACTGTGTTTTTTGCAAGTTGTTTTTACAAACATTATGCCAATGGTTTATAACTGAGCTTCTATCGGCATTTTTTCATTTCTGCCCTATATTACCCTGAGCTGGTGTGTGCAGGAGTTATCTGGCATTAGTGGAGAAGCTAAGTGTTCTGTATGAGTTTCAACACTCTGAATTGTTAAATTGCATTTTTGTTTTAAAAACACTAATTCCTCAATTATCACAGTTTTGAAGGGGAGAAAAAGGCTTTGCTAAAGACTTCTGCCATTAATTTAACAGGTTCCAGTGAGAGTTCAGTACTGTCTGGTTTAATTTAAGCAGGGTTACCTTGAAATGCAGCGTTCATGACTACTAATTTCTACTTCAAAAAGAGCTGAAATTCAGTCATCAAATTATTCCATCAAAGTTTAAAGCAATGTTAATAACTCTCCTTCTATATTGTTCCTCGTAGTTCTGTGAATTATTTTAGCATTAGGAAGCTGGATCCATATAGCTCTCTCACCTCACCAAGACTTTTCAGGGCTTTCACTAGAGGCAGAGAAATATGAATAATACCATACAGGAGGCTTCTTACAACAAAACAGCTTTCCTTCTGTGTTTGTTCTAAGTTCAATCCTATTGCAGGGGACATCAGATGGAAAACTCCTCTGCAGAACACAGGGGATAAGGCACACTGGATGTCCAGGCCTGCCTTACTCAGGCATGTCCAGGCCAAGCAGGGACAGGGGACATGTTGTCACAGTCCTTGTCACAGCTGCCCCACCATCTCTTGCTGAGAGGTCACCTCTTGATCTGTGCCCTCCCTATCCAAGCCCTCTCCAAGTCACAGGATGTCATCATTTGCCTTCTCTTGGCCTGCATCAAGCTGTCCATCTATGGTGACAGCAAACCCAAGTTTCCTAGAGAGGATATAACTGGGCCTGTGGAGCTAGCTTCCTTCCCTTGTCCATTTGCTCCAAGTGGAGCACTGTCACACACTGGTCACCAACCCAGATGCCCTCTGTGCAGGATGGAGGCCTGCAGAGATGCTCTGCTGGGTGGCCTCCTTCTATTTCCTTTCCATTCATGTCTAAAACCTTAACCCTCACACCCCTTCCTCTCTTTGCTCTTCATCATTATTTGGCCTTACATCTCTTCTTCCTTTATCTTCCTCTTCTTCTGAACCCCCTGTCCTGACAGCAAAAGAGAAAACGACAGAAAGCCAGCCTGTGATTCCCTTTAGAAAAACAATGTTTTGGATGGCTCTGCCACAGGGAATGTTCCCAACTCCTGCACTCTGAGGCTGCCTCATGCCCAATGGACATGAAATGGACTCAGTGCTCTGCGCTCCATGGGGTTAAATCTGCAGGAGTTTTCTGGACTGTTGAGAAGGATAAAGGCCTTGTATACTGTTGAGGAACTGAGTTTGCTGGAAAAATATTTGCAGTTATTTTGGTGCCATCTACGTTGAGGTGATACCTTCCTCTTTCAAAGAGAAAAGTATTGCTTTCAGTGATAGAGACACAATTTAATGGGACAAGGTTGCATGAAGTGTCCAAGAGATGCCAACCAGTTGGGAAGAAAGCAGGAGCTGGTGGGGAGCTCTGCAGCATTCAGTGCAGGAACATACTGGCTGTGAGAAGTAATTGCAGCGATGGCTTAATGAGAGCTAGACACACCCCTAGTTGCTCAAAAGAATGAAGATGGGGAGGTTTCAGGAAGGCAGGAAAGAGAAAAAGACCTTTTTCTCTTTTTCAAGAAGGCAGGTTTTGCTGGCTTCCTTCTGTGGGAGGTGTTTTTATGCCCTTAATTTTGCCCAACCTCCAACCATAAAGAACCTCAACACTGAAGCATCTGCTTTTGTTCATTCACTTCTCAAACTCATAGAGGAAAGTTAGACAGGAATCTGATCTTTCTGAAGTCTGCATTTTCATAAATATTTCCCTTTAGGAGTTTGTGAAATTGAATTTTGGTTGATAACCCTCCTTTGTTCACCTAGCCTTATATCCTCAAGAGAACAGTGAGAAAAATGAAAAGACTTTAACAAAATGTAATCATGGCAATTCAGTACAATGGCATGGAGACAAAGATAAGATGAGAAATAAGGTACTGTTCTCTCTGATTTCCTTGTTCCCTCATTTAAGTGATAATTTTAATACCTTACCTTTGATAGATATAATTACAGTAATTGGAATCTGACTATTTCTGGGACCTATGCTGTGCAATACTTTTTCCCTTTGATATTTGTGTCTTTTAAACTAATATAAGATCTTTAATCTACTAAATAAATACCTAGGCCCTTATTCTCTGCTATGTCCATGCACTTTGTGCTTCTCAGGCAAATAAAAGCTGCATTAATGCCAGCATAAGAAACCATGGGAGTCTATGCTCTGGAAAAATGAAAAGGGGCAATTCAAAACTATTTTAGAATTTCTGGGACCACAATGATGTACAAGCACTGTTGTGGGATATGTCTTACCTGTCTCTCACCATGTAAACATTATCCTGGTCAGCTGTTCCTAAGAACAGAATGGCAGAAGAAGGTGAGTCCAGAGGGGCAGGTGTTCAAGGGAGAGAGGAAAAGAGTTTTGTGTTTTCTTGCAGACTGAGGAAGAGGTAAGGCAAGATGAAAATGCTGGAGAAACAAGACAGTGAATCTGCTTGAGATGATGTGCAAGTCTGCAGCATGGCTCTGGGAGGGTGAACTGTCCCCAGAGACTCTCCTGGCAGGCTGAGAGACTGCTGCCATCCAAGTCTTTCAGCCTCTGCAAAGGCTGAGAGTTAAAGTCTCCTAAACCTGCCCATCTAGTTTTGGTTTAGATGTTTTGTTAATGTCAGGAGAGAGGTCTGGCTTAGTTGCTTCCCCAAGTTTGTGTATGGCCAGGAATTTTCTTCTGCTTTGTCTCTGAGCTGAGGTAAATGGAAGTATAAATACTCTGGGGAACAGACCACTGCCCAGCCAGCCCTACAATTTGGGAAGGGCAAAAGTCCAGGTTATGTTCCTTACTGTGCTCAGCTGCCTCTTGGCCACTTCTCAAAGCATAACCAGTGCACCCACTGTCTTCCACTAACACCGTCCTGCGCTACAGCCATGTTACATGACTTGTGGGCAGTACAAAGAGCCAGCGCTGTGAGCATCCTTGAGCTATAAATAGCCCCCCCCCAGAGTAGTGCTTGTGCCACCAAAACCTTTAAATATGAAATCCTACATCTTCAGGTATGCCTACGAAGGCAGGGAATTTTTGAGCCGAAGGAGTGGGCATGTTTCTGTTCACACTCTTCAGCAACTTTGGTAATATTGGGCAGGTTTGACACCTTGGCATGAACAAGTGCCTTTGTTTGTAATAGCTGGTGGGATCAGAAAGGTCATGCTACAGCAGATATCCATAGCTTGGCTCTTCCTTAGCTCACTAAACCTGTGGTTTGTGTCTGAGCTTCTCTTAAGCTAAAGCCAGTACAAAAGGTCATAGTGTTGTCGGACTGCATTTAATTTTCTGTTATAGATACAGCTTTTGTGTCTGCCCCACTTTCTTGGTGCATTATCTGGGAGATGGAGTAAAGACTATGGGAGAATATTGCTGGGATCAGAGGAAGAGAACAGGCTTGACACTTTTAATGTGCTTACACTGTGTGAAGAACATAATTTTACTGAACTTTTTTCACTTAAGTTTTACCGAGGTCTTTCTAATTCTTGCCAAATTGTTATGCACCTCTCACGACTGAAAGTAAGATAAGTGCACAATAATGTAATTCAGCTTCACTGATCTTCTATCCAGTTGTGAGAAAGGAAAAAAGGTATACCTCGATGTCTTCTTCCATTTTAGTAAGTACATTTCAATAGTTTCTCATTCGGGTCTGTTTTGTTTCAATCCCTTGAAAAGATGATGAAATAGAAAATAATCCTCCAAATGAGTAACAATAAAATTATAGTGATTCCAGATGTCTTTTTGGAATAAGGCATCTAGACTTGTAGGTCAGTTTTGATTCCACTGATAATTTCTGTTGGCATTTTCTTGTTTCCCTTAAAGGGAGATCCCTTTACAGTATCATAACCCTGAAATATCTTGGGTGATTATCTTTTGGGGAAGGTGCTCCATATGCCAAGAAAGCTTCCAGAGACATCACATGTACAGTTACTCAACAAATGGGTTAGTCAGAGTGGGTGTTTTTTAAAGCAATTCCTACTTTTTAAAGCTATTTTGGACCAGTACGACTGAAGCACAAGAAGGTGGAGTGGCTTCCTTACAGTCACACTCTGAGTCAGTGGCTCAGTACCTCCAGGCTTCCCATATTTTTATTCCAACCATTGAGAAGACCACATGGCCTCCTCTTGGCCTGCTTTGAGGTTTCACAGCTGAGAGGTGCATGCTGTAAAGGTTTTTGCTGCTAACATGTGAGCTGCTGATTTTAGATCAGAAGTTCTTTATGTAGGAGGACAGGATCCATCCAGCAGCAATCAGTTGGCTTCTCGTCCGTTCAATCCACCTCCTGACTGTGGAGCTCCACTCACTCAGACATTTTCCTACAGGACTGTCACTGACCACATAGTCTCTGCTTACCATGGGAGACAGGAAAATCACCGTGGTTTCTGTTCCCAGGGCTCTATGTCAACCTTCTGTAGTTTTGGCTGGTGAGGTTCGTAGACTTTTATTTTTCTCATCGCTTCAGTTTTTGAATGAAACTTCCTCCCTGTTTTTCTCTCATCCACACCAAAACCCAAAGCAAAAAATCAGCTGAAATGGCCAATTTTTGCTGTCTTTCAGATGGAAACCATGCAAAACCACAGAGTTTGGCCTGGTGTCTGCCGGAAGCTATAAATAGGGCTGTTCGACTGAAACTCATCCCTGTTTTACTCAAGCCACAACCCAAAGTTGTGAGACAGTCTCTGAACCTGGGTGGATGTTTTGGAGCATGTTGACCAAGTATAGTGGCTGTAAGAAATTCAGAGTTCTGCTGAGTTACCTGCTTGGTTTGGGGTTTCATTGTTGAAGTTCCATATTTCTGTAGTTACCATCAAATGCTCTGAAGCTTGTTTTTAGGTGCCTCCTGGCCCTTCTTCAGGTAAGGTAGAGAGCCCTGGAATATTGACTACTCCTTCTCAGCATCTCTGATTCTCAGGCTGGTCAGTGAAGGGGTCCTAATTCTTCCTCAATTTTCCAAGATGCTTTGAAATCAAAGGGTGAATTTGTATTTGAGCATTTTTACTCTGAGCAAAATATGGTTTATTCAAATACCAATAATCTGAGGACCTAATCCAATAATCTCAGCGTGGTAGAAGGGCTACTGAAGGAAAACATGCTTTTCCCTTCTGTTTAAAGCAATGCAAAAGGCCAAAACAAATGTAAGTATTCAGTCTAACTCTGCACCAGTTACCTCTTAGCCTAAGACTTGGCATTGAACTCTTAATATGTTCCAAAGAAGAAGTTAGGCTGTAAGAGGGTTTGGATCAATACCTTTCCCATAAAGCAAGTAAAACACTTTTTAATCCAGCAGTGAAATTAACTTTGTACATTTAAATTTGTCCATCCTTAGAGAGCAAATAATTTCATTGTATACTGCTGCATGTTTCTATCTTTTGCTCCTCCAAATTTTACAGCTAAGGGTAGATTAGCATTTCTGTTGGGTGTTATCATGAGACAGGACGCCTTTCTGAATTTTTTTCCTCAGCCAATAGTTTAGATTTTCAGTTTATTCACCTGAGATAACAATGTATTCTTGTGTTAGCAGAGCTGTCACACTTAATTTGATAATTTAGAATTTCTCCTTTGGTTTAGTGGATGAGGTGGTTTTGCAAGGCAATGTAATGTAATGAATTTATCTGCCTGAAAGGTGTCACCCAGAATCTGAGAGAGATCTATCTTTATATATTTGTGGATCAGCCTTGACTCTGCAAGCACGTTCAGGTCACAGTGCATCCGAACCGCTCTGGCGCTGGGCACGTAAACAGGGAGCGAGAAGGCAGCTCCCAATCCAGCTGTCACACAGGCACGCCAGAGAAATTAATCACAGGGCCAAATGTGCTTATTGCCTCCCAGCCTCGAAATACCACAGCAAGGACCCCTTGTGAGACCATAAACACCACATCTTCCATCAGTGATGAGGGTGACACCACCTGAAACAGAATGTCTGTCTCCAGCTCTCTGTGCAGGGGAGGAGGTGTTCCACCTTCTTGGTGTCTCTAGGCAGGGCACTGAAGTGATGCTTTGTTGTGCAGTTCTTGTTTCCAGGAGTCTGTCTTCAACCTCAGCTCTGATTTGTGAGAGAGCTGCAAGTGAATATCAGCAACTGCACTTTGAAGATAGAAAAGTGCCTGGCCATAGGATGTTACAAATGAGAAATCCCTAGGTTAATGGATATTTTTTTTTTTACTTAATTCCCTCTCTACCCCCTTTCTTGGTCTTTAATAGAGAGGAAATACTATTTCCTCATCTTCTGGGGATTGGGAGGGATTTGAGAAAACAGCAGAGCTGTGGGAACATTAATGTTCTACAGGAATTGACTACAACACAGTGAAAGCTACATCTAATGTAAGAGAATTCATGATTTGAAAAAAAAGGACACATTAATTTTCAATGTTGTTTAGATTAAAAAAAAAAGGAGGGTTGTGTTTTTTGAAAGATGGGAATGGGCTAGTTGAAATATTTTCATTTTTACTTTCCAAATGCCTTTTTGTTCGTATCCACTCTCAGCTTTCATTCTGTAACCTATTTTTAGATGAATTGATGTAACTCTCTCCTTGTCTTTCCCAGGTCTTCTCTTCCAAATAATATTTCAGGCTCTTTCCCTTCACCCAGATTGTTGCTGACATTCTCCCCTCCAGTACCTGGGCATCAAAGGGAGGAATGTCTCCCCCTAATTTCACTTCAGTTGCTGGCTATGGCTGAAATTATAGGAAAAATCTCTCTGAGCCCTGGACTGGGGCACAGCCAGGGCACATAAAGCGCTAGCAAGCCTCTATTAAGCCGGCTCACATGGTAGTTTATCAAACCCTCATAACCTAGCCCCATGTAGACATGAATTTTTGTTTTCTTAACAGCACTGGGAAAGTCCTTGAGCAAGATGAAGCCTTGCTGTCAAATCTGGACACCTATAGTCTAGTGACACAAAAGGTGTCTTGGGGAACCACACAGAGAAGTTAGTGTTTTGCCTAGCTCCACTCTCAGAACTGGTAATATTTTTCAAATAAATAGTGTATGTGTATCTATCTATAGATAGACAAATAAAATAAACAAAAAATCTTGGCCTAAAGCAGACAAATAGAATGGGAAATTTCAGTCTAAATGAGAACAATTGGCAAAGGGCAACTCCTAAATCCTATGGCAGTTGGGCTGAATGTACTTTATCTACTCTGTGCTTCTGTTGTTTTTATTCAATTTAAGTGTCTAGACTAGCCTTTTCTTCTGTACTGAACAACTCTCTTTAAAGGAATACAGAAGTCTTCTGAACGTGTAGTACAAAAGTGGATCATTAAAGAAAAGGGCATTTTAAGGTGACTGCTTAAAGAGGGTGTCTCTCTGGATTGTCCTATTACCTCCATTGCAACTACATCTTTTCTCTGTTTGCTCACTGTGAAATATTGAAAGGATGCTGAAGGGTCACATGATTCCAGCCCAATCAATTAGCAGCTTTTAAAGATGACTCATTATTTTGTCTGTAACATCAAACAAAATTACACAGTGGAAAGCCTAACATGGCCTTTTAGAAAAACTTCAGAGATCCATTTTTCCGTTTGTGGTTTCACTTTTTTTATCTTTCTCCAAAGCCCAAAGCACAGATCTTGATGAGCTGATGCAGTATGTGCACACAGCAGGCTTCTCCTCTTGTTGCTGCTCACATTACCCCTCACCTCATCTGCAAGTACAATTCTGGGCTGTGCATCTGATTCACACTCCTTGTCCTGAAAGAGATGGGTTGACCAATACACCTCAAATTTTGTACAAAGAGTGCAAACAAATCCATGTCAGCGAGAGGACTTTTGTAAGCAGCAATCATCCTTTGCATGAATCTGCAGAATCCCAAATGTTTGTTTTCATTATGTATTTTGGGATGTATTAAATCGTGTCAAATCTGTATCTGAGTTAAGCTTTCAGATGCAAAGAATCTGCAGAAAAGCTGCACTGAAATACACTCTTCCCATTTCATGTTCTGTTGATAACATCCCATTTTAATTCAGCATACTTGAAAAGAGGCTTTCTTGATTGTCATTTTGTATTAGTTTATCTTCAAGTCTTGTAACCTAGCTTACATGATATTTTCAGCCATGGAGCCATGCTACAAAGTAATGTGTCAAAAAAAAAACCAAAACCCAAAATGCCCCAAAACAAAACAAAGAAAACCAAACAAGAACCTCCTCTGTCAATAAACCAAAGAACGAACTGGAACAAAAAGGAACAAATTGGCTCTTTCTAGTGGGACCAGCTGCCTTCTAGACATCTAAATGCAGGAAAAAATATGCCTTTCCCACACCTCCTCTCAGACTTCTATAATTCTTATTCAGTGGCTTCCTTTTTTTTTTTAATGAACACTAAAATCCATTGAATACAATGGGTGGAATAGAGAAAGGTATGTAAATAGTGGTAGGCTTCAGATATGTTCTCCCATGTGAAGAAGGGAAAAAGTAGCCCTTGAGAGCAGAAGAGCTGATAGAGTTTACTTTGTACAGAATAAGGGAGACCTGCATGCTGAGCATTCTGCTTGCTGGAAATATCTGGCCTGAAATCCACACAGAATCATAGAATTATAGAATGGCCTGGGTTAGACAGGACCTTAAAGATCATCTTGTTTCAAGCCTCCTGCCATGGACAGGGAACATCTCCCATTAGACCAGGTTGCTCAAAGCTCTGTCCAACCTGGCCTTGAACCCTGCCAGGGATGTCGCATCTACAACTTCTCTGGGCAATGGGAATGAAGGAAAATACTGCCTGAGCCTTCCCTCATCCTTTCTCTTTCCTCATACTTTTCCTGGAGAGCCCAATGTGTTGCCCTGCTTGAGTGGCCCATTGTGGTCTCACATGCTTTGAGTGTCTGCTTCAATCTAATGAAGAAAGTTTCTCACTGAGCAGCACCATCAATCACCTCCTCCTGGAAATTATATATACACTTTATATTCTGCATGAGAAGCAGAGAATTAATAATTCCTTGGTTTGTTTGTTATAATATTTATTCTCAAATTCTGTCTACCATCTCTTTTTCTTAGATATGGCAGTGAGTGATGAAAATATCTGTCCTGTACTGAGGACTTTTGCAAATAATACAGAAGTCTACATTATAATAAAATATTTTTTCCTATGGTGAAGACTCCTGAAACTCAAAGCAGCACACACCTTTTCAGCTGCCATTAGTGTGCATACAGAGCTGACTAATTATACACTGACAAGAATATTTTGCCTGAATCTGTAAGCACACAATCTGAACCTGAGTGTTTCTGCTATCAGTCATGGTGCTGCTTTCCCCCATCTGGAGTGTGAGTTGCTGATTACAGGAACATAGGTCTGAAATAATGAGAACATTTTCTTTTTACTCAAAGGCTGATCTTGATGATCCCCATCCTTTGCTCCACAGATGAACAATGCATTCTACTCAGTATGTGGGTACTTTACATAGGGGAAGCAAAGCTGCTGTGTCCTCAAGGTTATTTGTATTACTTGCTAAACACGCAAGTTATGAGCTTGGAGGGAAATAGGTATCGAAGGAAAAACACAGGTAGTGATTCAGGCTGAGATGGGGGTGTTGGATGGCAGGCATCCTCTGTGCTGTTGGGAATGAAAATGCAAAACATTTTGTCCCTGTAGAGACCTCAGGCTCATTAAGCTGCTCAGGAGAGATCAAAAAGCTGCCTTTGTTCCCAGCAAAGGGCCTTGTGGCTTTATGAAAGGAGTCAGTTTGGTGTCTTTCAAGGCATGGATTTGTAAAGACTAAGTATTTGACTCCTGCCTCATGTCAAAGGCTTGTATCTTGGTGATGCTCAGGGCTCAGCTGTCCTCATGACTTCTGCACACTCTGTCCAACAGGCTAGCCCAGCCTTGCCCAGCACTTCAGTGTCTCAGCTAGAGCAGGGTGACAGATTAATCTCCACAACTCTCTTCCTGCTGGTTGGAGCGGGGGATTTTCATATTATCCAATCACCTAAGGGGGTGAAAGAAGTTGTCTTTTTCCTCAGAGTGTCTGACTTTGTTCCTTTACCTGGCTCTTTAGCCTTACCTCAGTAGGATTACTTGATAATATTTGATTGAAGAGACACTTTAAACAGCAATCCTTGGAAAATATCTTGTGGGCAGTATTTGTGCCAGTAAATTGTTTCCCTTTTGAACATAAGCTCTTCTACATACAGGTTATTTTCTTACATACAGGTATCTGTTGATATCTAAGTTGTCTGCCCTCTACTCTCTTCATAGCCATTGCAGTGAAATGGGAATTTCTGGGTGTGATTCACTTTACCCTAGCAGAGCTGTCTGTGGTTAGAGAAATTGCTCCCTAAACATGCTGAATGTTTTCCAGAGTCTAGGGAAGGAAAGTAGGATGAGTCTCCCTAGATTACTACACAGGCAAATATCTGGGGTTAAGTGAAACCCACACAGGCTGTCCTTTAGTTTATACTGAATTTGGCACATCAGAGCTGCATTTCGCCACCTGGGCTCCAAGACACTGCCATCCTGTAGATCACCCAACTCTGACAATGATGATGGGAGAATGTTGCAGGGCATTAGTTTTTTGGTTTTTTNCCGCTCCGAGTTCCAGCTGCACCAGCCCCACACCCCCACCCCGCCTGCTGAGGCGTCCCAGATTCCCAGCTACAGCCACGGAGCTTCCAGCACATCTCAGCCACCACCCCGGGATCGCTGCGGTCGAGCCGCCATTGGCGTCTGCTCCCCGAGCTGCCCCACAGCGCCCCCTGCAGCCGCGGGGGAACCATCGCACCTGCCCTGCCCAGCGGAGCCACAGCGCCCCTGCCGGCTGTGACTGGAACTGCACCGAGGGGAAAGTGCCCACAGCTGAGAGAAGGCTCTCAGTGGGTTTCTGGTTCTGTTTTGTTGTTACTGTTAGAGTTGTTGCCGGTTTTGCTTCATATAAATACTTAGTAAAGATTTGTTTTTCCTATCCCCTGTCTTTGCCAGAGAGCCCCTTAATTTCAAAATACTACTAATTCGGAGGGAAGGAGGTTTACATTTTTTACCCCAAGGGAGCCTCCTGCCTTTCTTGATAGACACCTGTCTCAAACTGCGACAGAGAAGCAGACACAGAGATAAGTTGCTCTTCCACGAACCTGAATCTGTGAGATATGCTTTTGACTGAGTGATCAGTGTTATTACCAAAGTAATAATACCCAGTGTTGCCAACATTGCAGCTACTGCTAAAGCTGGCTCATCTAGAGAGATTCTGAGGACATCAAGCTCTTATGCCGAATGCTGCCAGTGATCTGCATGGACTGGCACTCATTGGCTGTGATCATGGACAGTTCATCATTAGCAGGTGAAGATGGACTTGATCTCAGGACACTAACACTCCCAGCATGGTTAGTAAAGCTGATTAATAAACAAAGTTTAGCAAGAATGGGAGATGCTTCTGTGATAATTTGGGGTATCAATACCTAAGGGAGGTGGCTCAAAAGAGACGCATCCTTCTCACACTTTTCCACTAGGGCAGTTCATCTGCTTCCTTGCAGTAAAAGAAAAGAGATGTGAGGTCTTGATGGTTTAGTTCCCAGGTGCATGAGGTTAAGCTTCTCTTGTGTGCAGCTACAAGAGGTTATTGTTTCTCCTTTCACTGTCTGCTTTTCCACTGGGCCATCTTCAAAGAGATATTTCTCTCTGATAACACAGGCCCTGTCCAGAGAAAATTAGCACCATCTTTCAGCAAGTATTTTATTTCTGGGGTTTTAAACAGCTGTTGAAATTGTCTAATGGTGTTTCCTTTTAGTTTTTAAATTTATTTAATGAGGTGTCCCTTCATAAGCAGAGCATAGCATATCAGAAAGAGAAGGGCTGTTCCCCAGGAAGAGCTGCTGGCAGAACTTTCAACACCTTCAAGAAATAATGAATTCAATCCAATATATGTTCATGGCATAGGGTGTTTTATTACCCTTTTGTGTATTTGGAGCCTATGTATTAATCATCACCTAGAAGCAAGAAGAAAATTGTTAGAGTCTCTTGAGGTGAAGGCTGTGTGTAAAGTAGTTGAGGGCTTTGTGGTATATTGTAGTGGTTTGGAAGCTGAATTAACCTGCTTTTTTTTCTGCCCTTTTTTTTTTCCTTGCAGCACAACCAGCCCTGGCCACAGAAATGGATTTCTTACTGTAGAAAAAGAATTTATATATTTCCTACCAGATCAAAGTGAAGAGAGCTGTAATTTTTCATCCTTTTGGCATGGTGATACAGGATTAAGTGCATTTGATCTATGTAGCTTGTGGATTCTGGTGGGCTTTTTATTCAAATTCTAAGGTGTTTGCCTTAACACTGACATGCACTTTTAGTAGTGGAAGGCACAGTTCTGACCTGGCAGAATTTTTTTCTTTGCTGTAGTCCAAGGATGATCTATAATCTCACCCATGTTCCTGCAAGAAGACATCTAGCCTGCATGTGAGATGGTGTGGAAATTCTGATACCTGCATACTCACATGAAGAGCCATGCTTTTGCATCCAGGATTGTCAAAGGGAGAAGAAAAAATGCAAAAAACTGCAAAAGAGAAAAAGCAATATATAAACTTGATATGTTTTTTCAGAACATGAAATGTAATACAAAAGTGGCAGGTCAAATAAAATGTTCTTTTACCCCTGCATGCTGGTTCCAATGATGATTAGAACTGGAGATTTAGAGAGGATTGTTAGAGAGGAGAAATAATAGTATTTTCCTCTAATACACTCTCATTTTTTAAATTTTCTGGGCCAGACCAAGGTTTATTAACCTTCAGTGGATTTCTCCAATCTCTTCAGTCTTCCTTGGAACCTGTATACACTTTCTCTGCAACGTCCTTTGTCAAGGAATTCTGCTTCTGAAAATTTACTTCCTTTTGTTTATTTTGAATTTTCTTCCTGTTACTTGATGTCTCCTGGTTCTCCTACTAAATGTTGGCATAAGCGTGAAGTTGTAGGCCCAGCATGGTTAGTTCTGTATGAAAGGATGATTCAGAATGCCAATCCAGGGACGTTTTCACCAATCAGATTCCAGGAGAACTTGCAATTTTCTTTTATTTCCAAAATATGTTTTGGTGTGCCGTTCTGGCCCATCCCATCACAGAGCAAACCCAGCGCCTAATTACTTGTATTTACCCCTTTTGCTTGCATGTTGTGGTAGCCCCTTACACGAATCAGGCCTAAACTCTTGTTTGCTTAGCTCAGAAAGCTGTGTTAACATGACATCAATCTAATGTCATTGACTGCCTGAGGGAAAAGAACCCACAAGTTAAGCCAAACATGCTGGTTGATTGACTGATGGCAATAAAACCCTCGCATGGGGCTACCACAAAGTTCAGATGGTTTGGCGAGGCCCTCTCAGCTGTATTGTCTCACATTTCCCTCCAGTTGTCTGAGAGCAGACAATTTAATGAACACCCAGTCAAATGTGCCTCCTGCAGAGAGTAGCACTTCCCTCCCCGTGCTTCCATGCTGGGTTTTGCCACACAAGAACAGCCCAAACACTTCCTAACAGGGTGATCATCATGGCAAGAGAGCATTGGAAACCAGAACAGCAAATTAGGTCACAGCATCTTAATAACCTTTCTCTGTCATCAGCCCTAATGCTCTTTTTCATAACTTAGGTTATAAGCTGGAAGAGAAAGAGGACATGTCCTCCTGGCAGCCTGGGTAGCACCTAGGATAATGAAGCCTCCTTCCTTCTCATGGCCTATAGACATAACCATAATGGAAATTATTGGTAAAATTATTCTTGTTCATGGTCACAGCATACAGACAGATTCATTCATGCAAGTTAGGAATGCAGTAGTTAGTTACTTTTTTAAAAGGAGTTAAAAATCAGTATTCCTAAACATGTAAAGCTCAGGGAAGATATTTGATTTGTTGCCTGAAAATGCAAGGCCTTTGGTCATTAAAAGAATGTGGGAAAGTTGTCAAATTGAGTATTTTTCACATTTCCAAAAGAATTTGGATGCCTAAAGGTGCAGGCAAGAAAAATTCCACCTGGAGATTTTTCCTCTGTCTTTTGACAGTCAGAGGTACTGAACAATTGGTGCTGTTGTGCTCTGGAAGGAGGCAGCCCAGCTGGAAGGCTGCAGGGCTGGAAGCTGAGTTGTGGTTTCTCTCCAGCCACTGACACTGTCCTGCAGTGTTAAAATAAGCCATAAGCTAATCACACCCCCTCCTGCACCTCATTGCTGCCCATTTGTAAACAAGATGCAGTTTTGTGCACTTGCAGAAAGGCCTTTAGGATCAGTGAATGATAAAAAGTGACTATTTTCATTCTAGGGCAAGACTCAGGTTCATTGCCCAAGTCTTGCTATTTCTGCTGACCTTGCCCAAGATATGCTAAATTGTGAGTTACTGCTAACTGTGATAAGGCTTCTCTGGTGTGAACAAATATTCATTAGGAGCTTAACTGAAGCAATTGCTTCGGTTTAAATAGCTTAACAGTGATCCACTGAATGCAGATTAGGCTACAGATCCTATAGTATGGTTCATATTGATACTGAAGATATGCACATTATGAACCCCCCAATCTGTTAATTCTTCTCCCCTAGCTGTGGAATGTCTTTTTCATTTGAAAAAAAATTATAGCACCTGGGTTTTCTTGGGACGTGTGCATTCCTCAGGATCAGTTAGGAGTTCTTGTAAAGAAATTCCTTCTGTTGCAGAAAACTTGTGTTGCAGGTATGCAAACTGAATGTGCAGATATGGTGTGGTAATTAGGGATTGCCATCATGGAGATATTTAGATGGCTGACAGATCAGGGAAGTTTTAAACTTTTACCTTTAGTAAATCTATTCCTTAAGGACAGTCTTTGTGCTCACAGCTAATTGCCACCCATGGTTTCAACACCATCACTGTGTTCAGCAGCCACACTGTAAGCCAGCTGAGGGTGCTCAGTGCTGCAGGGGTTGCTGCCTCACAGCTGGCACTGGAGGTTGTGGTCTTCACTGGTCCCTATTTGCCAAGGTTTGGTGACCAGGCTTGAAAGCTCATTTATGAAAGAAGCCAGAACTGGGCTTCTCATCTTTCTTTTCTCTGTTTATTTTTTTATTTGGTTATGCCTGATAGTTTTATGCTGTTTCCTGCTTTCAATAAAGAAGAACTCACCTCCTCCCACTATCACATGCTTTGCAAGTCATCCTTCTCACGCAGTCTGCACATTGTCCTGGCTATTTGCAGTCCCGTGTGGTTATTCTTATTCTCTGTCTGGCAATTTTTGTTAGCTCAGTACTTGCAACTTCACTCATCCTTGGTAGTCATGTTATGCAAAATGCTTACAGATTGCATCTTGCTGTGCCTTGAGTGTTGCAAAATGCTTATATTCTGTTGTTAGTTACGCCATCCTTGAACATATTTAAAATGAAGGCGGGCATATTAATTATCTTCTGACCAGTACAACTATAATTTCTAGGTGTTGCAGACCTCCCTTTTGCTACACCTGCACATTTGCAATGTCATCTACCCTCTGACCAACCACAGCTTGGTTGTAGCCTTTAATGTCTCTCTGTAGGAACTGGTGGCCACGCTGTGTTGTGACTTTGTATGCAGATGGATATTTTGTTGGCCTCTCCACAGCTATTTCTGCAGATATTGAATCTGCAGAAAAGGAACTATATTCAATTACTAATAAGGCTCTTCATAACTCTACCTCAAGGATACAGAATGCTTTTTTCTCTCCTGAGAAAGCAACTCTGCCAAAAATAAGGTCAAACAGTAGGCCTCATCTCTGTCAGTATGATATAGTATCATTTGTAGAAATAATGCTTGGATTAACTGGTAAGTTTGCTGCTTTGCCTTTGAACTTACCCTGTCACTTTGATTTGGAAAGCTGCATTCCTTGGTGGATAGAAAGAATGAGAATGAGGTTTTCCTCAGCTTTGTCCCCAGCTCTGCCACTATCTTCCCTTGTGACCCTGAAGAAACCCCTGCGGATGCCATTAAAATACTGGAATAACAGCCAGACAGAAAAAAAAGGGTTTTGTATAAAACATAATGTTATCTTGTTATGGTTAGTGGTCCTTGAGATGATTACAGGGAAAGTAACTGATCCTGGGTGAACACAGCTATCCCAGAGCCCAGGACAATGAGTCTCCGGAGTGGCCTTTTGTCTGGTGTCCTCTGCTCCTTGGCAGGTCCCCCGGGCAGGACCACACCTCAGGGGCCTCAGGATGTGGAAAGGAGTGCTGCCCTCTCTGGGTGTTTGTTCTCCTAACACCAGGTGAGCCTGATCCTCACGCAGCCCTTGAACCACTCTTACTCTTAGCTTGCTCGTACTTTACTCATGAAAGGGGAAATCTGCCTCATAGAAGATGCTCAGGTAAAAAAGGCAGCTCCTCTTTATGTTGGTGTAATTGATCTCTGAGTTCATGCTGGATGATGGGATGGCTGAAATTCTAACTAACTTGTTGTTTGTATCCTCATCTCTCCTAACTGGTGAGGTGTTTTGTCATCATTTGGAGGAGTCAAGCAAGCATTCCTCACCCAAGATTTCCCATTTATCTTCCTGGATAGTGAGGGAAAGTACCTAGGAATAGGAGCTGGCAAGTAACTGATGGAGTCAAAAGCAATAGGGAGACTTTGGCCTAAGGAAAGCAAAGTGAAAGTGTTACCTCATGGGTCCTATGCAGGACTTAGACAAGCCTAATGTGGTAGCAAGGGTATTTTTTCAATTTAACACAGTGTCATCCCATGCATTTCACCAAGTAGTGACCGCCTGCTGAGCCCATGATATGCTTATGAGCTCTCCCTGTGATTTGGGCCTCATCTTATGACTCTACTGCAGTTTAGTGAACTAGCCATTTAACTACATAAATATTAAAAGTATTCAATTAACTTTGCTTGGATCTGTCTGGCACTAAGAAAGGAAAAAATTCTAGGGTTTGAAATATATGACTTGGCATGATTATGTGGTGGAATGAATAATGTTTTAATGAGTGATTTGTAATTATTTAATAATTAAAGAGCTCTTATGAATATTCTTGAACACCCTGTGGAAAAACTAAATTGTATGCTGATTTCATCAAGCATTCAAATCTAATCAGAATTTATTTTTATAGCATCATTTTAAACATAGTCTACAAGAACATTGCCACAATAATGCAGACAGGACAGAAAAGTGTCATGCTATAACAGCTCTGCTTTTTTAGCATAAGCTCCTGATTTTTCCATGCAAAGAATTTTTCTGCACTAATGAGTTGCAGCAGGACTCTATTCCAAGACCTGCAGCAGCTAGTCAGGTTTCATCAGTGGTTCAGTGACAGGTTGAAGGTGCATCAGTTTTGGTTTGTAAACACAGATGAATGGTAGCCACTTGCTGTAGGGGAGACTGGTTCCATTCACCCCTGGCTGGAAACAAAGAGAAGGAGAGACCAAAAGGGAAAACAAGAAGACAAGAAAAGGGAACTCTCTCACTCCTGACATGAAATCATTCAGTCTCAGCTTAGTCTCTGGAAATCCAATTTGCTTTTAATTTCTCTTCCCATGGTATGTATATTGCAGCTTTGGGCAACATTTTAATAAGATGATGTTTTCTCTGTTTAATCCTGGAAATATTTTCCCCACAGGGATAGCAGAGGTTCAAGAACAAGGTAAATTCTGTGAACCATAAATCATCCCAGATTTTTCTTAACTTGAATATTAAGGGTCAGCCAAATTTTTATGCAAAACAGTTTTATGTTAACTAGTCCTCCAACAGATCAGAAAAGGGAATAACAGAAGTCTCTGGATGAAGATTGTCAGAATTTCATCAATTGTTTTTTAATAATTACAAGCCATTAAATCAATCCAGAATCTTACACAGAAACCACAATTTGCTATTAATTTCTGGGAGCAGTTTGGTAAGCTCGTATTTGACGGGATGGAAGAAGGACCAGATGAGGGCCCTCTTCCACATGGATGTCAACACAGTTATTACTTGTGAGGATATAATTGTCCTGCACAGTTGCATGAATAATTAATTTTTAATTCCGTATTAGATTAATTTCATCTCATCCCCTCTTTGTGGATTGTCCACCAATAAGTTGTAATTTTCTTGAATATATTTATTATTCAGAATAGACTATAAAACTCATGAGTCATTCATTTCAGGTAGGTGACATTCAGAATTTGAGACTTTCAGGATAGACATGCAGGTCATTGTTGTGCCCTGTTGCACAGATAAAATATACAGAATCAAGGTTTTACTTCCAACATATATTTACAAATCTGGAATTCATTTGCCTTTACTATTCTGCAATGCAAATTCTAAATTCACCATCACAGCAATATCTCCACCAAATTCATTGGCTGGAGTATTGGAAAGTAAGAAGTGCTGAACAAATTCATTATAAGAATCTGGAAGAAAATATTAATACAGCTTTTTAGAACATTAAGACTAGGTTAGTGACCTGGCATTCTAACAGAGATTAAATAGAGAACTTATTACACACCATTCAAGTTCTCCTTTGAAATTTTTTCCTCAACATTCTTTCTTTATATAAATGGAATATATTGTTGATCAGAGTTTACCACTTCAACTTTTTTTCCACCTAAAACTCCTATCTTGCCCCATTTTCAACCCATAAAACCACAGAAAGATTAAAAGCCACTAGTTTTTGATAGCTCTTTAATTTTGCTGAGACTGAAAAGAATTTTTACAGAGGAAAAAGAATGTTTACAGAGGGAAGCTATTCACTTGAAAACAAAAGCATATTTTATAGTAGAATTTTTCTATTAGTTGAATCATGGAGTTCTTTCAGCTGATGTTTGTTTTCAGTGAAACGCTTGCCTTTTGGAAAGCTCCCCCCATCCAGAACTGGGTTTCCTCTGCTGCTCAAAAAAAAGAGCAAAATCCTGAACAATGGAGGGAACCTAGGAAGAAGCTGCTGTCCTTGGAGGGCCCTACTGAACAGCACAGCCTAGATCTCACCACCTTGTTGACAGGTAAATCTGGGCAAGAGGAAGGTCATAGTGAAAAGAAATATAAGAAGACAGATGAGCAGAAATGGAGAGATCAGAAGAACTTGCCCTGAAAGGATGTACTTACAGTGCTTCTTCCTTATGTCCCCATGTAGCTTGAGAATGGAATAGAGAGGGACAGTTCTCCCCTCTGACTCTCTACAAACAATTTGAATCCTCAGGAGTCTGTTTTTGCATTTGGTAGGGAGAGATACACTTTCATCCATGCCTTGAAGCAAGAGCATGATGTTGAGGCTTCTTCACTACCCTGAGGGATTTGAACATCATACCCTATTGTAGACATGGCTCAAAAGAGCTATGGCACCCCAAGGCAAACACTTATAGAAGCATTTGTGTTTGGCTTCTGAAAGATAGAGCAAGTAGTTTTGGTACAGGGTTTTGAGTTACAGGGCTCACCTGGTATAATCTGAGCAGAGAGCGAAGTGAAGTCAGAATGTCTTTAGCCATTGTGTCCTGTGAGGATGAAAAAGGGTTCGCTGCTCACATGAGGGTTGAAAAGTCTCAGAGAAAGGCTGTAGGTAGGTAGCAGGTAGGCATCATGCTGTGTCATGTGGGAAGCAAAGGGAGAAACCCCTCAACTATAACCCATTTTTTTCATGTCCTGTTACAGCAAAGGATCCCCAGGAACCTCCTTGCCTTCCCTTCATGGGTGCATTAAATGTGCCCTATTTTACTGCATGAGGAAGTTAGATCCCATGCTCAAAGCCCTTGACATAATAAGGTTGACAGGATAATATGAGATAGGAATAAAAGTTCCAGAAGGTTGAAGTTCCAGGCAGGAGCTGGTTCATCAGTACCTGAGTAAGTCGTGTGGCTGCGCCAAGTACAACTAACCTCACCAGCAGCATTGAGCTTAATATCAAGGGTTTTTGGTCAACATTGATACACAAAAGAGAAACAGAAAAGAAGTGAAAAAAAGAGACAAGTACAATTTTATAAAACTGTATGAAGTAGAGAATAAATTAGGAAAACTTTTTTCAAGAAGTCCATGCTTCAGCCTCTGTTCATGTTATTCTCTTTTGAGTAAGCAGCAGTGATCTTTGTAAATAATCCAGTCTTTCTGACACATATTTTGTCAATCTGTTTTGTGGAAGAGTGCCAATGGTTTGGGTCAGAAATTACACCGTGTGCAGGATTAAGTCTGCCAAAGATTAAGAACCAAATATTGCATTTTTTTGATTGTGAAGTTCTCAACACCAAAGAAAAGAAAAAAAAAAAATAAGTAGAATAAACACAAAAGCAAAAAGTCCTACTTATCTTACCAGAAAATAGAGTATTGTCTCCCTATTATCTCATATGATTAAAGTGAGTTCAGCATTTCACAGGGATATACAGTAAAGTAAAAGTACAAAATGAAGGGCAAATGCTGATAGATATTCAGGATCTCACTTTTTCTCCAGTCTTATAGAAAAAAGTTAAATTGTGCAAACCATCAGCATATGAAGAGCACTCATTTAAGAGTCAGATGCTATTTAGGTTGTAAGCAGAATTAGTTTGCTGCTGTCATTACAGGGTCCAGTGGGTGCAGTTGTGCTTCAGCAATCCATCTCAATATGTGATGCAATGCATCACAATTGGTGGATTCTGCCTTGGATCTGCCTTCTGGAGACACCCTGGCAGTTTTGGCAAGCCAGCCCTGGAAGGTGTGCAGGCCTTTGTGCATTCCCAAGACTCGGTGTCAAGCGGTTTGTCAGGCCTGGAGTGTAGTGCTTTAGTCTGTCTCTGGTGTGAAAGGCTTGTCTCTGCAATAGTATTGTGGATTTCAGGCTGATGCATGCTGTTGCTTTAGGGAAGGAGAACAAAACTGTTCTGTCAGACCTGAATTGAGATGGATTTTTGTTGAATGTTCTTGGAATTGATTTCTTTCCAGTTTCCTTATTGGTAAGAGACATCACAGTTGGGTTCAACTTACAAAATATCATTGATTTCTCTCCCCAAACCACAGATGATTCAGCTTGTAATTTCCTCTACAATTATAGAGCAGGTCTCCTTAGAAACTGCTTGTATCCATTCAAAGTTTCGTCTTGTGGAAACCACATTTCCCCTCTCTTTGGCCAGATGTGCTGGACACGAGACCAGAAAAAAAAGTGGAGGAAAGTACAATAAACATTTTCCTGCTCCCGTTCCCTCTTTTCTGCTTCCTAAAAGGAGATTCACAACATTGCAGCTTCAGTTGTCTCTGAGTGCCTTGGGATCTCAGGCCATGTCAAGTGGTGGAGTTGGCTATGGATGGGTGTGCTGGTGGTTCTGCCAGTGTGTTGCTGAGCCTTTCTTCTCTAGGAGAGGCCAGGGTGCAACACAGAGGTCATGGTTTCTCCACCCTGGCACAGCATCATGCCACCAAGGGCTGTTCAAACTAAGCTGATTTCACAATTGGCTCTGCCTTGGTTGGCTGTCATGTATTTCTCCTCATATACGACTTCAACAATGCACAGGAGAAGTGTCCACCTTCTCTCTGCATCCCTTGTGACCCTCAAGGTGTATTCATACAGGGAGTTCCTGTCATGGAAATTGCTTGGCTTCTGGGTTTGAGAGGGACTCTCAGATAAGCCACAGGATCTCATTTAGACAGATAAATCATAGGACCTGATGACAGTTTGAAGAGCTTTGCAAGAGAGAATCTTGTGCTGGGACAAGGTTGCACACAGAGTGTCTCTAAACTCTGCTTTACCCTCAGTATTTTCTGAAAAGGTCAGGAAAGCATTAAATTGCTTTTACACTTGGAAAAAAATCCTCAGTCTTTTGCCTTAGTAACTGCAAAATGGGTCTGTGCTGGCACTGGAGACGAAAAGTTTGCCCTTATTTGTTCCTCACTGTGCCATGAGAAACCCTTAGAGTGATCTGAATTTAATCATTAAGGTGGCAGTAGATTGACACTTCAGTAAAAGATGTTGAAATCACATCTGTTATGTGGAAAACTTAAATCCATACCAGTAAAGAGATGGAAAAGGCATAAGGCAGAGACAGAAATCAAAATGGTAGCTCTATAGGACAGAAACTTGCAGAAGTGTATAAATGTGTTCTTACATATACATTTATGGATGTGTATGCACACATATATGCACTCACATACACATGTGGGTAACAGCTGTGTGGAGGTATTAAAAATATGCAAAGAATATTAAAACTCTCCATCTTACTAATAACCTGAGAGGGATCTAAGAAAGGATATGGTAAAAAGGAGATAGATGCCACTTTTGTGGATGTGTGCTCTTCTTCCCTTTTATTCCTTCATCCTTTTCTGTGTAGGGAGAAAAATCTTGGTCCTTGAGGTGTTTATATTTTTCCAGCTTTTAGCAGCATGGTTGTTTGTCCCTGAAAATAAACCCACTTCCAATATTATACCTGAAAGCTGTTGTTGAACAAAGATTTTTCCTCAAACGGATGGGATCTGGTCTTCCCAACATTTTTTTATTCATTGCTTTGAATGTCTTTGTGTATCAGGCCCTTAAGATGAACAATTAATTGTGAAATCAGAAGGGTCTGGAGGCCAAATGCCTCTCTCAGAATGGGAGGCAGCGTGGGGCACAGTCCAGTATTTTAGTCAGCACTGCACAGCCTTTTTGTGCGGCTAGGCAGATGTGCACATGGGGATTTAATTTCTGTAATTTTGTTTGTGTACCATGGTGTGGAGAGGTGCCTGCTTATCACTGTGTCAGCTGGAGGGCAGCACCTAACAAAGATTTTGCATAAACTGTCCCTTTGGGAGAGGATTTTCACATAATGCCAGTGTTGAGGTCTGCTGGTAAAACAATGTTATGGGGCAGAGCTGAGAAGCTTTTCAAGCTCTATTAAATTTACATAGGCTCTACCCATTTCTAATCCTGTTTAAACATCCTTGTGTATAGCAAATAATTTCCACGATCCCTTAAAAAAGCACTCATGTACAGTGCACATTTGCACTGATGTACTTATTTAAAATCCAAATATTTAGTAAAGGGGCTGAAATTGCCTCCATCCTTCCTCTATACAAATACAGACTACAAATACACCACTAGGCCCAGAGAAATCTTTGCCTTAAAATTACTCTTGACTCCTAATTGCAGATGGGATATGTTTTGGTGACGGCATACTTTTTACAGACACCACAGACAGGAATCCAGATCTTCCCTAAGTGCAGTGTGGGTGATTTTCAAGAGCTTGCTCAGCAATCATCGAGATCTAAATATCCAGCAGTTTTGGGGGCAGTCCACTGTGGGGCATGGACTTGAAAGTCCATTGTGGGCCATGTCCACAAGCATGGTAGATGCCTCTTACAGAGAGCATAGGAAACTGAGATCCAAAATCACACCAGGAAATTCCTAGATAAGCTACCACATTTACTGTCTGCAAAACTACACTTGACTTCTGAAAGCTGCTTTCTTTTCCAAGTAATGCAGTGCAAGATGTGTTCTGTCCTCTGCAATGAACATCAGTGGATGAGGATTATTGTGCTAATTCTGGAGAACAAGGGAAAATAAGTGACCAGTGTTTTCTACCCACTCTTCAGTCTCACCACAACATTTTTGTAAAAGATGTCATTTCTGAGTGCTAGCCATTTGCTAAACAGTAGCCTCCCCACTGCAGCTACAGTGCTGATGCATTTCATCACCTCTTTTTTTTTTTTGTTTGTTTTTGTTTTCCTAGTATAATTATGTATTAAGTGTGATCATCCCAATGCATCCAATATTATTCACTGCACACTTCTGACAAATAATCTTTGGTTTGTGGGTTCTTTGTGAACATCTATATTCCATATATTCATGGAGCCATGCTACAAGCATCTTTCTCCTGACTCAGTGCAATTAATTCTCAGCAGTAGAGTTTCAGATTGTGAACTAAATTTTGGGTTCTACTAATATATTACAGTACTTATTGGAAAGTTATAGTTTCACTCACTGATTTGATGAGTTTGGCGGATGTTTGTGCTAAAGTGGTACAAAGAGTTACAGGGGTTCAGAGATCCCATTGAAAAATGGGATTTTTAGATTTCCAAGATTTTCAACAGACTTCACAACTCACCACCCCCTGATGAAAGTCAGTGGGACTCTGTAATTCCATTTCATTAGGATTTAAATTAAATGTTCCGCCTCTGCCTTATTAGCACAGCTGAAACTGGCTTGTTTGAACCACAAAACATTTTCAGAGGATTTTCCTGCACCTGTTGTTTCTGTCTACATGAAGATAACAGTTTGCTGTTTGGTTTGCATAGCATGGGCATGTTCTCTGCCTAATGCTAGGATGTGTGATGCTACTCATGTGCACTCCAGCTCTCAGCATCCCTATGCATCCACGCAGAGATGGACTTTGAAGGCTGGGCATGGGTTTCATAAGGGAGAATCAGAGCAGGTGGATGCTTTGCAAACCAGTAAAGACATGGTCATCTGAAAGAAACAGCAGTGCCATGGCTGAGCCTGTGCAAAACACTCAGGTCAGCTCCCAGAGCTCTCTGTCACACTTTCTGTCTCCTTGTCCTCTAGCCCTGTGTTGCTGAGATATTTGTCAATAGAATGGAAATGATACTGTTCCCAAGGAGAAATTGAATTTAATATTAATGCTATCTCCTGTGGAAAAGCGAGAGTGAGTCAGAGCCGTGTAGAGTTTGTTTTATATATGAAGTCTTTCATTCTGGAGAGTAACTCAGAGCACAGAGCTGTGAATTTAATGCTTCCAGCTCGGGAAGCTGGTAGGCAAACACAGCAGGCTTTGTGCATTAAACAGCAACGTGCATTGCTGTAGTCATTAGAAACAGTTTCACTAACAAAGAAATAGGGGTAAAATGCTCATCAAAGTCTTTCTCAGTGGGCAGTAGTTGATAAGTTCCACAAGAAGCTTTGAATACACACTGGGCTGAAAACATTTAGTATCACCTCGCTTTAAATGGACTCTGCTTTGTCTCTGTCTTTCCAGCCTTCTTTACATTTTATATTTTATCTTCCTCCTCAAAATAAAACTCTCATCTGCAGTGACTCCTATGTTCATGCAGTTCTTATTTCCAAACAAAGCGATATAGCACAGTTTAAAATACGAGGATTCAGTAATACAAAGCTCAGAAAGAGCAGCTTTGTCTGTTTTTAAAGTAAACTCCACCTTTCATATGACTGTCTTTTTCTGCTAGGTCTCATCGGATGTGTCCTATGTCCTGTCATGTCCTGATAACGTGCCTTAGTAGATGCTGTTGTAAGTAGCTGGTGCTTCCCTGCACTTTAATTTCCTGTGAGAAAGGAGATTAGCTGCTGAAGGAGCCCTGCACAGCTCTGACACTGCTGTATGGATGTCCTGGCAGATGGAAGGCTGTGGTTACTTCTGTTCTGCTCTGAGATGCTGCATTCCCTGTTTGTGGCCAGGCATGGAAGGCGTAAGAGGAAGGAGGAGAGAAAGGATAGCAGAGCTGGAGAAAAATATGGTGTTTTGTTGATGCTTGCAGGATCCAAGGCAGATGGTCAGTCACAGATGGATGCCTTGGGCTGGCAGGTCAGCCACAACAGCCATCGCTCTGGTTGCTGGCTCCCTTCCCCAGTTAACTGTGTGGCCTGGTCAGCTCCCTCTCTCTCCTTTTTACAGATTTTTCCCAGTCTGGACAGCTAGCTGTGGATGGCTCCTGACATCTCAGCCTTTTGGCTGCAGCACAGTCAGTCTCAAGATGGCTGAAAAGCTGAGTGCAAGATGGAGAGAAAAGGCAGACAATGAAAGAGGAGCTTTGAGGGAAGGGGACACAGAAGGAATGCATGTTTCTGGGTCCTTGCCCATGCAGGGGATGTGACTGGGAAGGGTGCCAGTGGGGGTCTCATGGAGCCATTGTGATTCCTCTTGTCCAATGAGGATGTGTTACTGCAGCATAGTAGATGCAGTTTGGCCTGTGCCCTTTTTCCTTTCTCCAAGTCCTCCTTCCCTCCCCCACCCACTTGTCCTTTTTTTTAAGGAGGCAAAAAAATGACACAGGCTTATGGTTTCATTATCTTATCTCATTACTTCTGGTGCATTTTTAATAAACTCATTTCTTACTCCAAGAAATCTCTACACATTCTTTGGGCTTTACAGAAGGAGGGTTTTATTGGTGTAGTTCAGTATCCTTCTCTTCCTTTTTGCATCTTTGCCATTTATGCTCAGTGTTCAAGACTAAGAGAATATTTATAAATCTGGTGTGCACTTCCCAAGCTTCTATTCCTGACTAGTGTAAGGCAGCAAAAACTCAGTCATTACTGTGGGGACTTGCCTGTGGGGACTCAACAACTGAATTTAAGGAATCCTCAGCTTTACTAACATTAATAAAAATTGGCAAAAATACTTTACTGCTTTCTCTCTTCCCCATCCTTGGGCTCTTAGTCCCCAGAAAGTGTAGAGCTGCAGTGGCATGTTGAGTCTTTGAGCTGCTATTTTTCAGGCTGTTGCCATCTGCCATTCAAAAGCACCAACATTTTTGGAGGAAACAAAGGGGGTCTCTAACAAGTGTTGCATCATGAAAACATGCTCTTAGTGGTCTTAAATGGTTAAAATGTTCCAATATAGCTCTTAGTCTATAGTTTTCTTCCTTACTTTTATTCCATGCTTCATTTAATAAAATCCCCTGCAAGAGAAGAGAGGAAGGAAAAAATAAAAAGAACAAACCCTTTCAAAGCCATGTGAAATTACTTCTGAATCAGATGCAAATTCAGTCCTATTGTTCACAAATGGCTATGTGCAGCCTTCCTGTGATAGGTCCTAAGGCAAGGGCAGAAGTGCTACCTCCACAGCACATGAAGCTTTATGACAGCAAACCTGCGAGGGAAACACTGTGCCACTGATCCAAGCTCAGCTTCCAGTGGCAGAGCTCACTGGGGAAGTGCCTGCTGGTGACAATGTGAGAGCCATAACCTAAAGGAACAGGAGCCTAGAGGATAAAGCTGGGTTGGAGGGGGTGGTGAGGGGAGGTTTATGGGCTGTGCAGTCACCACACACACACACAGACCCAGGGGCCAGGAGGACCTCTGGGAGCTTATGGATATGAGCAGTGCCCTTCTCAGCAGAGTTAATGCCCACAGCAACAGGTGCAGATAACGCTTCCTGTGCATAGAGGAGCACTGCTGCTTTCACTGGCCTCAGGAGCAGTGCCACAGCAGCAGCAGCAGGACTCTGAGTGCCAACAGAGAGCTCAGCAGCTCCAGCTTTTAACGGCGCGCGGTACCTTCAGCCTCCATCATTCACTCTTGGCAACGGCCAGCCAAATTTACAGCCTTCTGCTGCTTTAACCAGAGCTGCTCTGGCTGTGGTTGAGCCAGCTTTCATGTGCTGCTGCACTTTTAGAGGTATGTGGTCTTGTGACTGGGGCAGCAGCAATGGGCTGCACGTGTCTTCATCTCACAGCAGAATTGTTTTCATCTTCCCCGCCCATCATCCAGGTCACATTACCCAAGAATAACTCAGTTTTTTGCTTCTCTTTTCTGAACCATGCTTATGAGACATCTCCTGGGACAGTCTCAGCTAGAAAGAGCATCTCAGTGAAAGGGGTTCAGCTGGGTGTGAATCAAATGGATTGTACAGACATAAAGATCCCAAGAAAAGAGAACTGCTAGCTCCTCTCTTGCCATCATTTTCAGCTGGAGTCCCTATTTCTGGTGGATATAATAGTAAAGTGACATTAACCTATATTATTTCCTTTCATCCTATCAACTTCCAGGAATTAATGTAGATTAAGTCCTTCTAGGTGCATGTGGTATTTTCCATGTTAATAATTAATATGTATTCTTGCTTAAAAACACAACAACAAAAAAAGAATCCAGGTTGTTGTTTTGACCAGTGTATTGATATGAGTGATAGGAGAGAAGACAGGTTTGTGATAGGAACAGTCCAGAAATGGGCTGTTACAAAAGACAGCATAAAAATGTTCCCATCTGTCCATGGCAATGATTTAGACTGCAATTTTTAAAGATACCTGATGTAGTGAGGTGTCTGAAGCCAGAAAGCTTTGTCAGGTTCCCAGAATTTAATGTGGGATGAAAAGCATTACTGCATGGCCCACATCTGAAATGTTTAACTCTGTTAACTTTCTGGGGGTTTTGTTGACCAGTTTGGTTGTTGTTTTTTTTTTGTTTTTTTTTTTTTTTTTTTTTTTTTTTTTTTTTTTTTTTTTTTTTTNTTTTTTTTGGTTGGGTTTTATTTTAGGGAAATTACTTGCATAAGACTGGTGTTTTTACTTTCTCTCTGCTCTCACAATCAGCTATAGCTGTAGAAGTAGTATTTCTTTCAGGTTAGGATGTGCCCTCAATGGACTTTCCCACAGGAAGAGAGGAAACAGAGGATGGGGTACAGATGCTCCCAGCAGAGTTCAGCACTTAAGCCACACAAAACCAGCAATGCTGATGCCTTTCCTTGCTGCCATTGTTGAACTATGAGAGGAGCATACATAAGGGTTGCCCTAGATGGCACTTTTTCTGCAAACCTAACTGGCCTAACTACAGTTAGTCATAAAGGTTCCATCTGTGTTGTTATTCAGAGCAAAATTGAATTTCCCCAGGGAAATCTTTAACTTGGAAAGTGTAGTCTTCGTTTCGAAGACAGAATAGGGTGTAATATCCTATTATTCCGCCACCTTCCTGCCTATTTCTCTCAAAAAATACATAGGCTTGAGTCAAAGAAGAGACCCATCTGTTTTAAACTGAATAATAAATATTTTCTGAAAGGAATAAAGAAATACTTACAAGTTTAATTAATTTTGTATTTGCTCAACACACCCCCCTCCCCCAAACCAAGACAGCTATGAACATGTGCAGGAGTACATTCAAGCAACATATTAACAAAATATAAAAATATTTACTTGCATTGACTTTGATTCAATTAGAGATTTATGCTAATTATCCATCAGAAATTAACTAGCTTGCCTTATTAGACACTAAACAATAAATTCAATCATTCATTCAATCAACTTGGATAGCTCAGAGGGGGAAACTGTGTGAAGAGCCAAATACCCTATTTGGCCTGGCAAGGGGTGCAGTCTGCTCAGTGCCTTAGAGGATGGCACCTTCTGTGTGCTCCCCTTCCTGTGGGTTTGCTCTGTAGCTCCCAGCCCTTGTAGGGATTGTGGAGACGTGAAGGGATAATGAAGTCTCTGTCTATACAATTATAATGGATTGCTGAAAGTATCAGAGTTGCTGTAAATAAATCATTATATCAGGCTCATTTAGCCCAATCCCTACTCTCAGATGGCTTGTAATAGAGTCCTGTCTCTGAAAGTCAGCCATTCCTTTGCAATTAGATTTATCACTAATCAAAAATGGAAGCTATCCTGCCAGCTTTCAATTGCACTTGGAAATACTATGTTGGTCTCAAGTCTCAAAGCTCAATTTATTCACTTACTCAAATTTTAAAACCACCCATCTGCAAATATTTAGATGCCTTAAATATTAATTAAAATTTACAATGACCATCTAGTGAGGTGCAGAGTCCACATTAACCCAGACATTGCAGCAGTAGAAGAATTCCTTTCACCTCCCTGGGTCTCCTGGCAAGACACCTTCCAACTTCCTCAAAAACTCCATTCAGTAAGGAGTTTACAGCCTCTGCAAGATGCAGTCCCTTTTCACAGAGCTTGACAGGATGACCAGTCTTGCGGGGACTTGCACCAACTGTACCTGGGGCAGAGCTCCCTTGTGACAGGACTTTGCACTCCAGGGCCACAGGGGACTTGCTCCCAGATCAAGACTCTCTTAAAAGGCTGCCTTGTCTGCCTTGCCACCTTGTTTGCAGCTCCAGACTGGTTGCACCTGATGCCTGGCACCCCATCAAGTGATACTTGCCGCTGACCTTCTTGGTTTCATCTCCTTTGGGTCTCAAACCGCTTGCATGGAAAGAGGAAGAGGTATTTTGTATCCTGGAAGGTCTCAGTCCACTTCAAATTGAGGACCAAATGCTTATGCAGAGGTGTGTACAGTCTCCATCCCTCAGTGCCAAGTACACCCACAAAATCCTAGCTTAGTAAATTCATCTTCTGCCAATATGTACTTGGCCAGGATACCAAACAACATGCCGTGTGGGTGGATGTAAATAAAATCTCTTTATTATTGCATCTCTTGGCAGCCATGGCAACTGAATAACAGCACTCAGATTTTGTCATCAGTGATACAGCATGAAAGTTTATAAAAAGCAGGAAATGTTTACACCAAGTTCCACATGAGGAACACAAAAGGTAATATTGTATTTACCTAGAGCTACAGGAGAACCAGGTATGTGGGGTAGAAAATATCTGGATATCACCAGATTATATTTGGTACTTTAATCCCTTTCCGATCTCATAAATAGATTTAAGCGTCAAAATTTGAAATTGTTCCTCAGTGAAATTCATTTCAATGAGCAGCATTCTGTTAATCTGTATACAATGAGCAGCATCCCGTGGCTCTGTACACACAGTCTCCAAAGCTGCTTTGGAAATACAAAAGTGTTTTTCCACCCCCATGTGATCCCATGAAACACTGATATCAGATATACTTCACATACAAGTCTTGGTCCCTCAAGGGATGACTACAGAGAGGAAGAAGCACGTGTTTTAGGGCAAGGAATTTGTGACAATAAGATTATGTGAAGCAGAAGTCCAGTCTGTGCATGGCAGCAACCCAACTCCAGTTTCCATCCAAATATCTTCAGAGGTTTGCTCTTTAGAAAAATACAGTCTTAGCTATTAGCTAGACACTGCTAAGGAGATATTATTAAAAAAAATATTATTCTTTTTTTTCTGCTGCCCAAAGTATAATGCATTGCACAGAAAGGAATAACTTAAAGAAACACTCCCTCTTTCTGACTGTAATAGGCATATATAAAAGTGAATATAAACTAGAAATATTACTGCAATCTCAAGCTGAAATTTTGTCAAGCATGGCATTAAGTTTTTGCAACTTAATTTTGCTACCTCATTGCAACATGTTGACTGGTAGAGTCCAGTTAGTCATAACTGTAACTATTCAGTATATAGAACTAATTAATGTAGTAATTAAGTGGCATTGCATGATACAGATTTCAGTAAAGTGTTCACACTGTGCTAATGTTTATACTTACCTGTAGCAGTGCAGTCCAAGAAAGCTTCTCTGAGCAAAACAATATAGAACTTGGTGCTTCAGGGTGGGAACGTTGCTCCGTCCCTTCTGATATACCAACCACAGACTAGGAAATATCTTTCCTCTGGTGAGGAAAGGTCTTCCCAGCTGAGTGAAACAGGAATTCCCAAGGTGCTCAGCAACATCCTTTTAGTGCTTTCCCCAGTGTCTTGGTGTCAAGTGTAAAGTCTCAGTGTAGCTCCTGAGTCACAAGGATGAGGTGCAAACTGATCATGGGGGAAGATGCTGCTGTGTGAAGAAGCCAGAGTACAAAAGTGATGGAAACTCTCAGCTCTGCATAGCATGGCCTGGACTGCACCAGCACCTCACACAAATCTATGCTGCTAATTTCCAGGATAATTCAGTGAATATCTCATGATTAAAATCTCCTCTAAAACCTGATGGCAAATGCAAATCTGTTGGATCCACAAGACCTTACTCCCTGCTGTGTCATAGTTGTTTACACATCTCTGACATCACTATTACAGAAATAAACCAGATCCATTATCTTTGTATGAAAACCAATAATGTACATTGGAACTAAGGAATTTAACAAAACTCTATGTTTCAGCAAAACAACTGTTTCAATCCAGCAGAAACAGCAGGAAATGTTTTCATTTTATTTTAGAAAACTCTTTTTTTTTTCTATAAAAAACATTTTAAAAACTCATAAAATGTGAGTAAATTTGAAGGAAACTCTTTACTCAGAACTCAGAAAATGAGAAAATGAATGATTTAAGTTACAGAACCTATAAACATGGCCTCCTTGAAGTTACAAAAGCTAGCAGAGGGTCTGATTATAAAAGGGATAATTTAGAAGATTAAGAAAATATGGTAGAATGAAAAGCAGGGACAAAAACTACACTAAGCAATTATCACTCAACTTGTTGCTGTGCAAACATTATTATATCACAAACTTTACCTGCAGTTTTGCGAATTTAGCTAAAACAAGAGGAGGTAACTCTGAAATATTCAGATCAAATTGGTACATCAGAGACTTGGATACTTGATCTGGGCATTACTTTAAGACCAGAAACAGTGCTGTGGGCTCCAGGATGATCTGTGGTTCCAACATGAGTGTTACATGAAAGGCTGGATGCAGACCTTGTGCCACATGCACAGCCTGTCCTACAGCAGTGGCCTCCTACCATGCCTGGTAAATCATGTCTGCACATCATCCACCTTGACCACAGGCTTGAGGCTGCACAGCCAGCCCTGTCAGGCTCGGGCTTGGTGCTGGCCATGTTGTAATGACAGACTTGCAGGATAAGCATGCTAAAAGACATTCAGGTCTTAGAGCTAAGAGTGACAGAGTCTGACTTGTAACCAGCTGTTGGACTCCGGCTGCCTCTGTAGTCAATGGAGCAAGCTACATAACTGTGGACAGAATGGCTAGATTGTGACATCCTTCCTCACATCCACTCTTTGCCAGTTGAAAAGGGCCTGGCAGCCTTGTCTGCTACCCCTCTAAGTCATTTACTGTTCTCCTGACAAGGAAGGATATCTTAACCTCAGTCTGGCTTTGGTACAAAGGCAAGTGGTCTGATGTCGACATCTGAGTATGGTCTGTATCTATGCTTCTAAAACAGAAAAGGGTCGGATACTCAGTTGCTGAACCTCAAGCCAAGTAGGATGGACAATGTCCACAGTGCCTTGCACAGAACCCTATAGAGCAGCCTTGTTTGGGAGAGGCCTGGCTGACACAAATCATCAGATGAGCCATTTGGGTGATCAAAGATACGATGTTTGACCTTGTTCCCTGATAACACAGATCCATAAAATCTAATCAGTTATGCAACTCAGCCCACAGGCTGATGTAATAATACCTGTAGGGAAAAGAGGAAAAAAAGGTAGATTTACCTGAGAAGGTCAAAGTCAGGATTCTAAACATTAACTGATGATACAGCTTACAGTTTTTATTAACACCTCTATAAATACTGAGAGATCTTCATACAATCAAGATATTTTCAGTAGCACTTCCACTATGAATGACATCTCTCAAGCTTTACAGAAGAGCATGACCTTTCCTTGCAGACCTCTACTTTTTTGTGCTAATGGACTGACACTTTTTAATTCCACATGCTCCATTTTACAGGAAGCTGTGTTTGCTATACTGCAAAAGAGATAATGAAGGCATTCTTATAACTAATTCTGAGCTAAAGAGATGAACCAGATGACTCAGAGACTTTGGTTGCTGCAATTTTGTTAAGCTCATCAATGGCAACATCTGTTTCTTGAGTAAGTGAAGCCGGAAATGTTTTCTTTCCTTTTTTAGTTATCAGAATTATTTAAAAGATGAGGGGGGAAGGTAGAAAGTTGGCTCCATGGTGTCGCAGCTAAAATATTACTGGCACTTCAGTTACTTCATCCTAGGATTGTTCATCTGTTGGACATCAGTGATGACCAGGCCACTGCAAGTATATCTGGAGGGAAACAGTGACAGTTCTACCAACACTTTCTATCTGATGAATCTTCATCCATTGTGACAGTGGTCCATCTCCTAGTTTGAAGAACAGGAAAATTCTCCTGTAGTTTTAACTGTGAATTGACACAGAAGTCACATCCCTTTCTGAAACCATTTCCATTTCTGCTTGCTTTGGAGGAGAGGGTACAAGAGAGTGAGGATGCAGAGGCTGATACTATCAGACTTGAAAGTACAATTGCACAGGCTCTCCTTCAGGGACAGCCAGGTAGATCTAGTCCCTCTCCTGCCCTGGATGTCTAATAGAGAAATATCTATCACTCCTCAAGTAAGAGGCAGACAGAGAACTTCTTTCTTCTCAAGAAATAAAAACGTTGGTGCAAACAGTTGCAGTGTTACTACTCAAGGAATAACTCACCTGTGTGAGAAGGAAATCCCTAATTCAGCCACATACTGAAAACAAACAGGTGAACAGAAGCCCTTTCCCAGAAGTATTCTGACCACTCTGCCCATGAGCACTTGGACTCTTTCAGGTCTTCTCACTGCAGTGGTACATCAAGCACCAAGGAAAGGTCCCTTAGTCTGCTCTTGTCTGTTTACACTGAGTGCAGGAACTACACTGAAAGAAAGGAGCACTAGAAAGTGGTTGAGAGGTAGAAGGGCTAGTCTGGGAGAGCTGAGGAAGGAGAGGCACATAAAAATTCAAATTAATCATCTACTTTACTAAAATCCAATCACAGAACCTTGTGTGTCAAGGGGGAGAATAAATGAGCTGGTATTGGAGGCAGGACCAAGAGATGCAGAGTTCTAGCAGATATGCAAAATAATTTTTTTAGGCAGTGCCAGGGTGTCTTTTGTCACACATATATGGGCCAACTGCCAAATTGTGAGGCATGTTTTCTATTCTTTGCTCCTTTGAAATTCATCCAGAATCCGTGCTCTCACCCCAGTGCCACAAGAATGTCAGAATCTGTTCTAGGTAGAAGATATTAAGAGTAGAGCTGACAGAATGGGCTCTAAACCTTATTTACCCTTCCCTCACCCACGCCAAAGCAGTGCCACACTGTAAGATTAGACACATTCCTCCTGATACTGGCTGTAATGAGAAACAAGAAGTAATGAGGTGATTTATTATCCCCTGTCTCTCCCAAAGACCTCAACATTCTGGCTCTGTCCTGTACTCTTCAGCAGCTGATTTCAGAGGGACAGAGGTCTACTCACTCTTTTGCTGCAGCAAAATATCCTGCCTGTTCCCCAACACAAAGAAATGAGGAGATGAGGCAAGTTGCCAGGTTCTCAGAACTTTCCCTTATAAAAGCAATATATGTGCTTACTGTTCTTCCAGATTACAAAAATTGGAAAGGAGAAGAGAGAACAGTAAATTGCACAGTGCATTTTATGGAATGGGAAACACAGCAGGACTGCTGCAGTGAAGTTTGTTTAGCCCATAAACATGTCCTGGCTTGATGGAGAGTGCCACAGACACTCCAGTGAGCCAAGATTCCCCAAGAGGACTTTCCAACGAGTTCAGCATGATTTACCAAATTTGATGGAGAATGAAGAACTGTGGATTGGCTTCAGTAGCCTGACTATCCCCTGGCTTCACACACTCCATCTCTTAACTGCTATCAGTCTTCTGCACTCCCAGGGGCCCCAAAGTCTTGGAGTCAGAGTCCTGTTGTGCCAAACATTGTACAAGCAGAAATGAACAAACAGACTTTGTCTTGAAGACATGAGGTTACCTTCAGATTTTTCCTATGCTTTAAACAATGTGCCTGAATGGCATCTAAGGAAGGGATGAGATATTTAATCTAGAATTTAGAACTTTTTCAGGCTAGATTAGATTCTTAGGCTTTCATGCTAGAATGCTTTCTTCACCCTTGATCCTCTTGATTTCTTTGAGGCTCCTGATGTAATGGATCCAAATCATGCAAGATGAAAGGCAGGCAGCAGTGTCCCTGGTGCTACTGTTGGTACTGCTGAGCATACAAGCAATAGCAGGATATCCAGGCTGGTCTCACTGGGTAGGCAACTCTCCAAAAGAGTGGTGTTGGTACAACCATTGTATACTGTGAAGTTTAATTAATGTTTATTCTGCCTCACACTGTGGGGTCCAACAAAAGCAGGGTGAGCAACTCAGACTGCCTCCAGCCCACAACTGCCAGGGTCCAACTTCTTATATCACCAAAGGAAAAATGTCACAATAACTCAGGCTACTCTGTGTCATTTATCAGTCTGGTCCAGTGGCTGCTTGAGGTCACAAAAAATGTCTACTGTGTTCACTGGATTAGTCTTTGTAAACCCTGCAGGATCTGAGGATACTGAAAGTGGTCCACAGTACCTCGCTTAAATGAAGCAGAACTAGTGTCACACCAGATTATAATCATAAACTGTACTGATAGGCCCAGTGGCCTTCTTCATCAGAAATAAAAGTTCCATAACGTGAAACTGGGAATCCAAACAGGTTTTCATGAACTGATTCAGTTATAATGAAAAGAAACAGAGGCAACAAGCTAGAATTTCAAAATAACTCATAGAAAAAAATCCCAACAGTCCTTCTCTCAATATAGAAGACTATTCTGGGAGACATCCTAAAAATGAAGCTGGCATTCTGTTTGCCTCACCTACAGTGTTTATCTCCTGCTGGCTTGCAACAAGAAAAAGCAGTATTCAAGTAAAAGCTAGCTTAGGATACTTCCATTAATACTATAAGTGGTTGCATTGGGGCCCTGTTGTTTGGTCCCCTGGCCTTGCCCTCTGCTCCTCTCTGGACAACTCAGCCCTCATTCTAGACAAATGGTAAAATATGTAGATGAAACATACCAGTAAAGTGGTGTCTCTGGCATCCAGGGGAAACTGTATATGCCCTAAAGGTACCATATCAGGTTTGAAGGGGGAAAAGAAGGGGAAAGACTGGGAGATATTGCCTCCTCCACTTCCTCTAAAAGGCCAAGCATAATCACCAAATATCTCCTCAAACTGGCTATGGGCCTTTGGACGGAAAAACAGCGAACCCTGCACATCTTCCAGTAGCTCTGTTATCTTTCTATAAATCAGCACCACTAGGCTCATCACTATAGGAAGCCTCATTTGTAGCCCACCCCTGTAAAAGTTACGTCCCAGGGACAGAAGTGTCCCTATCTGGGGATAGGCAAACATGCCNCACAGATGGTGAGCTGGTCTCGGATGAAGGAAACGAGCTGAAAACCGTCCAGAAAGGAGCAGAAGCCGCAGAAGCAGATCTCCGTTCCTCTCCAGCCGACAGCTGAAAAGCCCAAGTTGAGCAGCCCCTCCTCCTCCGCTACCAGCAGAGGGAAAAAAAGTCTCCAGTCGGGCAAAAGTATGTAAACATTCCGGCTGCAAGGTCAGGTGAGCCGCCGTGAAGAGTCCTCCCGGCTGCAGTCCGAAGGCACAAAAAAAACCTTCCAGCAGGCGATGGGGAATACAAGATCATCCCACGACAATAAGAAATTATTTTTTAGTCTCTTAGGGCTGCTTTCGTTCCTCTGAAACTCTCTTGGGCTCAGGCTGGGTGAAGGTCTGAGCAACCCAGTCTAGTTGAGGATGTCCCTGCTCATTGCAGAGGGGGTGGACAGGATCACCTTGAAAGTCTATGGCTCTATGACTGTATGTGGCCAACAGGTTTAGTCTGACACCTGATGTTGTTTCTTGCTTGGCAGCAAGGATGTGAAGGAGAAACCACATACTCCCTGGCTATGGCTTCCTTAACCCAGCCACACAGGTCATCGATGTTTGGGGTCTGCTTCAACAGACTGGCTGTAAAACACACCTGAAATGTTCTACAAGGGCTTGGGAGGACAATTCCAAGCCACCTCTGGGCAGGCTTGGTCAGAGTGTCCAGTCCAGCACAGCATCAGCACACGTCCTGGCCCAGAGCCAGCAGAGCTGTGGCTGCATTAGGCTGGTGCTGTGCCCACAGTAATTAGATCTGCTCTGAAGAAGAATAAGGAGCTTGGGCCGACTGACAGGGCAATGTAATTATACTTCTTCTGCAGCTAAATCAGGGACCACGGCTTTAGGCTGAGTTGAGTAGCCTAGATATTTCAGAAGTTACTCATTTTGAATTATTTTTGATAAGAACTCACAAGGAAGAAGTGTAGTGCTGCAGTTGTAGGTGCCATCCATCTCTCCCTCCTACTTCTGTTAGCAAGGCCTCCTGTGGTGTTTTCCCTTCCAGTCCCAAAACCCATAGTGCAGCCACACGAGTCTTACAACCCCTCCAAGCTCCAGCCTCCATCAGGAGATGACTTTTTCAGAGGGCATCTGACACAGCATACATTCAACCTTGGAAAAGAGCTTACTTCAGCCATTTTCAGGATTGCAGAATGGGGAGGTACACCATTAAAGGAATGAAAATGAATGGTGTCAAGCACAATGCAATCAGGTTAGGTTAATGATATTGGAAGGTCATTATTAATTTTTGCTGCCTTTTCAGAGTTTTTTTTTTTTAATGCAGCTTAGATACGTTACTGTGATAAGCATGGCATAAATGTTCAGCCAGACAGTCAGATACTGTACCTTCACCTCATTAAGTGTGACTGAGACTGCAAACAGCTCAGATCAATCTCAGAGATATTAAATTAGAGCTGAATCTCACTCCATCTCCCATACAAAATGAGCCGAGTTAAATCTGAGATAATGCCCATATCAAGAGACATTACAAACCATATTCTGTTGGGTGAAGATTTATTTTTAGTTTTTCTACAGAATATTTCTGGTTATATGAACAATGGGAAAGAAGAGAAATTTTCAGCATTAGAAATGCATTGAATCTGTATATGCATTATGTAGCAGCTAGGGGTTCTCTCTTTAAGACAGGACCAAATAATGATTCTTGCATAATGTAACTATATGACAACTAAAAAGAAGCCCCAGGTTGAAATGGGAAGCAGAGAATATTACAGAATCAGAATAACAAGGTCATTTGAAAATGAGGGCAAGTAAGTAAGCAACTAAAGGAAAGAAAATTAGATATAATGAAAAGAAAGGAAACATTCATTATGGGGTGGGTGCAGAGCAAGGAATAAGTTAGATTTCTAACCTAAATTGGCACATACAGGCAATTTTCTCTCTGCAGGTTTGAAAAAGGCTTCTCCCATTCCCCATGCTGTTACTGCAGTTCTTAGGGGTATAAAAGAACCTTGTATCATAAGCACTAAACTGAGCATCGCTGTCATCATCATCACAATGAAACTGGTCTGGCTACCCCTGTAATGACAAATAGACCAGAGGCAGATTATAGGCTAACATTCTGTCCTAGAGCCACCCAAAATGTCTATTGCTAAAAGCCCTCTGGCATATTTTTGATGTTTTTTTTCCATTTTTGTTGTTGTTTTTCCCAGATATTTTCTGGGCACAGATGGGGAATAACCTGGGTGAGGGACAGCTTGAATGTGTGCACGCCTTTCTGATGACCGAGGGGAAAGGTTTGCTACGTGGAGAGGAATTGCTCTGTGCCACTTGGCCTCAGGACCAGAGTGTGTTCCTCAGTCTGTTTTATTTGGCAGTGCAAAATGAAGCCTTTGAGAATCATAGAGGTCAAATAAGGTATCAGAAGACAGGAAAAAAAGACAATAGTAGTTATTCTTCTTAAACAGGGGAAAGATCAGTCAACATCAGTTCCTGGAAAAAATCCAGAACAAATAAATTACTGCACTATGTATAAGGACCTGAAGGGTAACAAGAAGATAAATAATTGTCCACTGGGATTCATCCCAACCAGATTGCATTTTAGCAATTTAGTTTCTGTCTATACCAAGTCTTGCAGTTAGACTTGAAGCAGTTAACTAATGTATTTTAATCTGAACACTGTCTGATAAAACTTTCTCATTAAAAATCTACACATACCTGTCCATCCTACACTTGGCTGTCCATTAGCAGAAAATGCTCAATAACTGCATTCTTGAGGAGCATCTTCTAGTTTAGTTTCATTCCAGAGGAAAGCAGGTCATGTACTTCAAGACTGCTCTGTAACACAAAATAAAACATGTTATGTGGGGATAAAGTCAACCACTTCAAAAGTATTCTTGTAACAAGTGAAATACTAATGTACATGTGTACTGCTGGGCATCATAAACTGAAACATAGTTTGCATTAAAAAGTGGGAGCCATCAGATCAGGTTTTACATGCAGAGGAACAGCTTCCAAGGCATACTGCTTTGTTCCACTTTTTGTAAGAACTCAGCTGAATCTCTCTGCTTAGCTCTGGGTATCAGAAAGAGAAACCAGAGACAGTCTAGAAGAAAGTGATATTGAAAGTATGACCTCTTGGGAAAGATTAAAGAACTTGAGATTGTTTAACTTAAAAACTAACTGAGGACATGACAAGAGATCACAAACACTTTTAGAGAGAAGAGAATAATCTGTTCCTTCTTCCCATAATGGATAGCACAAACAAGAATAACTGGAAAAGTCTCATAAATCTATGCATAGGGAAGCACTGGCACAGATTGCCTATGGAGATATGGCAGTGTCTATCAAGGATGATCAGTAGCAATTAGACAAGCAGGAGATATAAATGACACTTCTTTAGGCTAAGTGGACAGATGAAGGCAGCTTCTGAATGTCCTTCCCAATCCAGTTTTTCTATGACTCTGTGCTCATTCCTCCTCACTTAGTGGAACATTATTTTTCCCAAATGTCCTCATTTCAAGCAGTGGAGAGCAGAATGGGTTTTGTCACTGAAGAGTTTAGGATGCTTTCCCAGATGACAGTTGGAAGCTGTTAAGGTAAAATCATCCCTAGGAATCCATCTTGCACATCTGCCTTCCATGGAGGTCCCACTCCTCTTGCCACTACTATGAGATGGAAGAGATGTTTTCCTTCACTTCACGTCATGATTTCAAATAAATGTGGTTGTGCTCAGCTAGGAGAGATCATGGAAGTGCAGACCACATGCAGAAATAGAATTTTCAATGCCTTGGAAAATGTGTTGCAGGTTTATTTGTGCCTTTTGAGGAAGTGTTGAGAAGATTGTGGTGAAGACTGGAACCTGCATATGCTGTGCTCAAGCTGCTGTGCTTCTGTCAAGTGCCTTCAACAGAAGAACATAAGGGCAGCAGAGAGTAGAACAAGTGGAGGTAACTGTAACCACCAGCTACAGTGGCATATCCTCAGGGCAAATAAAACAAGCACCTGACCACTGACTGCAGTCCTTATGTAGAGCAGGATGCTAGTATCAAATAGCTGCTAAATGCATAATCTTTATGTACAAACCCAGTGTATATGCAAACTCCAGGGGGAAATGTGGGTCACTGTGGGTCTGCATGGCTCCACCTTCCTCCCTAGTATGGTACAAGTGGCTATAAAAGGATGCCTTTTCTGAAGCCTGCTGCAGGAGGACATGGGCTTGAACAGATGCTTAGAAGCTCAGAGCTTCAAGTTTGCCCCTTGCAGAATGAAGGCCAGACTTCTCCCACATCAGAGGGTAGCTGCTCTTCAGGAAAAATGTGGCATTTAGCACTGAGTCAAGAGAAACACAATGGCCTAAGCACTGCTGTATTACTGTGTTGATGACTAGTGGTGCACTGACATTTAAAAAATGAGCACTGGCTTTTTAGTGCTCTCCAAACTCCGAACCTGATCCTTTAAAGCCTCCATGCATGGAATTCACATTGACTTGTGAATACAGAGGACTAGCCAGGTCAAGCCCTGAATATTAAATAATCACTTGTCATTCCTGATGTTGGTGCTTAGAGCTGGAGTCATATTGTTTTGTTTAGGCAGAAACCATTCAAAACTTTTTCATACTCTGGGTTTTACTGAACTGAGAAGACTAATATTTATAAAGCAATTCTTCCAGAAGGGAAACCCTCACTCTTTTTCACCCCTCAAGAAAGCCCCCAAATCTGAAACAAGTAAAACACTGGCAAAATCTACCAACAAAATAATCACTAAAGCAAATAGTCAGTGTTAAAAAGAATATGAGGCCATTCCAGAATAGTTTCTTTTTAGGCAGTCTAGACAGTGTGGCGGCAATAACATGAAGAATTTAGCTTTCCCAAGCTACAGCTTTTTTTTTTTATTATTTTTTTTTTTTAAGCAGCCAAAAAGCTCTATAGGCAAGGAGAACATACAGCCAAGCTTTATTTTGTTAGTGCTGTTAATTTTTTATATGCAGTGAAATAAATTGTAAAGCTGTAGGTGTTAGTGGAGCCTAAAAACAAGGAACTGGAGAGGTGGGGAAACTGTCTCCTGGCCTCCAGGACTCTGCAGTTTAACTGTGATCCACACATTGAAGCTTGACTGAAATCAGCTTCTGCTGAAGGCAAGGTTTGACTTGTCCCTAGAGGAGAAACTCCAGAAACTGCAGTGGTCTGAACAGTTTATTTGGTCCACAGGGAAAATATATTGAGAACCTGTAGCTGTGGCATGACTCATCTACTCACAATGTATGAGGGGCTGGAAATCCCTCTGTTCCATGAAAATAGAGCACGTCCCCTAAGTATCTGGAAAACAGACACAGTGGTTTTCCATCAGGCAAAATGTTGCTTCTGTAAACCAGAACGAATAAAAATGGAAATGCAGGCATAAGAATGAATGCTGATTTCTAGAAAACTGGGGGACTGCAGATATAATTGACTGAAAGGTAGCACACAGAAGCAGCACATCTTTATGCAGTGGTTGATATACCTATTAAACTGATTTTTTTTTTTTTAAACTAGAGCTTAACACATGTAAACAGTCCATAGGGTAAATTCTTGTTAGTTGGAAACTTGATCACTAAAAGATGAATAGTCAATGAGTAGAAACACTACAGGACCAGACATCATTACATGAATGGCAGATGGCCTGAGCAGCCTTGCAAACTTTATGAAAGTTGTTTTCCATTTGAATGAAAATGAAGAGAAAATGTAATGAAATGAGGTTGCTCTTTCACAATCCATGGGTTCTATCCAGCTCTTGCTGAAGTTGTTAATGATTTTGTTCCATGTATAGTGGCCACCTGCTGTAAATGGTTAGCTGAATTTTAATTTCAGCTATATCTTAAGGAAGAATCTGGGAGGATTGTGTCTTGAGGGTTTCTTTAGAGCAAGGCATTCAGTCTAACTTCCCAGCCCTACAAAAAAGACAATTAATTCATATTTCTGGAGTTTTACTTCCTTCAGGGTGATAATGTATCTGGTGCTTGTTCAGCACATTATTACCCTAGCTTGGCTGGTGTCCCTGGGCAGTGCCCTCTGATAGATGGCATTAGTAATATTAATGATAAGAAAGAAAGATCACTATTGGCATTAGCTTCCTGTTCTGTGGAGAGCCTGAAGCTGTGCAAAGGGCTGGAAGGTGCTGGAGGGTACTGGTACTGTCATTCCTCTGGGACAGGATTAAGACTGCTGAGGAGGATAAATCTGGCATGTGCCGTGCATGGAGCAGGAGTCCAGAGAGTTTTAGGTTGTGTCCATCACAAGCACCACATTTATTTGTGGTGTAGCAACAGTAGCAGTTGTAATTGTAATAGAAGCAGCCCTAGTAGTAGTTATAGTAACAAATCATCATAGCAAATTAACTTCAAAGGAGTTGTTATCATTTGGACATAGAAAAAGGAGGTCTGTGGGGAGTATGGGGTCTTCTAGCTCCACCACATTAATTGCCTCTATTACTGTTCTTATTAATCTGTTTGGTTACTTCATTAATCTATTTGGCTACAGCTAGAGTTAATGTTTCTGTTGTGTACTTCCCCTGGCTGGGACTCCTCCAATTTTTAGAGCATTTCCTCAAAGTGGCTTTTGCAGCAGCTTTGAGAATACCTCCACTGAGATATGCATAATATGTTATTTACTGAGAAATTCCTAAAGAAAAACCTGCCCTTTAAAATAAACTTTACTAGACCTAGGCAAATAGATTTAGAAACATTAGAGCCAGAGCATTTTTATTTACATGAAAAGATTCCTTTTTTCCTTAACAACCAACAGCTGTGCTTCATGGATAAGCCCCAACAGAAGAAAACCTGTCCATAGCTGTTACAGCTACTTTAAAAGGCTATTGCAAATACCTAGCTTTGCTACTTTCTTCTCAGTGTTTTGGAACTTCAAACCAAAATTATTTCTTTTCTAAATATCCTCTGAATTGCAAAGCATACACTTCAGGATTTCCTCCCTAATTTTCTGTATGGAGGCAGGGTGAGCAAACACAGGGCTACTCTAAACCAGAAACTTTTTCATTTGTATGAATGTGGGTCTGATGATCAATGTAGAGTGTCCTCTTATTCGAAACTCAAACACTTTGGTGGTCTGAGGTCTTTTGCTAAACACTCTCACTTTCCTGGAAGGCAGAATGTAATTCCACATAGGCTTTGCTCAGAAAGGAGAATGATTGCCCTGTAGACATTTAAGCTTTGTGTTTACTTTGGAAGATGGTAGCCATCACATTTAAACATGTGAGTTTTCACTTCATTTCCTCATGTCAGTTTCCAAGAAGATTCTGACAAGGAGGCCAGCAAGAACCACCCATAGTTTCATTCTCAAGGAAGCTCAACATGTTACAAATACTAGCACCATCATCAGCATGGATTGCAGTGACTGGTAGCACAGGGGTGAGACAAATCCATAGCAAAGCTGACCAGGGATACAATTCACCTTGGGAAATTCACCATTTTAAGTCCTCTTCTGCAGTGCTGTTTGCAGCTTTTTTGCCTTGCAGTCACATACCATGCCATGGGAATTGTACTGCAAACTGTTCAGTGGAGCTTATGTGGTCCATGCACCCCTACTTAGCTCCAAACCCTGTTGTCTCCCACTCCAGCATGCTGCCACCCAGGCCCTGCCTTTGCTCCTCAGAATAGAGGAGCTTTACCCATCCTGTTTCAGTTTGACACGTACACAGCTGACACTTTGACCAAACTTTATGTTAAAAAACCCTCTGTGAGTATAACTTGGAGCCATCATAGCAGTGTGGTAGACTCAGGGAATGTCCAAGGCACGTGGAACCATAAAAGCTGGTTGTGCTTTAGGAGCACGCTATGCTGGAAATGGCGCTGACTGAACTGTCGGTGCCATACTGTGCCTGTTTGCGGTTGACTGCCTCATCAATTTTCATTTGGGAGCTGAAATGGAATTTGGGGGTGGATATGGTATTAATTAGGAAGGAAACTGGCTGCAATATGCTTGGAGATAAAAAATCTTTTCTGGTGGGAATCTGGTTTTGTATCCTTTCCAAATTGTTAAAGATGCATTTTACTGCAAAAGATATTTTTATGCAGTACTGTTAGGTCTCACTGGAGAACAAGTGAATTAAACATGAAGATGATTGGATTAATGAAAAAAAAATTTGAAAAAATACTTTCTGGCTACAATAGATTCTTAAGAATTAAGCTTTTATTGGTAATGCCTGCTAATTACCCCATGCATAGCTCCCACATCTATGTAAGTAGTTCGGCAGTCTCATCACCATGGCACTTTACATTATTTGTTTGGCCACTCTGAGAGGAGCATGAGATCATTATAAAACATTCACAGAGCCATGGATAGCTACAGCATCTGCCCTATAGCTCATTAGTGCTATTGAAGCACATCTTACACACCAGCAGTATATAATGGTGTGCAGTTTTTAAAAGGTAGGTGAGAGTTTGGAGGTAAATTCTCATTAAGGCTTTGTAGCATTGATCAACCTCAAACACCAAAACAGAGCTTTGTCAAGTTTTTCAGGTGTTTATTTTCCTTCCCAATTGCAGAGCACAGCTTCCTGCAATTGAACTGGCCCTGCATGGGTTTCTTGCTCTGCTGGGCTCTAAGTGTAAATCAGGGCAACACAAGTACAGCAGCAAGGCCAGAAAAGAGAAGTAAAAAATTTGAAGTTTGCCTGCTGATTACAGTCAAACATAAATCAATGAAAAACATAGGAAAGGAATCGGGGGAATTGGATTGAAATGCTGTTTGGGAGAGGAAAAGACAGGGTAAAGGATGTGCTAGGAGACTGAATTCATAAGAGGGCTTGTAAAACACAGGAAAGACTAGATTATAGGGAGGAAAAGCAGGAAGTGACTGAAGGGTGTGAAAAGGCTGAGTGGAAACTACAGTGAGAAACTCTAGCAACCAACAGGAAAGTTGAAAGCTGCCAGCAATCCAGGCATTTTAATTCAAGGAGTGAAAGACTAGAGCCAGGCTAACTGTCAACATGAAGTCTGGTCTCCCAAAGAAGAGAAATTAAGGAGAGAGTGGGAATTCAGGAAGAAGGAAGTCAAACTCACCAGAAGATAGAACAGGGACAAGCAATTTGATTTCCAAAGATAAAAAGGGAATAGAGATGGAGTTCACAGGAGAAGGCAGCAAGAGTGGGAGTCTGGCATCTCTGCAGCAGCTTTGGGAATCAGAAAACAAATGCCTTGACCCAGGGCTCAGCAAGACCCAGAAACACAAGAAGCAAGCAAGGAAGGAGGAGTCAAAAAAGCCTTTGTGGGAAAGCTGACAAAAATCAGGGAGGTGGGTTAGCTGTGATCCTAAAACCTGTGTGGGACCAGACATCTGTGAGAAAGAGACTACACCCAGCAGAGGAGCTAATTTGGGACAAACCATCATGATGCGAGTCCAGTTGTTTTGAGCGGAGCGCTGTGGAAAGAACAGTTTTGTATTTCTTTAACCAAACTGTGTGCTCCTAAGACCATCCAGGGCCTGAAAAACTGTGACTGTGACTTGTGCCTGCTGACTTGAGGAGAAAGAAGTGTCTTAAGTAAGAGTTTTTACCTTTTAAACTTTAAAACTATTTTGTGCATGACAAAATATTTGAGAGGGAGAGAGCAAGTGATCAAGAAGGACAACAATTTCCCTGTACTGGTGGAAGATGTTGGGCTTTTCTGGAAGCTCAGAATCACAACTCTCCTGAAAGAGCTTCACAAAGAGGAGCTATCTCTTACCCTGATGTTCTTGGCTGGAGAGCTTGCTTTTAGCCACAACATTAAAATTAGATGTCAGAAAACTCAAGGTCAAGCTTTTGTTTTTATCAAAGCTTTATTAATTATTAAAAACTTTAAGGACACACTTTAGGAAGTATCTGTGGTTGGAAAGCTAGTGGAAAATATTTAGCACATCTACAAAGCTGTTCTATTTATTTATACAGAAGACCTCTTCTGCACCAGAGCAATTTCAGTCCACAAAATGCTCAAAGATGCAGTGCCACCTTTTGGACAAAGGGATGTCATGTTAGGTCAGGCATGAAGCTGAAAGAAGGAGAGAGAAATTGCAGGTGACATTCAGACCCTGGCCAGAATTGGCTTTCTGAGAAATGATCAGTAGCAAATGGGGAAGATAATTGGAAGAAGTACTCAGAAATGGCTGTCTGCTTTTTCTTTAGGAAATCTATGTCTTTATTTCCCAATTTATTTGAAAAGGTTTTTAAGGTCAGTGAAGTCCACAACTGTTAAAAAAAAAAAAAAAAAGGGTAAAAAAGGCAAGCAAAAAATAAGAGGAAAAAAGTACACTGTGGTTATACAGCACTGGAGTATGGGTGTTAACTCACAGTGCTGGGCCTTTCCTGCTGTAATGTCAGAGAGGCAGTACCAAATTCTCCAGGGACTGCAAATCTACAGTGCATGATCTTCACGATTTAGAGAAGAACATTCAAACAAATATGTGTGCCATCATCTAGATCCAAGGGGACTGCTGCCGTGGGCTTGGAGATTTAAGGGCTGACAGCACAGAATCTGTATGTAGTTCTTGTCTAGCAAAGGAATACTTTAAATGATATATCACTCATCTTCAGTGAACTGTAAAGTCTGTGTATTACCTGCACTGGCCAAAGCATCAACAAATAAGAAGGAAGATAACCATACAGAAAGGTGAACTCATTAGTCTGGGAATCACATATCCACCCAGTGTTACCATCCTGCTGTGCTGAACATCCTTTAGGTGATCTTGTAGGTTAACTATTTCCTTGAAAACACTAAAAGGATGTTGTGCAAATAAAGTGGAAGTATCATGAACCACCCCCCCTCCCTTCCCCCCTAATCTCTGCCTCTTTCTGCAGTGTAAATCTTTTGGATCCTTGTACCCAGGTCGAATCTGACTATGAGGTCTTAAATAATTTCCTTCATTTCTTCTCCCGTTACCATAACAGCAGCAGTGGACATTGCAGCCTTTGCTGGGTAGCCTGTCACAAAATGATATTCATGTGTAGAACAGTCATTAGGGTACCCTAGTATTTTCCTGGAAATGCTGTAATAAGGGTTGCAATCTGAAGGAGGTCAATATTCTGCTACTGACTTCTGCTGCTGTCATGTCTAATACCCACCAATGCGATGGCAGGCTAAAATTACCATAGCGTCTTTAAGGTTTCTCTGTTTTGTCACTGCTACCACCTTCCTCAGCCTCCACCTTATCTCCAAGGGACCAGACACAGAGTTCTGCCATCTAGGGGCCCTTCTCATTTTGTGTGAAATTACTGGCAGGTATCTTGATGGTCCCGGGACCCATCACATATTTAATCTGGCTCTCTGCTGTGTGCCAGCAGAGGGGTTGTTATTAGACTCCTCTGTCTGCCTCCTTTTCTTCTCACCAACTAGGCTGATTGCAGTGGCAGACAGTTTTCTCCAGAAGGGTGAGTTACAGAGCATGTGTGCCTTGCTTTCTAGTAGGTGAGAGGTGCTTTCAAGAGTGACACAAAGTCCTTTTTCCCAGTGGCATATCTGTGCTAAGGCAGCTTTCCTCTCTCCAGTGTTTCACTTGCCTTTGACAATAGGTATTATAAAGCATCCTGTCTCCATGTCCCAGCCTATTTCAATAATGCTGTGGATTGAATATGATTTAATCTACAACTGAAACAAAAACATAATGAAGAAAATGCATTTCAACTGACATTCTTTTAGTTTAATCCCAAATGAGATACTTTGGTTTAGTTTTGTGCATTTCCCTCATGTTTTAAAAAATAAAATGTAGCTAAAGTTAGTCTTGAAATACTGTTAGAAGAATACTACTTGTATAGTATACTACATGCTTCCAAATTTTGAAATATTTTGATTGTTCCAGTATTAAAAAATAATATATTAGAATTTCATTACATGCACACACATGCACAAAATCTATTTGTTTTCATCTGTAAATATTTGTGCATTTTGTCAAAAATTCAAGTATTGTAAGCCTAAATCTTGTTTTTCCTTAGTGAATAAATGATGCAAATGACAAATACATCTCATTCTAATCACATCTTCTATTTCAGGTATGCATTATAAATAAAATTGTGTTTGCTTTCAATTTACAATGGATCTAATACATAAAAGGAAATGTATAAAATATGGGCAGATCTCTCACAGAAAATATACTAGAAGTTTATATTATACTCAAATTTAGTTCAAATGCTTCTACTTCTCCTTTTGTGTGGTGGGGGCAAGTAACAGCAAATGGCAAATTGCTGCTTATGTTTTTTTATGCTCTGTACTTACCTGTTCTTGTGCCATTACTGTCTGTGTTATTTGGCACTTCTGTTGGCTTTTTGAAAATCTGTCCCGTGTCGAGTGTCTGACAAGAGAGTTAAACCAGAAGAAAAGTGATAGTGTGTAATTCTGCACACACCCAGCAGCTGCCCTGTCTATGACTGTGGAAAAGAGGTGACTGGGGAATGCAGAACTAAGGGCCTCAAACTCCAACTCTTCTCTTACACCAGCAGGCACCATAAACTTCAGATGCAGCAGAATGGAATGCCAAGTCATTGTCTGTCTTGTCACAGGCAACTTAAACCTGTTAACGGGAGCAAGGCTTCCTTAACACTTTCCCCAGATAATCAAGTTTGGTAGAATCTAAAATGATTTAAAGGGAGGACATGAGTTTTTAAAGAGGTGGACCAGCAATCTACTCAGCTTTGGGGAACAAATGCCCAAATCTCATTCATAAAGCAGTCTCCAGTAAATAAGATGCGGGAAATTAGGAGTTGTCCCTATTAAAAATACATAGTAAAGTAGCTGCCATGCATAAGAATAAGGTGATGGGTTAAACCTGAGGTCATGCTGCAATTATTTTTCCTGAGGTACTAAGCATCTCCAAATCATCATCCAATATTCATGCCAATATGCTGCAATTAGAGACATGACTAAGTAGCAATACACAGACAGTACTGAGGGAGGAAAAACTGCAGACACTTCTGCAGAAAACTTCTCTTCACAAGTGCAACAAGAGGTCTTCTTGTGAGTGCATCAATTTCAATTAGGATAGGAAGTTAAATTTTCAAGTACACAGGCAGATGTTGTTTTCTCTTGAGAGGACTGATATTGCTAAAGCAAAACAAACCTTTTCCAGGATGAACATTGCTGAAATGGGCAGCTTTTGAGGTAATAGTTGTCCTACCTGTTAGAAGCTGAACCAGTGTAATTGCTTTTAAAATATCACTCCGTAGTTACTCTATTACCTATGTTGTCTATAGATACACATGGAAATGGGTTTGTGGCTTTCTCTGGTGATTGAAATATTTTGCTTTTCCATGGTTATTGGTGAGCCACAAATCAACCTGTTATAAGTCTGTTGTCTCACATGAATGCCATTACAAATCACACGACGCACCCACAGCTGACATGTCATGAAGTGACAGTGCATGCTAAGTCTGTAGAGTGCAGGTGACTCACTCCCCCTTCCCATGGGGATTTTCAGTATTTCAGCGTGAGTGGCCTTGTAGAAAAAAGTATTTTGTTCTAAGAAGCTCTTAATCTTGGTGTAAAAGGGTAAAATTTCACACACTTTGAGGGATTTGCACCCAATTACATTACAGCTGAACCAAAGTTATTTTCTGAATTCAAGTCTAGTAGGAAATTTTCTTTGTCTACTGGTCTGGTTTTGGGGGAGAGAGATTTTATTGATTCAACAACACAATAAAATTTGCAGATTCTATCTGCTATGTCCTGGAGATAATAATACTCTGAAACATTGCTGGAAGGCTGTGGTAAAACTCCTGGGACCAAACCCCTCAAATCTTCTTGCCTTGCCTGTAGCAGTTTATATTGTTGCAGGATCCGCTGGGATGCATCACTTGAGCAGAAACCAATGGTAAGTGGACACCAGGAAGTGGTACCTAGGAACAGAGTACTCCTACTTTTACTTGCACAGCTCCTAAAATGTTGTTGTGTGTGTGTAAATGCTCTGCATGCAGAAGGTCTGAGGCTTGTTTACATGAAGAGCAGTCAGCAGAGAGCAAGTGGTGCAGCTGGGCCAGTTATAGCTGGCTTTGGAGAGAGGCAGAAGGCAGATGTTCTGCTGATGGGGTGCTTAGTGCAACCGCTGTGTGTCCTTCCCTATTCCTAATTGTCAGCACTGGAGCATCCATATTAATAGCTGCTGCCAACTGTTCTAAGAAAATCCATGAGAGTTGTCTTACATATTCAAACCTGCCCTGTGTGTGCAACTGTGGCACTGAAGTAGCAAAAGAGAGTGAACAAAATATATGTGGGCCTGTTATGCAAATGTGCTTTCTAGAAGTACGGATTAGTTCATATCTTATTCATCAGCAGAAAGTTAAACACAAGATGGAGGAAGGATCTCCTCATCCAGATCTCCTCTGTCGCATTTTGCAGTCTTTCTAGAGATTTTTTCAGGTGAAAAAATGCTCAAAAATAAACATTCATGTGGTATCAGGCAGCATTCATGATGCAAAAGAGACTGTATTTTGACAATACCAATATTTTCTATAATTGGTAAGACCGCAAAAGTACGTACTTGACTGAACTCTTGAGTGGCAAGTATTTTACTTGTCGTAAACAAGATCATCAGAGAAGCATTCACAGGATGAGCCCAAATCAGTGAGTGAGCAGCAGATGGGGCTTGAGATTCAGAAATGAAGAGCACGGGCGACTTCATCTCTTAAATCTATTATTGATTAAACCATGAACAGTCAAGGCTCTCATTTCAGTCACGTTTAGTGCAGCAGTTCTTGGCTGCCAAGCTTGGGGAGCCAGCAACCTAGTAGGAATTGGAAAAGAGCTGGATAACAAAGTGTATGCAGACAAAGTGCAACCATACCATTCTTATTAATATTAACTCATGCACTGCTGAGGTCATTTGCACTTCAGATGCTGAAATCAGAGAAGGAAAAATCTGTGGCAGCACTGGTGGCAGCACATGAACGCAAGTGTCACAAACTCCTTGTTAGTAAGTAACTGATCTCTTGAGTACCACTATCTGCAACATCTCCTTTCATTCCTTCCTACTGCAACTCTCTCTTTCTTATCCATGTTGTGGCTGATGTGCATCTACAGAGGAACAGGCAGCTCTGCCTCGTCAGAAAGTGATGCTTTGATTTTCTTTTTCTCCCTCAGCACCTAGTCCAAAGTAACAGACTTTCTTTCCAGTCATGTTGGCTTCTATTTCTTTTTACATAGTTGTTTTTTTGGGGGGACTCTAAGTTTTGTCTCCATTGTCTTTTTTTTTTTTTTTTTTTCTTTTCAGGGGTTTTTTTTTTTTCCCCTTTTCT
>VZRX01004298.1:0-13222 GCA_013398075.1 Notiomystis cincta | reverse complement strand
TCCCAGCTCTCCCAGCCTTTCCTGCTCCATCCTCTGATCATCTCAGGTGATCATCACCTGCCTAATGCAAATATCAGCTCTTTAATACAGAATAATTGATTGCTTCAGGCAGTAAAATCACCTCTGCAATGGCTGTGAAACTGAGTGTGACTGTACAGAAGTTATTTTTCAGAAGAAGAATAAAATGCAGCATTTACATTTACAAATATTGAATACAGGGGATTTCACAAACACCATTCAAAACAGGTGAGGATTAAAGGAAGTTCTACAGGCTGTGGTATCAGGGGATATTATTTAAGTTCCCTGTGCTGTTTCAAGGTTGAGATTGAATATTTGGGAAAACTCCTTCCCCAAAAGGGCTCTCAGGCCAGGCCAGGCTGCCTGGAAATCCCCACTGGAGCCCAGCACTGCCCTGGGAATGAAGGCAGAGCTCTGGGCTGGCCCCAGGGTGGTTGTTCTCTGCTCCCTTGAGCAGAGGCTGGCTGGGAAAGGGGTGGGAATGAAGGACAGCCTGGAGCAGTAGTGGGAGGGAGCAGAATCAGCCCAGGGACCCCTGCTTTGGGTCCTGCCTGTGGGATTGCTGTGACTGAGCAAGAACCACGGGCAGGTACGCCCAGGAAGGAGAGAAAATGACATTTTCCAGGGTTGCTCAGCAGTGGGTTGCAGAATACAGATGTTGGATATGATTTATTTGCACTAAATTGGATTGTGGGTAAATAAAGGGCTTGATCTTAAACTCGGGGTTGGAATCCTGCCCTGAGCTCAATGGGAAATCCACAGGCTCTGCTTCACTTTTGCAACTCATTCAGTAAATGTTTTGGCATCCCTGTCTGTTCTGCTGCCTTAATCTCCCCTTCCAGAGAGCAGAAATTAGCATTGCTAATTTATTCAGCAGGGGAAACCAAAAGAGGCTCAGCACAGACTCCGAACTGAACGCCCCAGAGATAACCCAGGTGCTGAGTCAGCAGCAGGAGCATCAACAAATAAACTCCTCCCCTGAGCAGAATGTAATGGGGGAGATGGCAAAGCGTGGGGAAAGCTTTCATCTGGTGCATTAAAGCAGAGAGGAGTCCCTGCTCTCCCTGGATGCTGCATTTCCTCCCGGGCTGCCCAGGGCTGTAAAGTGGAATATTTGGGGTACTGCTGCCAGCCACAGCAATTCTCTCTCTGCTCTTTCCTCCCCTGGGGCAGGGCAGCACCCGTGGGGTGCTGCAGAAACAGCCAGGCTGCCAGGAACCCAGAGATGGGCTCCCCCTGTCAGGAAAATCAATCACAAACACCCGAGGTTTGTGTCCAAAAAGGAGACAGAGGAGTCCTGTAACTTTATTGGAATAAAGGGAGAGGCCATGGGGGATTACCCTGGGGCCTCTCAGATTTTTGGAGGAGCAGCCTCCTTTTTACCCCAATTTCCCTCTTTCCCCACGGTCTGAGGTACTTGAGAGGTACAGACTTCCTAATACCTAAACCCCCTTTCTAATGCATATTCCAAATACACACTTTTTTTAAATTATTTTTGTGTCAATTCCTTGTGTTAATCAGTGGAATTCCTATGGAATCTTTCCCACTGTTTCCTTTATCTCTCAGGGCTGGCTTTATCCACCAGCAGGTTTGAGAAGTGCCTCACTCCTTTCACCCCCTCTCTTACCTGGAGCAGATTTGTCCCTGGGCTTGCCCCAGAGCTCTCCTGTTGAGGTGCAGGTGCCCCCAGGCAGAGCCCTGCCCCACTCTGTGCATCTCCCTTCGTGTTTAATTGTAATTAATGCAGTGGAGCAGCTCTGGGGCAGGGCCAGGGGGATGGAACCACCTTTCCCTGCCTGACAGGAGCCTGGGACTGGGGGGACAGGGCTCTGCTCCAGGGAACGAGGGGGAAACTGCCCCAAATTGCACAAAGGCAGGTTTAGGTTGGAGATTTTAAATTACTTTTTCATGGGAGGGGCTGCCCAGCCTGGCACAGCTGCTCAGGGTGGAGCCCCATCCCTGGAGGTGAGTTTAGAATGGAAGAGATTTTAGAATCCAAGGACCTTGGGTGGGGAGGGCCCTCATGGATCATCAACCCCTGGCACGTCCAGCGAGTCCTTGGCCAGAACTGGGCCCCTGGGAAGAGCAGAGCTCCCCTCGGAGCCTGAGCTCCCCTCCTGCTGCCTGCCCAGCAGGACACAAACACATCCACAGCCCTCCATCCCCCTGCCCTCTCTGGGCCCCTCTCCTGCTCTGGGAGCACTGTGGGCACCTTGGGCACTCAGCTGCTCCCGGGCTGTGAACTGGCCCTGGAGTGGGGAGTGCAGCTGGGCGGCCTGGGGAGGCTCAGCCCCCGGGGCAGGACTGGCCCTGCTGCTCCCAGAGCCGGGCAGGGCACTGCAGAATGCCCCACATCCCCCAGCTGCCAGCAGGGGATGGCTCTGGCCACCCATCCTCCTTGCAAAGTGCCCACTACCCCAGAGGAGGGGCTGAAATCCAACCCACAAACCGCTGATAAAGCACAGCCCCACCCAGCCCGGGCTGTGCCTGCTGGGCTGCACCCACCCCGAGAAAATTCAGTTTAATCTGCATTTAATTCGGGTTAAAAGGCACAAACAGGGGGCCAATATTCCCCAGGCAGCAGCACAGCTTCAAAAATCCATCTTTGCAAGGGGGAGATTTTTTTAGAATGAATTATAAATAGCCAGATGGTTTTAAAGTTGAATATTCTTAATTTCTAAAGATGGTCAAGGGGCACCCAGCTTCCCAAGTTTTCCTGGAGAGAGGAACTGAGGCCATCCATGGTTTCTGCCATGAGTATCAGAGGGTTTAGGGCTGACACCGAGGGTGAGTGGCAGGGCTGAACTCCCCAGCCACGGGGGAATTCAGGGCAGCTGAGGATTCCCTGGATTTGCTCCTTTAACACCAGCGATTCCAGGCATACACACAGCTCCTCTGCTCCCAAAATCTCTCTTTAAGGACTGCATTTGGCCATGGAGCTGCTCGGGTTAAGGGGCTCTGGAGCATCTCTGCATCTCCAGCTGATAAAAGCTCATAACTCTTCCCAGGAGTGAAAAATGAGGAGCAAGCAGTGGCAGTGCTGCTGAATCCCTGGGACCTGGGGAGGGCAGTTTGGTGTCACTGCTCTGAGTAATTTGTTTAAACCTGCATGGGGCTGGAGCTGGAGAAAATTTATCTAATTAGAGCCCCTCGTTATGTTTCTCTGCACCAGAACTCTGCAAAGTCATAATAGGACACAAAAGTTCCACCTGGGCACAGGGGGGGAACGGCTTCCCACTGCCAGAGGGCAGGGCTGGAAGGGATATTGGGAAGGAATTGTTCCCTGGGAGGGTGGGGAGGGGCTGGGCTGGAATTCCCAGAGCAGCTGTGGCTGCCCCTGGATCCCTGGAATGTCCAAGGCCAGGCTGGATGGAGCCCATCCCATCCCATCCCATCCCATCCCATCCCATCCCATCCCATCCCATCCCATCCCATCCCATGGATCCCATCCCATCCCAGGGACACCTCCCCCTGTCTCCCAGGCTGCTCCAAGCCCCAGTGTCCAGCCTGGCCTGGGACCTTCCAGGGAAATATGAAATTGTGTTTCTGCCTAAGGAAACTGAGGATGGAAAGCTCCCAGATGTGTGCTGGGAGGGCAGGGAATGTTTCCTCTTTCCAGCCTGAATTACTCCTTCCATTCCCCCCTCCCCTCAGTCTCTTGTAGCCATAACTTTATTTCAACGTCGCCTTTCTTCCCAGTGTGACTGCAATAATTTCTTAAAGAACATATTTTAATAGCTTGCCTATAAGCTCAGGATTTCTGTTTGCTCCCATAATTGCTCCTTAATTATTTTCCAATTGCTGAAACAACGCTTTTCATAGTTTATTCAAAAGCCTTTTGGAAAGCCTTCCCCCAGGGCATTGCCAGGTTTTCTGGCTGTCAGGAAGAGCCAGAGCCAGGGAATAATGAGCAGCAGGGTGGGGCTCACACCGGGAGAGGGAGGCTGGGGCAGAGAGCACCAGGGAGCTTCAGGGCAGCCTGGATCCCCTTCAGTGCCCGAGCTCCCGAACATCCCAGCTGGAGGGAGCAGGCTCCCTGGGGGCTGCTGGGGACAGCAGGAGGGGTCACCGTGCCAGGTGAGTCCTGGAGGGCAGCAGGAGCTGCCGAACACGACAGGATCCCACTGACCCTGGGAACAGCTCCAGTGCCTCCAGCAGCTTCTCCATGGGTTTCTACCAGCTCCTGCACCTTTGGAAGGAGTGAAGCCAAAATTCCTCCCTGGAGGGCCCAGGGTTAACCAGGGTTAACAGGGTTAACCCCTGTGTTAGGGGTGTTCAGAGCTCAGGGAATCCCACACTGGATGGGCTGGGAGGGACCCAAATCCCACCCATCCCAGCCCTGCCATGGCAGGGACACCTCCCACTGTCCCAGGCTGAGCCAACCCCAATGTCCAGCCTGGCCTTGGGCACTGCCAGGGATCCAGGGGCAGCCACAGCTGCTCTGGGAATTCCAGCCCATTCCCTGCCCACCCTCCCAGGGAACAATTCCTTCCCAAAATCCCATCCAGCCCTGCCCTCTGGGACTGGAAGCCATTCCCTGTGTCCTGTCCCTCCATCCCTTGTCCCCAGTCCCTCTCCAGCTCTCCTGGAGCTCCTTCAGGCCCTGTGAGGCCACACTGAGCTCACCCGGGAGCTTCTCCTCTCCACTGAACATTCCCAGCTCTCCCAGCCTTTCCTCCCAGCAGAGCTGCTCCATCCCCTGATCCCTTGGTGCCTCCTCTGGATTCTCCCCAGCAGCTCCAGGTCCCTGCTGTGCAGGTGGGGCTCACCTGGGCACACAGCCCCTGAAGGAAGGTGGCAGCAGTGGCAGAGCCCAGCACACAGAGCCCCAGGAAGGCGACTGGAGCCTTGCTGGGTCCCAGGGTTTCCCCAGCAGCTGCTCCAAGCACTTCCCAAGGCTCAGGATCCGTTTCCAGGTGTGGCAGTGAGGCCAATAAATCTCCTGCAGCCCCCAGAGCCGTGGGAAAGGGGGCTGGAGCTGATCCAGTGGAGAGCCAAGGGCAGCTGTGGGCAGAGCTGCAGTAATTCCACATCACCTCTTGCTGTGCCCAGAGGTGACAGGGGAGCCCTGGGCCCTGATGGATGGCAGCCCACGCTGCTTTTATTGGAACAAATGCTCCAACCAGAGCTGTGATTGTGTCTCTGGCTGCTCTGTGCCCCTCATCACCCCCAGCCACCTGCAGGCCTCGGGCAATCATCTCCTGCAGCAAACAGCATCACTCCCTGTTACTCTGCCATGGAAAGGCCATTTCTTTGTGCTTGATGAAGTGGCTTTGTTTAGCATCTCCACCCAGCAGGAGGGCTGCTGGGGCTGCTGGATCTGCTCCTTTTTGCAGGTTTAGGTGCCCCTGTTGAACACAGAGAGCCACAATGCTCAGGATATTGCTGGTTTAGGGACTGGGGTGCCACAGTGACACAGAGCATTGACTCCCACAGGGGTTCTGTGCAGGGGTGAGAATGGATCCCCCTGAACAACATTCCTTTGAACAAATGGTCTCTGGGGGCTGATCTAAAGGAAATATAACTTTGTTATTCAGTGTTTCACAGCAAATGCCAGCCAGAATTCCAAGGATTAATACTGCAAAAAGGGAAGATCAGCTGTGCTGGAAGAATAAATTGTTCAAAACGTTTCAAAGGCTAAAAAAAAACCACACCAAAATTTTTTGGGGGAAGTAGCTCATGCTGAGCACCGAGGATTGGCCATTCCCACCATCCCTTTGCAGCCCTGCCTGGGGTTTTGCCTCCTCCCTGCTCCTCAAGGCTCCTGCCCCACTCCAGAAGTGATTCCCAAGGATTTTGGCCTCCCCAGGCAGCTCTGGGAGGGTTCTGCAGCCCCCCAGCAGAGCCTGGGGAAGGGGGCTGTGCCCCTGAGCAGGGCAGGAGGGGGCAGAGGTGGGCAGGGAGCCCCAGCTGTGCAGAGCCCCAGCTGTGCAGATCCTGCAGGCCAGGCTGCCTCCTTACAGGGGATAATTAACGACAGCTGCCTCCATGGTTAATTACTGCCAACAATTAAAGCCGGGATGCAGAGCAGCAGCACCCCGAGAGCTGGGCTGGGATCGGCCTCACCTGGGCCAGGTGTCCCTGCCAGCCCCAGCAGGAGCTCAGTTCCTCCCCACGCCTTAGAAAAGGCTGGATTTCCTTCCCAGGATGTTGTTGGCATCATCTGATGGAATCCCTGAGGCTGGAAAAGCCCTCCCAGAGTCCCAGCTGTGCCCCAGAGCTCCGAGTGCCACCTCCAGGAATTCCTGGGACACCTCCAGGGATGGGCACTCCAAACCTCCCTGGGCACTTCCAAGGCCTGAGCACCCTTTCCATGGGGAAATTCCTGCTGATTCCCCCCTGAGCCTGCCCTGGCCCAGCCTGAGGCCGTTCCCTCTCCTCCTGTCCCTGGAAATGGAATCCCAGGATCATTAAGGTTGGAAAATTCCATCAAACCCAACCATGGACCAGCACCACCCAAACCTTGGCCTCAGGGGCCTCATCCCAGGGGTCTGAACCCTTCCAGGGGTGGAGTCTCCACCACTTTCTGGGATCCTGCTCCAAGAGAAACCTCGAGCTGCCAAGAAATCCGTGCCCAGATGGTGCCAAGGCAGGTGAGGTGCCCTGGCTGGAGCTGAAGCCCATTCCTCACACACTGAAATATTTCACATTACAGCTTCTGCAACAGGAGGAAACAAGAAATGTGTTCTCTCCCTCAGGGGAGGGAAACAAAAGAAGTGCAGTAGTTCCAATATTAATTTTAATATTATTTGTTGCCCACAACAGCTTGCAGAATACAAAGAGACCTCAGTGGAGTTTAAATGTTCTGCTTTAGGAAGCTGCACCCAGGGTAGAGTTTATGAAAAATTAAAATTACACCACCAGGATTTTCTGATAAAAATCCCTGAAAGTTTCATCATAATCAACGGGAACATTTGTCATCTTTAAAATGTTTTAGGTTGTATTTGCCTGAGTTTTATCATCCTTAGGATTCCCTTGGGAAGGGCAGAGCAGTGACAGTGTGCTCAGGAGAGCTCCAGCTTTCAGCCAGATATTCCCATTAAAGCAGTCAAACATATTCTAATATTATGTAAGATAATGGAATACATTCTGTACAATGTATATATAAAATTAAATAAAATCGATGAGCAAGCAGCAGAGCAGGAGAGGGGCAGATCCATCCCCCTGAGCTCTCCAAGGTCCCTTCCCTGAGCTCTCCAAGGTCCCTTCCCTGAGCTCTCCAAGGTCCCTTCCCTGAGCTCTCCAAGGTCCCTTCCCTGAGCTCTCCAAGGTCCCTTCCCTGAGCTCTCCAAGGTCCTTCCCAGAGCTCCAGCATCTCTCCAGGATAAACCCTTCCTCCTGCAGGGCTGGGGAAAACAAAACTGCCTTAGAAAATCCCCTCTGACACCCAGGACACAACAAATCCCTTCGTCTGCAGGCTCTGGGATGTGCAGGAATTGGTGATGGATTTTCTGTTGTTTCCAGAGCATGACTTTAAATCAGATTTTACCCTTCATGGAGCAGTTTGCCTTTTTCTTTAAATTTGTATTTTTGCTCTAATTCTGGATTTGGATTTAAAAAAAAAAATCAAAAGATCCCACAAAAAGCTTTAAGAAGCAAATGAGAAGCAAATCTGCAAAGGAGGAGAGAGGCAATAACCAAAAGCTGCAAAATTAATCCCAGCTGGGCACAAGGAAAAAAGCTCTGGACAATGAGAGCAGTCAGATTCTGGAAGAGGCTACCCAGAAAACTGGGCAAACCCAGCATTTTTGGAGATTCTCTAAGGGCAGCTGGCAGGGTCCTGAGAAACCTCCTGCATCCTTGGGGTTTGATTTTTGGGGAGCAGAGGGGGACCTGCACTCTCCTTCCAGAGTCCCCCCTACAATTCCTGTGCAAGGAGCCCCCCAGGGCAGGTCAGGGATCTCCAGGAGGAAAAGGCAGCTCAGGGCCGGGGCTGGATGGGCCCTGGGTTATTTTAGGGAAGACCAAACGGAAAATTCTCCACTTGGATGGTGCCAAGGAACCAGGATTGGAGCCAGTGCTGCCCCCCCACACCCACCTGGCTCTGTGCTGCCCTTGCAGCTCTGTGGTGATCCTGGGCTTGCAGGGGCTCCCAGGGACTTGGAAATGGGAGCAGAAATGGTTTCCTTGCTCAGAGATGGCACCAGACCCTTCCAGGAGGAGCTCATGGATTGCTGTGCTGCAGAGCTGCCCCACAGCAGGAACCTGCAGCTTCCAGAGCCCCAGTCCCTCCCCACTCTCCTCCTTTGGGAAGGGGCTCTGCCTGCAGCTCTGCTCCCACCGAGGGTCACACGAGGCCTTGACTGTGAAATGGAAAATGTTCCAAGCGCTGGTTCCTCTGGGTGCTGTTTATGTGGTTCTGTTATTTCTAACACAGCCTTATCAGTGCCTTGGGGGTAGCAAACATCCTTGGATACCCTTGAGTCCTGAGTTTCCTGGGGTTTGGTGGAAGTGTTTGCCCCTCCAGGAATCTGGGTTGCATCAGTGACTCTTGGCTCCTCCTAGAAGTTTTCCTCCCTCCCTGTTTCCAGACTGGGAGAGGCATTGAATCCCAGTCTGCTCAGGGCTGGGCTGGAGCCTGAAGCTCAGTCCCACCCCAGGGCTCCCAGTCTGGCATCCCAGGGGACCCATTTCCAGCCAGGATCCTCTGCTCCTCCTGGCCAGCCTCTGCTCTGCAGAGAGCACAGACCCGTGGCCCTGAGAGCCACTCTGAGGGGAGGGCTGAGATCAGTGAGCACCATCAGCCTTTTCATCCCCACAGTTCAGCCCCAGCTGCTTTTTAAAAGGAGAGACAGGAACGGCTCCAGGCCCCATTAATGTCCGTCAGCAGCACTCGGGGAAGGAAGAAAAACGAGCCTGTTTTCCATAGCCAGCATCCTTAAAGCACTCATTAGTCTGGATAAAACTGAAAAATGGGCTTTGCAGGGGCTGCCACACAGCAGGAGGAGCAGCAGGAGCTGGGAATGTGCTAGGAACACCTCAGCCTACGGACACAGCAGGGCAGGGCCAGGCTGGACACTGGGCTTGGACACCCTGGGACAGTGGAGGTGTCCATGGCAGGCTGGCTCTGGGTGGGCTTTGGGGTCCCTTCCCAAACCCTTCCAGCACTCCACGATCCTGGGGGGAGATGGGGAAGGGGCTGGGGGTGAGACCTGCCAGCTCCTGGACCCCCAGCCCGGGGCAGCCCCTGGGCTGACTCCTTTTCCTGGAGGGAGGAGGAGGAGGTAAAAACCCCAATCAAAAACCCCCAATCATTCCCTGCCTGGCTTTTCTTTCCCCCTGGAGGCTGCAGGGGTGGGAAGGTTTAGAGGAACAGCTCCAGGAATGCAGGGAATGAGGGTTTGCCCACCTGCAAACTGACCTCTTGTCTGGGAATGAACAGGGAGCTCTGATTTGTCTTTTCCAGGCACATTTCCACCAGGATTCTCCCTGGGAAGGTCAATCTTGACAAATGCACTCTCTCCTGAGTGCAGGGAGTGTTTAATCACAGGGGAGCCTTGCCCCACCTCAGCTCTGACACAGCTTTTATTCCCTTCAACACTCCCAGCAGTCACCCAAGGAGTCAGGAATAACAGGAGAACATCAGGCCCCAGGAGTTATCTCACTTATCCCATCTGAGAAATCCCTTTCCTTTGTGCATTGCTTTATCTGCTCCCTCAAAAAATTGCCTTAAAACCAGACAGAAAACCCAAGGGGCTCTGTGCTTATCTCAAAGTGAGATAATTGATAATTGATAATTGCAGGGTCTCGAGCCCAGCCCGAGCTCTCCTGGCTGAGGGTGAATTTGTTGTGAAGGGAAGCAGGAGCTGGGACTGGCAGGGCAGCAGGAAATTCCATGGAATTCGTTTGGAATTCCAGCGGCTGAGTGAGTGCCAGCAGCAGGGGAGGAGCAGTTAAAGTGATTTATCCCTGGCCATCGAGGGTGCAGAGTGACAGCTAAACCCAGGAGCTGGGGAATAAATGGTAACAAGAATGAATAAATAAATGGAGTTTTACAGGGGAAGCAAATGGACAATGGGGAAGCACCTCGGGCTTTTAAACCCTGCCTGCAGGAATATCACCTCCCACAACTCTGGGGTGCTTTTTATGCCAAATCAAGCTGTATTTTTGTCACCTTAGGAAAATAACGTTGCAAATGCCCGGGGGCTCTGTACCTGCCTGCCAGCACCGTGTGTTCCACTGACCCCCAGCAGCTCTGAACAGCCCTGATCAAAATGTTAACTGGCACAGCTCCTGAAAAATAAAATAAAATAAAATAAAATAAAATAAAATAAAATAAAATAAACTAAAATAAAATAAAATAAACCAAAACAAACAGCTGGTTTACCCAAATCGTTCGAAATCCAGGCATTACTGGATCCCCACCAGTTCCCATATTGCCACTGTCACCCCCCTGTGCTGCCAGCTCACTTAAAAAACAAAGTCAATAAAGATGAAACTACTTAAGGAGCAGGATTTTTTTTCCCTTTGCTAATATGCTCTGCCTTTAAAGCAAACATAATTTTACAGCACCTTTAAATATTAACACGTTGGGAGTGTTTGTTCCGTGCTGAGCACAGTCAGCAGAGGCAGCTGAAGCTCGAGGAGAGGATTTTTGGGGCTCTTTCTCCAGCTGAGGTTTCTGCCCTCTGCCCCCTAGATCCTGCCAGGAGTTTCCATGGAAAACGTGGGCACGGAGCATTTGTTGTGTCCGGGGAAAAGCGGGCGTGGCCCTCAGGGCTCGGGCAGGTGACAGGGTGGGGACCAGGCACAGCTTGGACCTGGGACCCTCTCTGCCAGCCCCAGGATCCTGGATCCCGAGAACTGACCCAAACTGACCTCCTGGAGCCAAACTCCTCCCCAAAATCCGAGGGAGCGGCTGCAGGACAAGCACCACCCTCTCACCTTCCCACCTGTGCTCCCTCCCGGGCCCTTTCCCTTTCCTCTCTTTCTTTCCCTCTTTCCCTTTTCCCCCCTTTCCCTCTTTATTTCCCTCTTTTCTTTTTTACCCCATTTCTCTTTTTTCCCCCTTTCCCTCTTTCTCTTTTCCCCCCTTTCCCTCTTTCTCTTTGTCCTGGGTTGCACTGTATTCTATCACCATCTTCATGAGCTATTGAACCAGGTGGGGTGGTGTTCCTTGTCTCCTCCCTCTGGACTANCCCCTTTTCCCCCCTTTCTTTCCCTCCTTTCCCCCTTTCCCTTTTTCCCTCTTCCTTTCCCCCTTTACCTCTTTCTTTTCCTCTTTCCCCCTTTCTTTCCCTCTTTCCCCCTTTCCTCCTTTCCCCCTTTCCCCCTTTCCCTTTTTCCCTCTTCCTTTCCCCCGTTACCTCTTTCTTGCCCTCTTTCCCCCTTTCTTTCTTCCTTTCTTTCCCATTTGCCTTCCCCCCTTATTTCCCCCTTTCCTTCTTTCCCTCTTTTTCCCCTTGGACACAGCTCCCACTTCCAGCCCAGCCCAGCCCGACAGTGACTGATGGCAGATAACTCAATAAAGATCCTACATTTTCTGTAAACTAATGGGATTCATTAGGCTAAAAGGCATCATTCATGCCAGGTAATTTATACTGCACAGGTAATTTAGGTAATTACCTCAACAACGAGGTAATTTATATTACACAGCAAACTTGCTGCTCTCCCCTCCCCGATGGATTTGCTGTTGTTATCCTTTGTTAAACGACACTGAACCTCCCCATCAAACCTGGAACGGAGGCTTTGATGGGCTTTGTGTATTTCCAGGTGGAAAACAGCTCCTGGGCAGCAGTTGTGAGCCTGGCACTGCTATTCTGCTGGGGCTTGTTATTTCCAGGAGAGGATTTATGGGATTGCTTGTGGCAGGTAAAAGCTGCTCTGTGCAAACATTCCCTGCAGCTTTCTGAGCAGGGATCTCCTCCTGAGGTCAACTGCTCCAGAGGTTGGAGCTTGGCAAGGGCAGCCAGGCCTGGGCCAGGCACTCCTCCCATTCCCAAAATCCCAGAGCTGGCTCGGGCTCTGTGGTTGTGGAGGTCTTTGCTCATTAGCATCCTGATTATTGCTGCAGCTGGAGTGGTTTGGAATCTATCAAAGTGTCCTTGCCTGACAAAAGAAAGCCAAAAAATCCTCCCAGGCCTCCTTAGCAAGCCCAAAAGATTTGGGGAAGGGATGGGAAGGAGCCAAAGCCCAAATATAAATGGGAATGTTTGGTTTGAAGGAAGTCCTTCAGTGCCACCGTGCTGAGCCACAAGGGGCCACAGCAGGACCACAGCAGAGCCACCAGGGGTACAGCAGGGCCACAGCAGCACCACCAGCGCCACAGCAGGGCCACAGCAGGGCCACCAGGGCCACAGCAGGACCACCAGAGCCACAGCTGGGCCACATCCTCCCCCTGTCACAGCAGCAGAGGGGCAGAGCTGGGGGTGGCTTCAGCATTCCAGGAAACCCTTCCCAGTGACCACAGCCTGGAGCTGGGGGTGAGCACTGACCAGTACTGACCAGTGACCAACAGTGACCAGTGCCCAGCAGTGCCCAGCCCTGCCCAGTGCCCAGCCCAGGTGAAGGTGCTGCCCACACCCTGCCCTGCCCAGGTGAAGGTGCTGCCCACACCCTGCCCTGCCCAGGTGAAGGTGCTGCCCACACCCAGCCCTGCCCAGGTGAAGGTGCTGCCCACACCCTGCCCTGCCCAGGCGAGGGTGCTGCCCACACCCGGGNNNCACCCAGGCCTGCCCAGGTGAAGGTGCTGCCCACACCCAGCCCTGCAGGGGGCTTTTGGCCCCCGGAGTTTGTGGTTCTGCAGCCGAGGGAAGCCCAGAGCAGACCCGTCCCTGGTGAGAGCTGCCAGTCTGTGTCTGATGGATGCTGAGGAGCAGAGCCCTGCTCCCTGACAGCTTCCAAATTAAACTTGGGGCTGCTTAGGAGGCTGTCAGTCAATAAATCCAAGTGTTTTAGAGGTCCAAGGCTGTTTCTCCTGCCTGTTAGATAGGATGGATGATTTGGTTTCTGGGAATCTGGAAGCACCAGCCCCCTTGGCTTTCCCTGGTTTTGGATCTCGTTTATGTGGCTACAGAGGGAGATTTTTGTGCTTTAAAAAGAGCTCAGGAGCTGTTATTTCCTTGGGCTGAGATAACTCTGATTTGTGCCCACACCCACGGAGGAGAGCAGGGCAGGAATTCACAGGAGAGCCCCCCTTCCCTGTGGTACCCTAAAACCTAGAAGGCAAAACCACCCCAGTTTTGAGGATAAATGGTTCATTTCT
>VZRX01004285.1:74684-91064 GCA_013398075.1 Notiomystis cincta | reverse complement strand
CCGGCGGGCGCTGTGCGCGCCCCGGCCGCCGCTCCGGAGTTTTCTTGGGAGATTTCCCCGTCTCCTCCTGACGTCAGCCCCGTCCCAGGGTGCCGCAGACGGGGGAGGGCCGGGGCCAGCGCCGCCCGCACCGGGAGACCGGCGGCGCCGGTCGCCCCTCACCTCCGTCCTGCCGCCGAAGGCATCCCCGAGCGCGGCCCCCGCGTTCGGCGGCTCCCGCCCGGCCGAGCCTCTCTGGAGGGGGGCGAGGTTTCGTTCCCCCGTTTACGCGGCCCCTGCCCTCTTCATTTCCTCCCGGCTGGGGCTTTTGTCCGAGGGGCAGGGACTAGGAATGGCCACTTTTTTTACTTCTTTCCCCCCTCCCCCTAAATGCTCTCTTGTTTCAGGACCTCCGAGTGGAACTGGGCGCACAGCGCTGAGCACCTCGGGGAAGGCTGCGGGCAGCAGCCAGGCTGGAGGATGCAGGGCTCCAGGAGATGCTTGCCTGAGTGATATAGGCACACTGAGCTCACTGCTCATTCCCAGGCCCTTGGTCCACTTTAATTTTCCAGGGATGCTTCTGGAGTTCCAGCACTGCACTTGTCATACCTACTCCCTGGAAGTTTCCCTCTCAAGAGAAAAATACAAAAATCATGCAGTGACCAAGCAGCAGGAACGTGCCTTGCACTTTCCTAGGTAGGGCAGGTCACACACTTTTACACACAGGCTATAACTGTAGCTGAAAACCAAGGACAAGGAGTATGGAATGGATCAGAAAGATAAATAGCATAAAATCAGGAACAGTCCAGTCCCACACTTGCCATTTGTTATAGAGAGAAGAAGTAAATGGGATTCACATGTCAAGCATTAACTGGTTGTTAGTCTGTAAGATAATATTAACTTCAGTGCTTGCTGGTTTATTCCAGTTTTCCAAAGGAGTGCACTCAGCCTGTAATTTAGGATGGCACATACTGTGTGAAAGAGGCTTTGGCACTGGGGCCTACCAGCACATCAAGGTGATATTAACATAATAAAACTTTTGGAGAGGGAGTGGGAGCTCATAAATTAATGCATTCTACTGTTTTAATGCTGGGAGCTAACAATGTGTTTCCTGTTCAGCTGATCATCCCTGCTGCAGCCTAACAGCTGTTTTAAAGGTGCTGTGAAACTGAAGAGAGGGAAGATGATTGTCTTTAAATCAATGTTTAATGATGTGTTATTAGGAGAAAAGTCTTCCTCCAGCAGATGTTTACATGTTGAGGATGGAGGGGAGCTTCCCAGGCTGCCTGCCTGTCTGAGGAGCTGGGGAGACACCCTGCGTCCCATCAGTCTTGCAGATGGCCCAGCACCAGGGAGCAGCTCACTCAGCACCAGGAGAGGCTTTGCCCAGGTCTGTGGGTAGGTGCTGAAGAAATTCTTCAGGGAGGCTGGATTAGAGGACCTCCAGTGGTCCCTTCCTACTGCAACCAGCCTGTGATTCTGATTCTGTGAAGGTTTTCAAGTAATTTGAGTTATGGCTATGAGCAGGTGAATAGGGCAAATATTGAGATCATCCTGCCCATGTTCAGCCTGGGTTGTGGCTGCCAAGATCCTTCCTCCATAAAGATTGGATATGGATGCTGGAATATCCCCCAGCTCTGGGGGGGACAAGCTCAGAGTGAACCCCCTTTTAGAGGGGATCAGAAGACCTCTGGAGAGGAAAACAACTGGTCAGAGACCACCCAACAGGGCAGTGGGTCTTGTGGCCTTTGGGCTGCAAGGGCAGATTACACACAGATTCCACCCCTCCTAGTCTGGGAGACAGCCCTTGCTGAATGTGTGTTGTGTGTTGGAAGCCTGGCTGAGCTCCTCAGACACATGGGACACTTGGACTGAGACATTTCTGAACACTGACAGCACTAACAGCAAGCTTCAGGATCTAGAAAAACACGTATAGCTTTGAGGCAAGTGAACTGAGATAAGGGGGAAATAGAAGCTGTGAGCATAAGCAGGTGCCTAAATAATGTTATTTCCTTCACTCTTGATTCAAAAGTGGATTAATTAGTTCCAGTGTCTGCTTTTCTCAGCTTCCAGAATAAAAGATGGTCATTGCAAAGCTTCTCCCCCAGAGAAGACATCGGATGAATTGAAGGGTGTCAATAACACCAGAGCTTGTGCCCAGAAGACAGCGAGGAGTGCCCAGTGCTGCAGGAGGCTGGGAGGGAAGGGCACCTCATCACCAGGTGATCCTCCTGATGCCAACCAAACCAGCATCAAATCACCTCCAAGCCAAACCAGTTTCCAAAAGTATTGTTTCCCCAGCCAGGCTTGTATTCTGTGTGATGGTGGCATAGACTGTTCCTACACAAACAGAAGAACCCTTTGCAATTTCTTTTTTAAACCATCACAAACATCCATTAAAAGAATGTCTCTCCATATTTCCAAATATAGTGAAGAAATGACTCTCCAAGCTCACCCATTCCTTTATTTGCAGCCTCCCCTGTTAGTCCATCCTTGGAATATTGTCTAAAAGGCTGCACTACTTCTCTGGGAGAAACTGGAATGTTTGGAACATGACTGGATCGTAACATTTCTAAACTTCCCAGAAGAGGCAAATTGTAAAGGAATAAGCTTCTTTCTGTGCACACACTTTTGTTTTGGAGCCAAATGGAAAGGAGAGCTCAGAAAGAGAAATGACAAATTGTTTGGAAAATATTGTCCTTCCCAAGACAGACCTAACCATATGGGGGGAAGGGAGTCAATAATGAAATTTTCCCTCTATATATGAGTCCAGCAGCCCTCCCATTCACTCCGCTGGGAGCTTTGTGTGAGTCAGGCCTGCAAGATCATCCATTCAGGGCAATATTTCCAGAAACTTCAGTCCCCTCCCTGCTTCACTTCTATTCCCTACTGAAAGAAGTCTACATCTCAGATTTATAGGAAGAGCAGTGGGGTGAGACCCAGTGCTGTCCCTGTTTCTCCCTAACCTCATCCACAGCCTGACATCGCTGACGGAAAAGGCGTCCATCATGAAGGAAAAGCAGAGCACCTCTCTCACTTAAAAACATATCCATGAGTTTATGCAAGGAAAATTAATTATGAGGACTGGGAGAAGCCTTTTTCCCAGCCCTGCCCAGTCTCCTGGTGTGATTCCAACAAGCTGTATGAGGTTTATGTGCCTGCAACCAACTCAGCTGACCTTGCGCCAGGACGTGCGCTGGTTACGGCAGGAAAAGGTGTTGGACAAAGAGAAGGAGCTATATAAGAGCAGAGTTTGTTGGCATTTTGATCATGTTTGTGAAAGTCTCTTGCAGCTGCACTGGATCAATAATGCTAGACCCAAATCCTTTGTGGAAAAAATGAGGTGTGCACCACTGCCTTGTGGTTAGATGGTAACAGAGAAAACACTTGTTGTGGCAAGGAAATCCCTTCACTCCTTTTAAATCACTGAATTTATTATCATTGCCATCTTTGAGTAATAAACAGACGTGATATTTATGCATCCCCAACTACTAATAGTGACAGTTATGCAACAACAACGACAACAAAAAACTGCAACAATTGTGTGCGTCAGCAATTAGCAGCAGCCAGAGCCTTGAAAGATGTTGGGAAAGAAATTTCTTTTGTGTGTGTGGTTGTGTTTATTCCATGGTGACATGCTGCTAACAAGCTGCAAACCAAGGATCACCCACAACAAACAGAAACAAACAAACAAAGTTTTGCAGAGAGTGGTAATACTTAGCTTAATTCTCTTTAAAAATAATTATAGCCCTATTTGTGACAACTGGGAAGGCCACATTTGCTCCAATAAAACTTGCTTGTTATCCTTCAGGAATGACATTTGGGGATGTTTCCTTATACAATGTAGGTGTTAATGGGAGTGGATCTCCATCAATGAAATATTGATGTATTTCTCATCTCTGCACTTGCAGGATTTTCAATTCTTCAGCTTGTGGTCAGTTGTTTACTTGCCATGAAATCACAACACATTTAATGATGTTCCAGAGACCTGTCAGAGGACTGACCGCCAAAGAACAGAGTCCTGGGGATTTGGGCATTAGTGAAAAGTTACTTAAGGTCTAGACATCGATCCAAATACCTCTACTGCAGTCTATTCCATGCATTGTGGATTTTGGGGAAGGTGATAAATGGCCCATATACCTTCAAATTAACCCAGGTGCCTCCTGTGCTCTCACGAGGTAGTTGTTACCTCTGACTCCAAATACTATGTTGTGCTTGGTGTTATTCTCCTATGGTTTGACAGCACAGCAGTGTCTTGGCTCATTCACTGTCTGAATGCAGCACTGGATCTGAATGTGCCTGTATTAGACCCTGGCACCTACTCAAACCAGCTTCTTAGACCTTGTCAGGGAAAAAACCTCCATATAGGGAGAATATAGATACTCAAGCCTACTTTTAGTTGAGATTCATTTAGCTTTGGCTCCAGCAGGGACTGAGTTTGTACTCACAGGTAGATTTGTGCTCATTCCTGAAGAGATGCTGAGGGCAGAGATGTGCAGTACACATATCTGTCACTGGGTATGTATTTTATTCCTCCTTCTTCCCCAGAGATTGGCTTTGGGCCAAGGTGAGAGGAAGGAGAGGGGACTTTGGCCCAGCCAGTCTTGATTCCTGAAGTTAAATAGTGGAACAAGACTTTCTCAGAGCCAGGACCATCTCCTCCCCTGCCCCATGGGACCTTCTCTGTCTTATATTATCACTGCTGTATCTATTAAGATTAATGACTTCCAAGGCCATTCTAAAACTATTTAAGTGCCTGATGATCCATCTGAAACTCATCTCTGGTCTGTGCACAGGTCCCAGACATTAATCTTTATAGGTGACCACTCTGGCTTGTGGGTAGAAATGAACTAAATGCACATTATTTGGCAGGAGCTACATATGGGATAGAGCTCTCTGGCAACAGACACAAGGCCTCATCAAATGAAAACTGATGGCTTAATATTTTGTTACGTTTTCCCTCCCAAGAGTTATTGCCTCCTAGTTGCAGGGATGGATTGAGCTGTAGTGTTCTTGTTCTGGGAGAGGCTGCCATGTGTTAGCCTTGAGCTGTCACCTGGGGAGCACCAGAGGGATCCTGGTCCTGCTGTTCCCACCTTTTGCCCTGGCAGCTCAGCACCAGCACATCCCACCACCAGAGTCTGAAGATGGGGCTAAACACAGACTGGGGTTGCACTAGAGGCAACATTTCCAAGGGAATTTGCACTTTCTGTGTGGTTCCAGGGAGGATGCAACCAACTGTGCACTAAATATGCATCACATTATTCACCATATGTAGGTGTATTTAGATGATTTTTAGTTGCCAAACCTACCACCAAGGTCTGCTAAATTCAGTGAGTAGATGACTTCCAGAGGGAGCCTGAGAGCGTCCAGTGGAGCTGAGGTGAAAAAAAGAGATTTTTTAGGTCTTCATGTGTTTTACAGCAGAACAAGGCACCGAGGTGAGGATGCTCAAGGTGGATTTGGTAGTTGCACATGTAAAGACTTGTTGGATCTTGGTACTCCCAAAAGCTTTGCATCTCAGGAACTTCCTCGAAGGACTCTCCTCTGCACTCATGGTGCTACTCCTGCCATCCCAAACTGGCTGTCCTCATGCTCCAGAGAACACCATGCTGCCAAAGATCACAGAATCACGGAATCATAGAATGGTTTGGGTTGGAAGGGACCTTAAAGCCCATCTGATTTCAAGTTTGGGTGCAAATATATGCTGCTTAGAAAGCAGATGAATCATCCATGTCAGTAGGTTAAAAACACATTTAGTATTTTTGCTTTCCTAAGGGGAACATTTGCAGAAGAAGACTGACCTGGAGCTCTCCCAGTGACTGGCCTGACCACAGCATAATCAGCAAAACGAGGTATAAGGTTCAAATGAAGCACCTGCATGGAAAATGTTTGCAGAAGAGAAGTTTGCCTGGGAGCAAGAGAATTAAAGGCATTCATCCAGCTCAGTGAAATACTGTGAGATCTATGGGTGGGAAGTGCAAAGTATTGCAATTATTATTTACTATATATTAATATTTGTTATTCAGGAGGATTTTTGTGTGGAAGGAACTTGGAAGATCTGGTCTGTCTCTGTGTGTGCTGGAGCTCTCAAGGGATTTTTTAGTGTCTACCACAATTATAGATGAGGACTGAGTGAAACTTTGTGGTTTTGCTCTACAAAACATTAAATTCAGTAACTGCCCATATTTTCAGGAAAAAAAAAAAAGAAAAAAAACCCTTTCATAATGTATTTGAATGATATTTCAATGCTGTGGCTGAAGTGAAATATTTTTTAAAAGGTATCACACGTGGCTGTTGGGGAGAAGTATAGACTTAGGCTCCTGGTCATAAAATCAAGCACTACAGATGAGGGTGTCAGGTATTTTATTCATCCTCTTTCCCCCAACCTGCAGGGAAAATCCACCTGCATGTCCTGTTTGCAGAGTTGTTTTTGTCTCTGTGTTGCTCACAGTTGTGGTTGATATTTTATGTGAAGGTGTATCTGGCTGCAGCTTTTCTTTCTTCACCTTTTGGTTCCTGCAAAAGAAAAAAGCAGAACACTTCCCTGTGGACTTGGGGAAGCTGGATTTTCATGTTTTGAAAGACGACACATCTTTCTGGGTGAACTGCAAAAATTGCCAAGAAACATTTAAGGTGTGTTTGTACAGTTGCTTACTGTACCTCTTCAGATTAGTGAGTACATTTAGATGTTTAGCTTAAAAAACCCAGAGTTTATTCCTCTTCATTCTTAAGTAAACACTGGAAGTTCAGATCCTGCAGACCGGATAAGACCTCTGGTTCATCAGGTCTGGCATTCTGCCTCTGGCAGTGACTCACATCTGATAGCAGGAGAAGCTGCTGCTGTGAGCTCAGGGGGGATGAGGGATGTGTGTGTGCTGGGATGCAGGGACCAGCTGGGTACTGCCTCCTCCAACCCTGCCCCTCCTGGGCAGCAAACCCTTTGGTTTCACATTGTTACATCTTCATTAGTTTTAAAACACTATGAAATATTAGCTATGCTTCCTCACAAGAGCCTCATTGCCTGCAGAGCTGCTGCTGTCTTTTGGCCTTGGCTGTACCAACACTCTGCCATGAGAAACCTCCAGTGGTTTCTGTTCTGGCTCCCCCTGATCTGCTGGGTCCTTGGTCATGGCTCACTCGTACAGAAATTGCTGGTGTTAAAGTCTGCAGGTGGGAAAAGCATTCCACAGGTTCATTTCAGCGTTTCTGAGTGCTCCTCCCCTTGCTACAGTGTGTCTGAGCTGAGCTGTGGTTTGGTTTCTTTAAACTTCAACCCTTATGTGACATAGAATAAAATCTTATAATCCAAACTGCATTACAAGCCAAGATTACAAGGTATAACACGAGGTGAAACAGTATATGGGAAATAAGGATGCATGAAAGATTTCGTACAGAGGAAGTAATCCACTGTACATAAACTGGGTAGTTGCTCAGGGCAAACCTTTAGGATTTGATGGATTATTATCACTGAGATCCAGTGTTAAAGAGTGTTTATTTATTATAGCTCCCTAGTCCTCCTCCTCCCACCATGTCTCACTCAGCCTTGGGGCTCTGAAAAACTCAGAAATCTCACTTCTCCCTGACTGCCTCATCACTGATGCTCAGCATCTGGGGTCTCCATTTAATGCTGGAGCTCAGACCTGTGCTGCTGTCCTGCTGTCCACTGTAAACAAACAGGAGAAACACGGTATGACTGAAACTTTAGCACTCCTGTCCTCAGAAAACTTGTGTCTCTGTCCCCTCATCCCCTGTGCCAGCCCTGTCACCCCACTGGCCCCTCTGAGGCTGAGGGATTGTACCTGAATTTTTTCTCGAGAGCTTTGAAAAGTGATGTTGTTCTAACTGTGTCACCAAATGCTGCTGTTGAGCACTTCCAGTCCCCTAATTACAAATGTAAATGAAGTGAATCAGATCTCGGTAGATGGCTTTTCTGTGATGCCTTCCTCTTGTTTGGATGACTGACTCTTCCTCATGAAGGTCTGACTGGAAACTCTCCCATGAAAATGACTGGGAATCCTGTTTTCTGGACAGGTACAGATTTTGTGGGGTACAAAAGCTTCCTAGATTTGACTGAAGGAGTAGTTTGATGCTGTCAGTCCAGATCTGCCTCGTGACAAATAAGGCAGCAAAAGAACAAGGAAATTTGCTGCAAGCATTTTTTTTTTCCTTTTTAAAGGGCAGGTTGTATTTGTTTTGGTTGGAATTTGGGAGAAGTGACTGTGCCCTAAGGGCAGGAGGTGTGACCAGCAGAGCAGGGTGCATCCCTAATCCACTGACTGCAGTGATGCTCCTGGCAGGGCTGGGAACTTGTAGCCTCTTTTTTCTCTGACAAGAGGAGCATCACGTTCAAAGCATGCATGACTTGATAAGGTATTCCTCCTGTAGAGATGGAAAGGAAATAACCTTGGAGGCCAGAGACAAAAATTACACTGTCCATTATGCCTGGCAGCACATAGCCCAGGCTTTAGTCATGGGTAGTCATAACCATCTGAACTGCTGTGCTCCCATGTCTTCCCTGGAAGGATTATTCAGCAGCCTGACACGTTTCATCATTGGGAAATATTCCTGATATTTAGCCTAAACCCTTCCTTCCCTAATCTCATCCCATTACTCTTAATTATGCCCTCTGTACAACTGCAGATAGATAATTTCTCTCCCTCCTTGATGTTTACAGCCTCCAGATACTTGTAGGCTCCTATCATGTCCCTTTTGCTAGCCCCCAGCTCAGTGATACGTATTTGGCTCAGCTTTCCTCTCCTTCGAGCTCAGCCCATGCTCTCCATCCCAGCTGCCTTGCCATGGTCCTCTGCTTCCCTCCAAACCTCTCTCCAGCCAGTGTTCTGCCGTAAGGGACTCTGCTTGGGATGCTCCTCACGCAGCTGGCTCAGAAGGGCTGTCCCTGTGGGGTGTCCTGGTGTCCTTCAGGACACACACTGGTACCCATGTCCTGACCAGGCTGTCATTGGAGCTCCTTTCCCATCTCCTGCATCTTCTTGCACCCAGCAATGCTTTCAACCTGCTTTGGCTTTCTTCTTCCAGAACTTTTCTCAGCTCCTCTCTTTCATCCCAGGGAAAAGAGAGACAGGAGCCGCTTCTTCCCCCTTTCCCTGGGCAGCAGGACTTGCCGTGATACTGCAGAGATACCATCATTTTCTGGAGTCTTTTTTCACCCAGAGGACATGTTAAACCCCGGTGGCTATTTGTGGGATTATTGATGTGAAAGCTGGTGCCTGGGGAGAGTCCGGGGTGTCTGCAGCTGGAGGAGCAGTGCCCAGCAGGGCTTCCCCGGGAGCCCTTCCGCAGCTTGCGGGATTCCCTGAGCTTCGCTGTCCCCCTTCGCAGCACTCGGCTCCCATCACCCATCGGCAGCCGTGAAACCCGAAACCCCTCCTCGCAGCCCAGGGCAGGCTGTTAATTCCTGCCAGTGTAAATTCCCACCCGGAGCTGTTTCCTGACAGCGGGCGGAGGGCGGGCCGGTGTGGGATGCCCGGCCGCTACAAATTAGAGCGCTGAGTGGCAGCTCTCTTAGGGATGCTGCTCCCTTCTCCTGACACGCTGGGCTGCCTCAGGCTGCAGGCTCTTGATCATCATGGCATGTTCCCCTCGGTGTCCCACAGTTAATTATTTCTTTGTCGGGTTGCAGCTATCATCTTCCCCTGGCCAGCAGTGCCTGCAGCAACGACAAGAGCAAGAGCAAGAGCAAGCGGGTGACTGGGAGCCGTGGGTGGTGGCAGTGGGGCAGCTGGCTCCGTGCAAGCCCTTTCCCTCCAGGACTGCGGTGCCAATGCTGGACTGTAAGACTCGGCAGTGGGATTTTTGCCTTCCTCCTTCTTCAGCGTGTCAGGAAGATCCAGATGTGCCTTATCAGTGACAGGATAGACGTGCTCGAGCAGGCAAATGCCCAAGGGCAAGGTCACATCTTGTGTTGCCTATGGATGATGATCTCTGCCCTCCAGAAAGTGACTCTGGAGGTCAGATTCTTGTGTCTTGTGTGAAGGCAGTGTGGAGCTGGGCTGGGAGGGGAGATTGAGCCCTGGCTCAGAGCAGCAGCAGCAGCCAGGTTGCACTCAGAATCACCCATGTCATGACAGCAGGGCATGACCTTCCTTCAGGAGACACACACCCAGCAGGATCAGGTCAGGTTGGAGCCCTCTGGTGCAACCAAGCCAGCCTGGGAGGCCTCAATGCAAACCACCACTTGCACATGCTTAAGGATGGCTAATGCCTGTGGTCAGTGTGCTGGAGAGGAGCTCCCTCAGGCAGAATCAGTTCCTTCTGCCAGGACCTCCTCTTGAGGTGGGTGCTTACAAACACAGAGCTCCTTTGAAGAGGAGCAGCCACATGCCCTCCATCAGAGCAGCCACCTCTCGTTTCGGTGGTGGTGGTGACATTGCTCCTTGCATTTAACATCTGTGTGAACCCCAGACAAGGTGTGCCCTTGGAAAGCCCCATCTCACAGCTTTCCATTGCTAACCCCTCCAGCGAGGGCAGGAGCTCCCTGCAAGCCTGTTCGTGCTGAAACACCCACCAAGGGCTCTGCATCACCAGCTGTCACTGTCACACAGGGAGAGGGTGGTGCCAGGGGCATCAGGCAGCCACAGCTCCACGGGCTTGCTCTTGCATGGTGTGGAAGAGGAGGCTCACAGCATCTCACCTTCCTGTCACACTGCCAGCAGAACTGCTCAGCTCCGCGGACACAGCTCAGCACACGCTGCAGGCAGGTCTGCTGTCAGGCCAGAAACCATTTGCCCTTCAAAATATGTTTGAATAGCACAAACCTGGCACCTCCTTTTAATGATGAAGTTGGGGAGTTATACTGACAGTGTGAGCCACATTGTGCTGTGCTTTGGGAAGGCTGTTGCCTGTGTTACACACACACACACACGCACAAACACGGGTGGGAAGGACGGCTGTCACGCTTTCCATTTCCTGATTTTAGCAAATTAACATTATTAGGAATACAGACAAATTATTTGGATGTGTTTTGGGGAGTGTGACTTTGTACATGTCTATCTGAATTTGCTGTAACCCTATGTATTTTAACAACCATCATGCTGTCACTTTTCTGCTTGCTTATTTCAGCTTTATAGTTAGCAAATCAGCAGCTACTGACAGCTCCTAATTCTCTTTGTTTTATATAGCTGGCCCTGTCTAAATTCGATACTTAATTTGAGCTTTTGTCTTTGTCAGGGAAATATTTCTATTTATTGTGGGCAGATTTTATTGACAGTGGGCAGTTTTGTACAGAAATGGTTCAATGTTGCATGTGTCCCATTTTTTTCCCAAAGGTTTTGCTTAGGTGCATGTTTGTACAGCAGAATACTTTCTGCTGTTCTTCCTTGTGCCTAGTCTTTCAATGAATACCATTTCACCGTGATCTGACAAGCTCATACTGCTCCAGTGCAGCAACTTGCCCATACATATTGTGGTGTTGTATTAAAGAGCTCCCTCATTATTTTGGTGCAATGTGTATCTCCAGCATTTGTCAAGGCTTGTTTGATTCAAATGTGTTTGTCTTATCAGAGAGGAAAAAACCCAACCAACCCTTTAGAACTGTCAATGGGGACAATTAATAACATTAAAAAAAACAAAAAGGAGAATAGCATACGGTAAGGAATGGCTCACTGTTATGGCACCCATGAGGAAGTGAGGTATTGGAGCCAGTTTGGAAATGAGCTCTGTGTTCCAGGCTCACTGTGTGCCCCAAACAGGACGAGTCACGTAAGGAGATGGGCAATGGCTGGAAGCACCAGAGATCTGAAAGCTCCTGGGTGCCCTCCCTTGGGTACCAGCACTGGTCTGGGCACTACTAAGGTCACTCTTGCCTCTTGTCCAAGTAAGTGGATGGCTGAGAATTGTGCACTTCTCCTAAGTGCCATTTCTATATAATGGAATAATTTCATGAAAGTTTGAGTCATTTGTCAATCCCAGTGAAAAATCTCAAGTGGTACTAAAAAAATCCTCAAGTGGCACCATCTGTGTGACTACTTGGAAGACCTAAACTAATCATCCAATAGTTATAGTATTCCATATTATAAATTCTCATTTTTAGCCCAAAGTAGCTAAAAGCTGAATTTCATGCTTGTTGACCATTTTGTTTTTCATGCTGACAGGTGGATCAGAGACAAGAATTTTGGTTTTACCTATGGGGCTTGACTCATATCTCTTGTACTAATAATTATATTGACAGAGTCTCATTTCCATCACAGATGCTGTAGAGATTACACAGGTGTCAGTTTTGCTCCAGAGAACTTCCATAGAGCTCTGGTAAGGTGAGGAGGATGTGTCAATCTTCTGTGGTGGTTTTACACCTGCAAAGCCCCCAGATTCAATTGCTCTCCAGGGTGAGTGTGTGGACTGTCACTTCTTGCCTTTTTTTGCCTCAGGAGCCCATCAGTAAAATGGATGTCACGTATCCTGTTTCAAAATGCTCTGTGGTAATGTTGTGGGTGTCTTTGGTAGCTGTCAAGAGTAGTTCCAGGCATCTCTTATACTAGATTAATTTCATTATCAGATAATAAAAGGATACAGTTTTTATTTCTGAGGATATACTTTAATTTCTTATTGTTTTACTCGAGCCCCTGCCACAACCCAAATCTGAGCTGTCCTAGTGAACAGGACCAGTTCTCACATCACAGGATTCAAATGTGTGTACATTGCAATCTGAAGAGCAGAAGTGAGATGACTTTGCCATTGGAAAAAAGTGAGTGTCTTTTGTTTAACACTTGCTTTGCTCTTGCCATCATGCAGTGCAAAACCAGGAACTCCCCTTCCATGTGAATTTGAGGCTGCTCAGTGTAATTCCTGGTGTTTTGGATTGACCCTGAGGAACAAAAACCTGAACTTTGACTTCACTTAAATCAGGAGACGGATGAAAATAAAGACAGATACTAACAGAGCTTTATAAATTTTCATTGACTTGTGATCTCTTTTGGACTTTTTACCTGTGGATGTCTGTGGACTTCCTCATTTGCACTGCTCTGTGCTGTGTGGGAGTTCACAGAGTCCCTCTGAAGACAGTGGGTCCCTTTGCTTTCAAGGGAACAAGCCCCCAAGAAGAAAACTCTGCTTTCTAATTCATGAAAAGGATTAAAGTATCTTGAACCAGATGTTGCCAAAGCATGGAGTGTAAGAACGTGCATGGCTTCTTTTGAGTCTCACTTTCTTTTCCTTCCTTGGCGAGCAGGGATTCCTGGCAGTGGGATGCAGGGCTGTTTGTACAACTGATGTTCTACTCTCACTAAATGGACCAGAGCAGTTCCCACTGCTCTCAGCCTGGATTGTTTTGCCAGCACTCAGTTCACTTGGAAAGCTTTGGCCTTACTGCACACATTCAGCACACACTCTTTTAAGTGGTTTTCAGTACTCTCCATAGAAAAAAGGGGAAAAGATAATGTGGAAATTTTGGAAAGAACCGAGTATAACCTTGGTGTCCAGCTGACATTCAAGATATTCAGGGCTTAGTTTTGCTGTACTTTACAACAGCTGCAAGACAGTGGACCAAGACAAAGATTAGATTAGAGTCCTTGGTTCCAAGTGCACCTCCACATCCAGGTCCATCTTTTCATCTGTATTTTGCTTATTGCCCTCAATGTGTGCAGAGACCTGTGTGAAAGCAACACCTGCTTTTATTCCTTTTCTACCATTTCATCCCATTAAATGCATTCTTTCCTGAAATGTTCCATGACAACAAGATTCCAAACCTTGACACATGTGGCTTTTACTGGGTTCTTTGCACATATTCCTGGCAATGATCTGCAATCTCTAATTATGACTCTTAGCAGAGGTTCACTACAACTGAACTCAAAACTTGAGCACCAGAGCTGGTCTTTCTGTCTGGAATTGTGATTTCATGACATTTCATTTCAGTAGTAGGCATGGCTGCCAAGGGCTTGTGCTTCTCCAAGGTGAGGTTGGTCCCCATTTGCCCATGACCACCCCATTGGTGGAGCCAGTAGGTCCATGAGACCCAGCCCAGGTAAAACCAAGTGAAGCATGAGAAAAAATGGGGAATTTCGTGGCATTTTTCCTCAGAGTCTTGGATGTGACCCGGAAAAAGGGTGCCCCAGAGAGGCTGAGCATCTCTCTTGCAGAGAGGTGGCGTTGCCTGGAGCACCTTGACTGGGATCAGCTCCCACTCAGTAGCATTAGGTGCCAGTGCTGGATTACTCAACCCTCCCTTTTCATAACAAGACAGAAGATTTTCCACTATGCCCCATGTGGGCTGCAGTCCTGGGAGGGAGCATGGTGATGGTGACTATTGTATCACAGCTCACTGAATCTTTCAGGAGTTCTGGGTATTTGGGCTTATGCCCTGAGGAGCATTTCCATGCCCATTGCTTGTTTTTGGTCCTGCAGTGGTTCTGCTGTATCCTTTTCCAGTTCAGGTCCCTGTTTCCCTGTGAAAAAAGTTGCAATTACTCCTTGCTTCCTCCTGAGTCTCCCCATGTGAGCTTTGAATTTTATGGGAAACTTGAGCAGCTGCCATAAAATCTCCATCTCCTTTGTCCCTGAATAGCATCGTGGATGCAGTAAATGGCACATCCCAGGTTTTGGATCTTTGATGCTGTACCATGATTTGTGCCTTATCTTCACAGACATCTAGATCAGCTTCACCTTCCTTGGGAGGTTTGAATAGCTGAGAGTGTCAGGCTCCTGTGGAGGATGGCCCAGGTTTGGAAGGGGCTGTTCTGAAGTTCAACAGAGCCTCGGGCCAGGCTCTGCTTAGGAGGCTTAATTCCCTTTCCCACTAGACCATCTGATTACAAATAACCGTGACTGAACGTTGTATGTCGAAATCCATAATCCCCTGCAAATTGTTTAAAGTCTTGTCCATTGAACTGCAGACCTTTATCAGACAACAATTTATGGGATTCTATGTCTGGCAAATGCAAATATAATGTGTGCTGTGACATGTTTTGGTGTCAGATTCTCTATATTATTGGATAATATTATATAGTTCCAGGCTCATGTGAGTAATAACCCCAATTAAAATATGATCTTTGCCAAAAAGTATAAATAAATCTGCTTTAGACAGCTCAAGAATTTCCTTGTCAAGCTATTTTATTTTTTAAGCCCTGATTTTTATTTTACAAGTTGCTCTTCTCAACACTAATCCATGAGCAGCACACTGAGCATCATGGGCTCTCCTTTCCTTTTGCTCTAAGAGGCAAATGGGAAATAACACTTCCATGTCCAAAAATCCTTGTGTTGGTTGATGTGAATGAAAAACTGTAAAGCTGCACCATGTTGTGAAATAGATTTTCCAATATTTTTTCCTTTTTGCTGAGGTTAACTTTTCTGTATTGGTAAAGATGTCTAGTCTGGGAAAGACATCTGATCTGGGCAGATACCCTCAAACCAGACCTCCACTAGCTAACAGCAAGTCAAAGGCAGCAAAATGGACAGTGTGTTGCTGCTCCAAATGAGTTATCCCAGGCTCAGGGCTTCCTTAACAGAGCCATTGTGCTTTTGGTACCCAAGCAATGGGCTCTGGGCAGTATGACAGGTTTTATAGAGGTGTCAGCCTGCTCAGAGCAGACTCACAGATCTTAAACAAAGTACTTCTTTTTTTTTTTCAGTGGAGACGTGCTAACATGCTTAAAATAATGTTTGCAGCAATTAGGCTGTATTCACAAGTAGTGCAGATCTTGGGGTTTGCTTGGAATAAAGTATAAGGATTTATTGCCTGCCTCACACTTGGATGCTGTGTTTTATTCTACCAGTAAATAATGAGGGCAGCAGAAATGCAATTCAAATTCTTAGAGAAATTTGGTTCTTAACCTCTTACTAGATGGCTGGACTTAGAAAAACAACTTATTTCCTTGCACCTAAAAGGTGTTCAATAAATGAACTTTTCTAGTAATTTCAGCTTGAAGAGGTGGCTCACATGAGCATTTCCATGAACTTTATTCTCATCTGGAGAAAAATGCAATTAGAAGGTGAAGACAAAAAAGGAAAACGTGGTCAAACATGCTGTTTGGTATAAACCCGAGTAGTGCTGTAGTAAGATTTAGACCAGCTCTTGTTCAATATGAGAGAAAGTGGAGTGAGTTAAAGTGTGTGGTGTGGTGGTGAGGTTCTGCTTGAGGGGAAGGATGAGAAAGGATGAGAAGGATCCTGCAGGATTGTATCTCTACAGGGAAATCCCTCCTCTGCAGAGGTGGCATCACTTTCCTCTCTTTGATCCCCTAAACCATTCTGATCCTTCAGGACCTAACTATGAGTTTTTTTCCCTTGCTGTGGACTCAAGTAATGCTTAGCTCTTCCCTTGGGTTCCTGCTGGCTGGGGAGGGTATATTTTTAAATAGTATTAATGGAAATTTTGATTCAGGGCTTTCTGAAATCCCTGGAACTGAAAGCTTGAAGTTCAGGCTGTTGCGTGGTTTCCCTGGACAT
>VZRX01004285.1:0-74371 GCA_013398075.1 Notiomystis cincta | reverse complement strand
TTTTTTTTTTTTTTTGCCTAGAAATTTTATACCAGTGGAATCAGGGGATTTTACACATTTATCCAGGATTTCCAGCATCTGGTGCCTGGGTGGAGCAGTAGCTCTGCCTGTCTGTCGTGGACAGGGACCCCCAGGGTATCCCAGTCCCACTGCTGTGTGGCTCTGTGTGTGTGTCCACCACGGCAGCCTGTGCCTCCCCCAAAGCCTGCCAGGAGCTTGTGCTACAAAGCACCACAGTTCACTTCAGGCAGCCCCACAGAGATAAAACAAGTTGCTGTTGAATCAGAGCTTGGGCTCAGCTGTCCTGGTGGAAATCAGGAGGGATGCTGCTCTGAGGGGTGCAGTTTACCCGAGGGAGGGATGATGATCAGCCATGGGGCCATTCACACAGCAGAGCAACTGAGGGAGTCAATGACCTGGGAATGGTTGGGTATTTCAATCTCAGCCTCACTGTGTGCTTGAACAGTCCAGGAAGTGCTTTATCTTCAGGTAAATTCGCAAAGAGCAATCATTTCCTCTGTAGCCTCTCAGCAGTAGCTCGGTCTGAGGGAGCTAAACCAAATCAATCAATTAGGGGTAAGAAGAACACCAGTTTTTAGAGAACTGATGATAAATTTTCATTGGACTTGGCAGAAGTCTGTGATATCGAATCCAACCAAAAATTGGCTCCATGGGTGCCGAGACATGGAGTTTCCTCAGCTCCTTGGCTCTGTCCTCATGAACTGATTTCAGCTTCAGCCTGAGAGCTCTCCAGTACCTCCCTCAGCTCTGCTCCTCCCAGTGTCCATCTCTTAGTCCTGCTGGCATCTCATGGCACATGATAGAAGTGTTGTGAGCACTGGTGTCCTGGAAAAGCCAAACCTTCTGTTTCTGTAAAGTATGATCTGAAGATTTTTATCTCTGAAGTATTTTAATTTTTCCCCCGTTTGCTGGAGAAAATTTGATTTCTTTCATTATTTTTTTACACAGTTCCAAGTTCTTTGCAGAAGCATGAGAAAAATGTTATTAAAATGAATTTAGACATTTTTGTCAAAACTCTGTTCATTCTGTGAATTTGACAACCATTTCAATAAAGTTTTCATAAAACTGGGAAGCATTTAACCCAATATATCCAATACAATGAGTTTATTTTCTTTACAGAGTGTTCTGTTGCTTAATAAGGTGTATTTACTTACTTTTTCTTTCCCCTAGACCTGACTGATTGTCTCTTCTGTGGAGGATGGTGTAAATGAATGGCCTTAATAATTCATAAACAAGGAGTAAGCAATAGAAAGGAGTTAAGATCCAGCCACCACCTTTGTAATTGAGAGGTCTTACTGTCTTTTTTTTTAATAGCAAACTAGGATGTGCTTGCAGAACTGAATGTCACTGATTCATTGATGCCACTTTTTATTTGGAGCCCTGTTGCACATTTTAGGCTCTTCCTTGCTAGGTAGCTGCCTAAAGCAGGTGGTTAAAAGCAGAAATCCCTGTTGGGAGTCCTCCATTTCCTCCAAATCCAGCATGGACACTCTGGTTTGTATCCTGCATTTCAAAATTCAAACAAACTGGAACAACTGATGTTCACTCTTTTTTTTTCTTCCTCAAAGTAGTGCTGAAAATGTTTAGAAGGGGCAATAAAAAATTGCAATTTAAGTTTATTTCTGCATTGGGCTAAGAAAAAGTAGAAGTGAGGCAGTTTTCATGCAATTTCAGCTTCCAGGAGAGCTCTCTGTGTAAAAATGTATTCCATTCCCATCGTTCCATGAAGGGCCATTCATTAAACTTTTGTGGGACATGAAGAAAATCCAGAGAGCTTTGTTAAACATGGGAACCAAAAACTAACACACTGTTTAGAAAAGACAATAGAAATCTATTTAATGAGGTAAATCTGACAAGAGATTAGCTTTGTTCAGGACATTTTCTATTAGGAAAGAAGCAGTGTGGTCATCCAGATCCCTTTGAAAATTTATTGCTGTGCTCAGGAATTCCTTGTACATCCCAGGACTGGGAATCTGAGCAGCAGGCTGTTGTGGCAAGTAAAAAAAATAAATGGTGTTATCTTGATAGCCAGATAACACAGTATCTGCTCACATAAAGTCATTTGGAGAATATTGTTTGTGAAAACCTCTTTGCTTTGGATCCATTCCTTCTTCTTTCCGTTTTCTGATAAAAAATCCTAAACACCAAGCAGTTAAAGGCTGCCATAAAACTAAGAAGAAACACTGACACTGGTGCTTTATCATGCTCCATCTGGGAGGCGAGCCAGCTCTTCCTACTTCAAGTTTATTTCTCCTACTCTGCTTTACCTCAGATAATGTCTCATAAACAGTTAAGAGGGTCATTTGTAAATGTCTTGGAATGGTTATTGCTCTCATATAGGCTTTGGATCTTTGTGCTTAAAGTAAGTGAACATCAAGGTAAAAATCAAAACAAATTCCCAAGCCCAGGGAATTCCCAGACTATTTGGAAATACCTCCTGTTCCTAGGACAGAAAAGTTGCTATTTTTCTCTACCTTATTTTTTGAATTGTAAGCATCATCTCTCAGATTAAGTGAGGCTTGCTTGCTTGCCAGGCTTGGTATATCACTGGACTTCTTTTAAACTGAGAACCAGAACACCTAAAGAGAGCTCAGCTGGAGCATTTTAACAGAATATGGTCCCAAACAAGTGGGTTACTGAGCAGCGAGTCTCGGGGGGCAAACTGCTCATTTCAGCCAGGATTAGACTGTAAAATGAATTAAACTCACTGGTAGCCAGCAACAGCAGCATCTTTGGGAGGACATGGAGACCTGTTTTCTCCCTCTCCTCATTTGTGCCTTATCCATAGGTGCTCCTTTGTTTTGGGAAGGGAAAGACCCCTGCCTGCAGGTATTACCTTGTTGCCTGTAGAGCCCAGGTGCCTGTTCAGGAGCAGTGGGTACATGATTTACCTCAATGTACCATTAGATATTTATGCCCTGAGCCTGTCCATCAGTACATGATCCCCACAGCTGGGGGTGCCTAAGCCCTTTGAGCCAAACTGTGGTGCCTGAGCCACAGGATGCAGGACAAGGACAAGGAGCTGGCACAACACAACCCCCTGAGACTTTTGATGTGCTAAAATAGCATCCCTGAGCCCTGCTTTGAGCAGAGGCAGCAAGAAGGGCTCCATCCCACACTGCTGTGTGTCTCAGACCATGTGGTGAAAAATGGCCCTTTGGCTAATTTCTTGTGGCTGTGTTTGAAGAGGCAGCTGCGTAAAAAGACATTTACAATAATCTTTCATGTTCTCCAAAGGAAAAGAATCCACCTGTGTAATCTTTCAAGTTAAGCTTCCCTCAGGTCTTGTTTAACATTATGAATATGGCAGCTCATATAATTTTATTATCTGAACTAAATATTATTCCTTCTCTGTCTTCCTGCTATTTCTCCTAATCCTTATCAATGAAACTACTAGGGTATAATGGTTTTATAGGCTGCTGCTTCTTTGTCTTCTTCCTTTTATTACTTCAACTGTATTCTCTTTAAATAAATGAATTAATCTCACAATTAGAAACCCAAAGCAACATTACACAACACACATGGCTGCATCAGTCATGAATGCAGAAACAGAGATGATCAGATATTTCCTTGTGATATCCTAGCTCTGAAAGGATTCCTTGGAAAACAGCAAAGAGAAGAATGTGTTAAACTGTGAGAGGAAACTGGGATCTACTCCTAAGTTTGATTGGAATTATTTGAAGATGGAGTATTTGGAGAAGTTCTGCTTTGAGCTTACTCTGCTGCTTCTTTGGCTGCAGGAGAAGGGAAGATAATAAATTCCCTGGATTTTTTGTGTATGAACAGTGTGGTGGTCTGAAGCTCTGGAGAGGGCTGCATCCAGTCAGAGAAATCAAACTGCAGGAAGTGCGACAAATCAGAAATTTTTATTTACTGTCAATACCAAGGAACTCCAAACTGCTTTGAATAATGAGATGTGAGGCTGGGGCTTGTAGACTCAAACTTCATCTCTTTGCCTTCAGCAAAAGGGGTATTTCTGTGCCTTGACCCTCCATAAAACAGGAGTGATAAGAGATACCTACTTTAGGCAACTTTAGAGATTCCAGCTGATGATTTTAGTGCACCCTGCAGCAATCACTAAGTAATTATTGTGCACTAATTTTTTTCAGCTCAAGCCTGTAGTTTCTGCTCACTCAGGGGTAATTTTTGACTGCTGCACTCAGTGTAGTATCACTGCTAAAGTGGGTATGAGTGGATGTATTCATTCCTGAGTTTTAGTGAAGCAAAATCCCTTCTTGTGCAATACATGTCACTGTAGGCAGGGTGTATCAGTTATCCCTTCATATATGGAAAATAAATGACCGTAAAGCTTGCTAAGTCACACTGTATTGATTGTCTGTGTCTGCAGAGATTCCAATGCTGGATCTCAATGATTTAAAAACAAAATTAAATGCTCCAACTAATTATAGTTCTCTGCACATATAGTTGCCTCTGAGTATTTGCAGCTGTCGGGTTCAAATATTTCTAATAACTGTGGCTGTGACATTTGTTCAACAGATGAGGTAAGAAGAAAAGATAAAGGGGCAGCAGCCTGAGGAATGGAAAGGAGATCAGATACAGAACTCGATGCCATGGAGCATTGTAACACAGGTTTGAAGGTGGACTTGAATGCACCAGATTTTACAAGTAAAACTGAGTAGCAGGTGGTGTGGTAGCAACACTGGAGAACAGGAGGGAAAAAACACCTTGTAGAGGAAATGCTGAGAAATATGTGTTACTCCAAGCCCAGACCTGAAAAGGCTGAATGTTAAGGTTCCTCTCAGGAGGGATTTAACGTCCTTGAGCAATTTGTGTCATTTCTGTAATGTTTTCCCGTGACAAAGTGCAGCACTCTACAGGTGGATGTCTTGCTCTAAAATTCATAAGCACCAAATCATCTGTGCAGAGGCCTTCACCTCCTTCACCTCTGGGCTTCCCTGCAGCACAGCCTGGTGTTTGTGCCCACTTCACCCCGCACCATTACTGCATTTCTGTTCCTTTTTCTACAGAATTCTTCGTTATTTCTGAACTGCTTGGAGATTTCAGACCTGGAACACCCTACCTGTGTCTTGCATAGCTGACTTCTCTTTTTTCCTGCATTCCAAATAATTTTTTACACGTTTCTCTCCTCAATTGCTGCAATATGCTGTGTGTAAGATACCAACAGCCATCTAGTTTTTCAAAGGTTTCCCCTTGAGAATTCCCTGAGAATTCCCATCATGACATTGTTGACAAGAGATGCCTTAAAAAGAAAGCTCCACGAGGAAAAACACATGTTTGGGTTTGGTTTTTTTCTTTTGTGGGGGGAGGAGTGGAGGGAAGAAAGATTAGTAGACTTTTCTCAGTGTGTACGTCTCAGATCTGTGATCTTTGCTGCAGAATCCAACTGTGCAGATCTATCAAGTTCAGCCATGCTGGGGTATGCCACACAGGTGGATGGTTTAATCTTGACAGTTGAGCTTCCAATTGAAAGGAGACAGAAAAATGAGATGAAAAAACATGCTAAAACCTGTTCAGCTCCCAGCCAGGCTTTGGAGCTGTGCTGCTGGATAACATTGCTGCTCGTGGAACAAAGGCACAGCCATGGGTGGCTCTTTCCATCACAGGTACTGTACTGGTTTTCCTAAAGCAATTGTGAAATAGCAAGGACCCTCCCAGCTCACAGAATAAAAGAGAAGAGGTGCAGTTCTGCTTTGATGAGGGAAAAGCAGTAACATGGATATGGCTTTGGAGAACTAAGCTGGAATGCAGCTGAGATTCTTGAGCAGAGTGTGTGTTTCACAGGGGAATGATGGTACTCCAAATCTGTACATTTAGGGCTGGATCTTTAAAACTGCACATCACGCATCCACAGAGTTCTCATTTCATTTAAATAGAAGAAAACAGCCTGTCTCAGGAGGAATATTTCAGAGCTGCCTTGCTCACCCACCAGCTTCACACTGCTGCCTCTGGGACACGTCAGGTTTGGGTGCAAGTTGCATTTCTGCTGCAGACTTCCAGATGCATGTGCAGAGTTAGCATGGCTTGGGTTAACATTGAAAAAGGGAAATGTTAATGAAATGCTTAAGTGCATACCTATGACACAATCTGAAACAGGTGGATGTGGAGCCAATGAAGGGCTCCTGCTTCACTCAAACCATATGTGAGACTCCTATTGCCATCCTAGCAGCAATGATCAAGGGCAGGGGATGACTGTTAGTGAGCATGATTTAAAACTGAATTTAGAAAGAGTAATTTATGCTTTGGAGCCTCCTCAGAAGTGTACCCAGTAGGAAATTCTGTAGCTACACCTGTTTACACATCTTTCAGCTCGATGAGATGCTAATGAGAAACCCAGCCCTCACAGGCACAGGGAGAGAGTGTAACAATTACTGAGCTCCAGAAAGAAAACGGGTTCCAGTGACTGATTTATCAGCAGGCTTTCCTGAAGGACAGATAATTCATGCCAAGAGTTTTGAGGGGCCACTGGGCTGCACTCAGATTTTGTGAGACAAGGCTAGAGACTGCATCCAGCAGTGCTCTGGAGCCAGGGATTGCCCAAGACAAAGATTCCTTTCACCTCTCTTCCTTTTTGCTTGCACCCACATTTTAAAATCTCCATCTACCCCATGAAGACTTTTAGACTTGATGGGGCTTCAGATCCTATCACTCCTTCTGTTGAGATGTTTTCTTCATTCATTCATTCTTGGCACTATGTGCATTTGAGCGCTTGACTCTGCACCAGGGTTCACTGGGGGCTCATCTGTTTAAAACCTCCCTGCACTGATCCTGGCTATTATTGCTGCTTGGTAATTTAAGCAGAGAGAAACCAATGTCCTTAGACTTGGGATGCACGTGAGAGTGGCCTTTTTTTGGCAGAAGTGAGACATGCTGTACCCTCTAGGAAACCAGAGGGGTGTGGCAACTACTTCTTTGCAGGACAGAAATAAGCCTCAATGTTAGATGACCTTTGTCTTCTTCCTAACATCCCCATGATGTTTTTCCCTCAAAACATTTCTCCTTCAAAATCTCACCATCTCCCCAGCAAACTTCCCCAGGGAATTGCTGGAGGAGGAGGGGCAGGAAATGCAGACACACTTTAAAGAGCTAGTGAAAATCTGTAGGTGTGCAAAGGTATTTCTCTTAGAGATGTCCAAGCTGGGGCTGGATCACAGGGTGGCACCAGCACCCCTCTGCACAGCAGTAGGTGCTGCACCTCTTCATGCCTTGGGAGTTTGGGCTGGGAGTGGTGGGAGTGAGGAAAACGCTTGGGGAAGTTGCAGGATCAAATGGGTTGCTTAAGTACTAGTCATTATAATTTTGTTTGTGAAGCATCATTTTACTTTCTAAAGATAAATACAAACATGGTGAAAGATGAATAAGTCTCAGTGTAAATGGCTTTAGAGGTTTAAGAAGCTGTTCCTGCAGTTTTGGGATGCAATTATGTGAGGTGAATATACTCCCATCAAAGCCACTTGGAGACTCCAAGCCCAATCTCACCACTCCCCTTCCTAAAATCAAATTGCAAACCAGCAACAAGACTTCTGCTTAATTATAGCCTGGAGAGTGATGTTTGGGCTGTGAATCATGTTAGATTTCATACTGATAGAGAGGAGTACAAGCCCTGATAGCATCTGCAGGTTGGGCACCGTTCACACAGCATGTGAGGAGCCATCCCGCTATGCAGCGTCCCTGGCAGCTCCCTGGTCTCAGTGGGACCCGTGCTGGGACCAGAGAGCACATTTATCTCTGTGCCAAGTGCAGCTTCCCTACCATGCAGTCTTGTGCTTGCCCCTCCTTTCGTCTCCAAAGGCCTTGGGAATTGGAAGACTCCTTTTTCTCTTTGCATAAGCAGGACATAAATTCAAAGGGTTCTGCTGAATATTTGTTAAGATACATATTTATGTGCAAAACCCTCCCTACCCCTCAGAAACCATTTAGTTAAAAGAGGATAAAGATGATTTACTTATGCCTTAGGGCTGTTGCTATTTAAACACCATACATTTATGTCTATTTACTTTGGTATTTACTTAAAAAGCATAGTTAAATTAGCAGGCACTGCCTCTCCTAAACCATTTCTGAAGACTCTTACAGCACTTCTTTAAGGGAACAAATTCAGGGATGAGCAAACCATGTCATTCTGGCTGTAGGACAGTGAAAGCAAACGCCCTTTTCCAGTGGCTACAGGACATCCATGGATTCCTCAGTGTGGCAAACTGCTCCCTTTGGGGAAAATCCCAGCTTTGCAAACTGTGTTGTCACCACACTCCGCAGGAGGCATCAGTGGGGTGGTTTGCTCTGTCACCCAGATTTGCACACAGGTTCCTGACATCCCATGAGTTCCATAAATGGTGCAGAAGGGGCAAAATCCCCAGGATTCTCCCCTTTGAGCTGGACAGGGTTCTTTTTACTGCTGAGGGGTAGTGGCAGTAATGGCAATGGTGCAGTCCATAACTGGCTGGCTGCGTTAATAACCTGAGGCACGACAGCTCCTCTCAGCTGGCTCCCAATCCCAGGAAATGCACCTCAGCTTGATTGCTGTCACCTACAGAGTCACACATGTACTCTGGGAACCTTCTTCTCATTAACTTAACTTGTGCCAAAAGAGCTGCTGCAGAAACAGATTTTTTTAATCAGATAATGCATTTTCGATTAAATGACTTGGGTTCTACAGTTTTTCTCTTCCTTTCCTGCTGTATAGGAGCTATCTGTGTTTAATGCTGTAATGGGATTTTACCATAAACTTGGCTGTGTCCTTCTGAAGAGATGGTGTTGATAATTGTGTTATGGTTTTCCACTAAGTATATTGGTACCACATGGATATTCAACATGTCTCGGACCAAAGACTGCTCCTGAAAATTGAGGACAAGGTGCAACGGGTGGGAATTCAGAGTGAAAAGTCACTGTAGAATTCTAGACAAGCAGGAAGCTCTGTATTCCTGTACCTGCCTGCCTGGAGTTCCCCTGCAGATGACTTTGGCAGTGGTTTAAGAAACGAGCATGCACGGTTGTTGTAAGTGTAATGAATGATGTATGGCAAATGTTTGCAAAGCAGCTGAGAAAAAAAGCTGCTGGGGCAGGGCTTGGGTTTTCAGTCTGCAGTAGCTGCACTGAGGATTGGGACCTGGAGATAATGTGACTTTGGGGGACTGCTGGCAGAGACTGCATGACTCAGAAATCTTTTTTGAATAATGAGGTAAGACGTAGGAAAGGATTTCTATTCCAGAAACAACCTTCTTCTCCCTCTAAATGAATATTTTCCAGAGCTGTTGAACATGAGTGTTCCATGTTCAAGGCTTAGGCTCTGGTGGTGGGTGGGAAATTGCACGTACTCCCTGCTCCAGAATCAAGAACAAGAACTAATCTACTCTTTCCCAGACAGAAAGAAACCCACCAGCACCCAGAAACAGACTGTGATGGCCCCAAGGACCAGGGTCCCTCCTGTGCAGCTCTGCTAGGAAGCAAAGTAGGGTGGTGCTGCTGCCCTATCCCAGGTGTCGTTTCCTGGCTTGCTGGTGAGGGCAGGAATGGCATTTCTCAGGTGAGGCAACATTCCTTTGGCAAAAAATTATCCCTCAGTCTTGGTACCCAACTGCATTTGGTGAAACTGCTACTGGTTTTCATCTCTCCAAGCCCTGTCCCAAACTTTGCAGCTTGTCACCCTTGGCACTGCAATGTAAGAATGACTCATCAAGCCCAAAGACATCTGGAAATGGCAGATTCAGCATGTGCTTAAAACAAAAAAGCTTTATTTATTAATTTACTTATTTTTCTTCTGAGCAGGTGTCAGCTCTCCAGGACTGCAGAGTGCTTTGTGTGGAAATTCTGGTTTTGTTTTGCTGTGGTTGAAGTATAGAAAGTGGGTAAATAAGTGAGATGCATTTCCAGCAGACAGGCATGGGCTGGATTCTGGGGCCTCCTATACAAGTTCTTTACTCACATGTGGTGTGAGGAAAAGAATATGGTTCCATTTATTCTGTTTTCTTTTTAGTAGCATCTCAGAGTTAGAAAAGATCCTTCATTCTGAAAGTGTTCTTTGCTTTTTTAAACAACCCTCTGAAGAAAGTTGTAAAAAAGGAATAATGTTTGAAGCAGTTCTTGTGTATAACAGGTTAAATAGCTTTGAAATGAAATGTGAAGTAAATAACTTTGAAGCATACTTATTTCTTTTTCTTGGTGAATTCTTAGATCTCACATGACATGGAGATCTTATTTTCAGGAAAAAACCATAAAACCTCCATATCCTTTGGCATGTTTAATGGAAATCGATCTGAATTGAAATTTCAACTGTTAGTAAATCAATGCCATCCCCATGCTCTCTGTGAATACTTGTCTGTTCCTTAAAGATCATATTTATATTTATTTTAAAAAAGGCTGCTTGGTGTTTGGCACACAGTGAACTAGACAGTGATGCTTTAAAGCAATCACAAGGGATTGTGAGCTCCTACAACCTCTCTTTGGAGAACAGCCACGGATTATGTGAGCCTGCTTGTCACCTCCCTTGACAAGATCACACTGTGTGATGCACCCTGTCCCTGCTGATGTCTGCTCTGAGCAGAGGCAGAGCTGAGGCTCTTCATACATCTTGCATTTCCCAAAAAAACCTTTTCCAGTGGCCTTAGACTGCTGAAACCAAACTGCCTGAGTGGTCCCCACTGTGCACTGCAGCTCCACCTCTTCAGCAGTGGAGCTCGGTGGACTGGGCCGTTTGCCACGAGCTCTGTGTCCTGGGAGGTTGTCACTCATCCCTCACAGCAGCCTCTGCCCAGAGCCATCCATCACCGTGTCAGCAGCAAGCCCTCGCTTGTTCCTTTCTGTGGATCACAAGCAGGGGAAAGAGACATCCAGGGAAGGGAGGAACAGGTCTACATGTCTTGGTGTCATTCTCTCAAAGGTGCTTTTCTCAGGGTGCCTGACCCCACACACTGTGAGGGGGCAGGGGTGGCACAGTGGCACAGACAGGTCTCTCTCTCACCCTGACTCTGCCTTCCCTGTGTGCCACTGGCCCCTGCCAGGCTGAGGAAATGTTATATATTAAATCTGCCATCTAGAAGTTACCTGCTGGTTTGTATGCTTAGGCTACCTATCCCATTTATTGCTTTTATATTAGTTAGTTTTCTACATTCCACAATGTCACAGCTCTTTTCTTAGACGTGTGTGGGACAGATTTCCAGGCTGTGTGACATAGGCACCAACCCAGGGAATCAGGAATATGAATGCCCTTGAAGACACCAGCTTTTTCCCAATCCCACATGACTTGGAGGATCAGCCAGAGAAGAGGGGTGCTGTGGGATTCAATGCCAATGCTCTCCTCGAGGATTTTTTCCTGCTGGAACCACCCAAGGAAAGGATATTTCTGGGCTGTTTGTGCAGATATTCACAGGTTCTCTGTGCTTGCACTGTGTGCTTTTACCTTGTTGGCTGACACGTGTGATTTTTTCCCTGTGGCAGCCTTCCTGTCCCTATGGACAGCACAAATTCAGGGACAATGCCGGAATAAATAATTTTTCCTGCATCTCCACTGCTGCAGGAGCTGCACAAGGGCTGCCTGCACGGCCTGGTCTCCCCCATATGCAGCCATCTGGTTCTGCTGAAGGTTTTGATCTCTCAGCCGGGTTTGATTTATGTGGCAAGAGCAGCGGCGTTCCCGTTGGAGCAGCCGAGCACGATGGTTAACTTTGCCACTGCTTAAGGGTGAAGTTGGATCCCACCAGGGCTGAGTTTTAGGTTGCCCCTTATTGGACACATCTGGTGAGGGAAAGTCTCTCTCCTTGCTGCTGGCCCACTCTGGCTGGGTTTGGGCCAGGCAATGTGAAACCCCTTTGCATTTTCAGTGCCTCATGTCTTGGTTTGCGGGAATGCTGCTTTCCCTGTCGAAGTTTGGGAAAACGATACTGAGGGGTATTTTTGTGCTACAAAAAGAACTGACATGAGGGTTTTTAACTTGATATAAAGAGGATTTTTGCCTTGTTGTGAAGGTGGGAGCACCAGGTGGGGTGTCTGTATGATGAGAAGCCTCAGTGGAGTGTTTTGTTAGGGCAGTGCTCCTGGGGGCTCAGTGGCATCTTCAGTTTGCACGTGGGGAATGTCACAATGTCCTGAGTCATCCTCATGGACTCTGATGGTTTTTCTCCTTTCCCTTCATTTCACAGAGGCTGTGAAACACCAGTGGTTGTGTACTTGAAATTCTTGTGTGTATTTTTTTCAGATAAAATGACTTATCATGGTGCATTATCATAACTTTTTACTATTTCCTTTATGACATTTTGCAAAGTTCATGAATGAATAGTCATTAGTTCCAGCTAAGAAATGTGGTTGTTGAAGGGATTGTTCCTGCCTAGGAGGATCTCAAAGAAAAACTAAAATATTAATTTAGACTAACCCAAAGCTCTTTTATCTTCATTTCCTGGTGAAATCCAGCTGATGTGGGATGCATTGATTTAAGTTGAAAGAGTATTGTACTTGCACAAAGTGTTTTGGGATAGGAACTGAGAAGAGAAAACTCCAGTTGAACTGTCATAGGGAAGTTAGGGAGAAAAAAGATATACTGACCCAACCTGGAGAGAGCACAGCCCTCTGCAGCAGGCAGGGCTGGTAAGCCCTGCAAAAAGTGATTTGTTAAGGTTTGGGTGTGCTCCTGTGATACAGATACTGGAAGGAATTTTTATGGAATCTGGCCCTGGAATTGAGAGGATTAAATAGCAAAGGAAAAACCAATGTGCTATTTGTAACTGATAGTGCACAGAAATGATAGTTCTGGTAGGAGCTGGAATTTGAGTCCCAGTTGCTGTAGCCAGCCATTTCTAACCATCTGTGAACAGCATCAGCCTGGGAGTCAGGGCTGGAGAAATAAGATGCAGTAGTCCTGCATTTCTTCATGGCTTCAGGAAGGATGTCCCATGGTGGGAAAAGGGGACACAGCCCCCTGAGTTGTGTTTTTTTGTTTTTGAAGCTCTCAGTCCACGTGTCAGAATTAATCCATGTGTCTCGAATTGGAGGTGCTGAAGGGAAGGGCCACAGTGCAGTGTCAAACTCAGCTGGAAAGTGCCTGAGACAGGAAACAAATCCCCAAAAGCTCTGTGCAGCCCACGCTGCTGCCAGGATGCAGCAACACACTGTGCACCATGTGCTGCCATGGACTGCTGATCTGTGTTTCATCAGCAGGCTTTGTGCTTTTCCCTATTGTGTTTAACCTAAAATACAGCAATGCTGTGATCAGGCTTGCAGGAGAGAATAAAGGAGATTTTATGGTCTGGAGGTTTGAGCACAGAACTGGAAGTCAGTTCAAGGTCTAGCCCTGTGTCCTGGTAATTCAAGGTGTTTTCTGGGCTCAATCCACAACCTGACTGTGCTCTCTCTCTGTCCTGTGCATCGTGATCCTGGGGTGTGATGGGACTCAGGTAATTTACAGGTGTTTGGAGAAGCACCTCTAGCCTGAGATGGAAGGTGGTGCAGGACAATCACCTCTTGCATTTTGTGCACACAGTAGCTGTGAGCTTGAGTTTTGCTGCCAAAATGGACCCTAGAACTGGTTTATGGTGCTGTGTCCACATCCCAGCTACATAAAGAAATCAGAGTGTTGGAGAGAGAGAATCAGGGACCAGTTCCACTGCATTCCCCTGGGCATTGGGTGGTGTCATCTAAGCCAGAAATGCTGGGATTTGCAAAGGCTGCTGCCAAGCATCTGGGAATTGTGAAGGTGCTTCCAAGATTTTCTGACTTGTCTGAGGATCTTAATTAAAAGGCTCAGCAAGTGACACACAGCTTCCTAGAACAAGGAGAGCCCTTTGCCCAACACCACAGCACCAGCAGTCCATGCCTGCAGAGCTGCTTGGGATGCAGTGATGCTGCAGCTGGTATGACTGAGGGGTGCAGGGATGGCAGTGCTGGGCCCTGCTGAGCCTGGGTTTTTCTGCTCTCCCAGACCTATGGCAGCTCTGGGCAGGGAACAGCAAACCTGTGGGATGCCTTTCCTGTTGGATATCTTGCATTTTGAGTCAGGCCATTGCCCTGCTGCAGAAGGTGGAGGGAGGAGGGAAGGGATGCAGGGCCTGCAAATTAGCATCAAAGGCTTGGTGCAAGGTTTATGGGGACATTTACTAGTGTTGTTTTCATTATTTACACCAGTCTTGGTTCTAGGAGTTCTCATTAAAACTGTAATAAATGTAAAAATATTTTACAGGCCAATAAAAGCTCCAGAGCAAAAATAGCTTTATATAGTGTGATTTTTTTTTCTTTTGCAAAATACTGTGTGGTATCATCTTGAACCTGCTGATTGCTGATGGGATGAGAGAAGCCCCTCCATTCTGATGCAGTGTAAGGGGATAAGATGGGGATCAGGATTACTTCCCAGACAATTAATTTGTCAGGTAATGGGTAACTCCAAGTCACTGATTTTGATGAGAATACATTAGGCCAAATATAACTCTTCTTTTTTTTCCTGTGGAAAAGAGAGCAAACCAGATAATTCATATTATTGTTTAAAAAACAACATGAAATGTATCCAGAAAAGCACCGGAATGGGACTGACAAAGAGAAAAGACATTAATGTTTTCAAGTTCCTCTATAAAATATGTTTGCATAAACATGCTGTATGTAGTCAGATCTAGCCTATGGTTTCTGCAAGTATGTTAAACAAGGAGAGTGAATTTTGCCAAATCCTCTGTTAGGTTTGAGATGTGCAGCCCTCTGCAGAAGAACAGAACTAAAATGAGGGAACAATTTGGAATGAACTCAGCTTGGAGGCAATCCAAAAATCTTGTGGAATGGGTGGAGATGAAAAAAACCCTGAATTTAACCATTAAATCATCCAGCAACTTAGTATCTGTGACATTTATCTTGTATCAAAAATAATAACGTTCCAAAGTCTTAATGACATCTAAACATCTTTGATCACAGAGCAGACAAATTGGTCCAAAAATGATAGATTTGTCTGTCTCACCCGGGTTATCCCAATAAACACTGAGTCAGCTTTGCAAAAGGAGTGGTTGTCAGAAGTGTGGAATGAACATAGATGTGCTTGACCTAAAAGAAGCTGGAGGTGTCAGCTGCAGCAGCCTATGGACCTCCTTGCTGGAAAGCCAATTTATGATTCCTGGTTTTTAGGCTCTGGCATCTGCAAATGCTGTAAATATTTCTTTTTTTCAGATGGACTGTAAAAGTTGCTCTCATACTTTTGCATGAACAGTGACTTTTGCTCATGCAGGGTTTTGATCCCAATTGTTTTTGCATGTCAAAAAACTAACCCTGTACTTGGAGAGAGGGAATGAGGAGGAAACTGAGTTCTCCTAGAAGGAGCCTCTGCCTTTTTCCCTGCCTGCTGACTGAGCTGACCTGTGGCCAGCATTATGAGGCCATTATCTCACAGGCACCAGAAAGGTATCAATCACCACAAAGCCCAATAATGGCATGACCAGCTCAATACCATTTTTGAAATCCAGTTCCAGAACAGATAGAAAAACACTAAACTATTTGCATCCCATCTGGCAGGTATAAGCAGAAAGCTCAGGAAGAGAATGCAATTATACACAGATTAATTTGAGCTTTCAACCTGAATATTCCATTGCTGTTTTTTTGGTGTATGTCTGTGACCAGAATTGAGTTTCTCTGCAAGGCTACTTCAAGGGGAGGCACAAGCCAGCCAAAAGTCACACAACATTTTCTTAGCAGGGAATAAATTCAGAGCCTTGCCATTTCTTTTTCTTTCTAAAATGTTGGAAAGAAATGTGGGGCTTGGAATGGGATGATGGCTGCAAGAAAACATGGCTGGTTTTACTGCCCTTGCTACTGTGCCCCAAGGCCACAATTAGGTCTGGAATCCCATTGTGCCGGGCATTGTCCAAACACAGAGGCAGGAACAATCCTCGACTCCAAGGTCTGCAGTATTGATTAACCTTTATTTGTTTGTGCAATTACCAGTTTATTATTATGCACAATTATTTGCTTTAGAAGGGAAATGTTCTCAATTCAGAAATAATGAGGTATCAGTAGTAGTATAAAGCTATATACTGCATGTAGGAAACATGGAAATATTTTTCTCATTTTCATGGGTGCCTTATTGAAGTTTCAGGTTTTCAGGAGATCTTGGGGAGTTACACTCACGGCCCATGAAAGTCCATGTGATCAGGACACAGAATTCCTGGCAGTCCCTTGGGAACCTGCATCCTAAAATAACATGCACTAAGGCCATGTGAGACAGCAGCAGAGCTGGGACTAATAGCATCCCAAGCTGCTTCTCTTGGGGTAATATCTCTTGTTTCTGCAAAAAGTGGATATTCTGTGAATATGGTTCTATAAACCACTGTCTTGCAAAATACACTTGATTTAACTTGCTTATTCGGGTAATCTGGATGTCACTACATTGGCTGCTGGATAAAATACCATTTTCTTGTCCACACAGTGATGTTGGCTTTCCCATTGCACTGCTGTTATCTCTTTTGCTATCTCATAATTTACAGGAAATTCAGAACTGGATGCAATCACAACACATAATTTGAAATGCTAATCATTGGCTTGTCACTCCAGCTGTATCACACACAGTCTGCTCCATTAAACTTTAATGTCTACCCTAATAACCATGTGAGGCTAGAAATCCAGGGATTAGCTTTGACTCCAGTTTAACTACTGATAGGTGCCTGTAGTGTTGCAAAGGACTCTTTCTCTTCTGAGGACTGACGAGCAACTTTGCTTTGGTTTGTTTATAAGCTACTGAAAGTTGGTCTACCACAGTTTTTCTCCAAATAGGACCACTGTGAATTTGATTTAATTTAGCTGAAGATTGGTGCACTCAGAGCATGTGTGACTCTATTTCTCACTCTGTGTGTACTGCAGCCTGCCTGCTGTAAATATGCCATACATTGGGATGCCAGGGAAAGAGCTTAATTTTCTTTCATTCACGACCATCTGGATTCTGTGAGTGGTGGAAGACTGGGTATGAAGCAACTGGATTGTGGAGAAGATGGGTAAAAACTTGGTCCTGTTGAAAGTAAGGGTAACATTTCCACTGACTTCAGTAAAGCCAAGATAGCCCACGATATTTTGGTTTGGGCTAATGGCATTTGCATTGTCCAAATAGATGCTGGCAAGGGATGTAATTACTGTTTTTGCTTGTGTCTCTCAGTCATGTGAGTGCTCTCTCCATGTTGTGTGGGTAGGAAGGTGTAAGATCAGAAGTCTGGTGGGGTTCACTTGTGTTGAAAGTGGGTAAAATTCATAAGCATATGGTCTTCTACACAGTTAGTGCTCCTGAGTTACACACTGAAAATCATAGAGTCATTTAGTTTGGAAATGATTAAGATCATTGAGTCCAAATGTAAATCTAAAGCTGCCAAGTCCACCACAAAACCATGTCCTCATGCACCACGTCTACAAATAGGATGCTTCCATAATTGTAAACTCCTGTGGACACAAGGAGACCTGTTTGGATTGCAGACTGGAAACTCTCTTGGTAAAAATGTCTTATTTCTTTTTCATGGGAAGGTCTGGCCACTGTCCCAAAGAACGAGGCTGAGCACGGAGATCCCCGTGGTGCAGGCCTGTGGTTACCCCAGGATGTACTATTGCACACCAGCCACCCAGGTAGCTCCTCACAAAGCCTGGAGGACAAGAGAACCCAGGGAAACTACTCCTGCAGGTACATTCAAGGATGTTGGTGAGCAGAAAAAGACTATGGAGGCTCAGCAAATACCCGCTGTGGCCAGAGATCCATCTGTGGAAGGAGCTTGCAGAAGTTGCATTTCTGTATATGGTCTGTAAAACCTCTACAGCTGGTTGGGAGTGGGGTTTAATAAGGATATTATAAAATTTGAAACACAGCACTTAGTTGAATCAGGAAGTTTTCTTTTTTTATTTGTTTGGTTTTTTTTTTTTAAGAATTGTATTTTTTTTTTAATGCAGCTTGCACTGGAAAAGATCTCTTGGGAAAGAGTAGCATCTCTTCTAAAGCAGACAAGGGTCAGAAAGCTAAACACCCTGACAGGGGCTACACTTGTCTGCCAAACCTTCTCCCTCATACACTTGCTCTGTGTGGCCTTCTAGGAAACACAAATGTTCCCTGGTATTGTAGCTGTGGGCTGAAGATCCTCTGGATGAGGCAGTTTTCCCCCAGCACATCAGACTTTCCTCAGAGCTGTTCAGAGAAAGATTTTAGTTTTGCGTCACTTTGGAACAGGACTCATTACTGAAGCTTGAGTTTTGGATTTTCCTTTTTTTTTTACAAAACTGAATTCTTGTTGTTCAGCCAGTCCTTGCTCTCATAGGCCTACAGCACCCCCCAGGACTTCATTTTCATACAGGATCTACCTTTTAGCATCTGGGGCTCTTCTCTGAGGGAACACCTTTTCCCTTGTACTCCAAGGCAGACAGCGAGTTCAGAGGGGATTTTTTGGGATACCTCACCAATTTGCTCCAATCCCCGAGAGATTTTGAAGGACACTTTTGGCTCACCTCTCTGAATCTAGGTTTATTGGCTTCCTAATTATTTTATAAGGACTCACTGTGAATTTTTCTTGGGACTATGTTGAATGGATACCCGAGTTGCTGGTGTGGATAGGTGGAAAATGTTAATGACTCCTCTGTGTGGTTTATAGCTATTTTTGTGCATATTTTCAACAGCTACAATGGTTACGCCCATAAACTGAAAAAGCCCGAAATCTCTTTCCCGTCTGCTGGCTTTTCTTGCGCCGTATGTATATTCTTGTTTATCCTGCTGGGCTTCCAAGATGGAAGTTTGTACAAACATTTTAGAGTTTTGAAAAACAACAACCAGAGGCAAAAGAAGAAAAAAAGAAAACAAGGCGCAGGGCGATCAGCTCTCAAGTGGGTCTATGCATCCTTTGCTTCATCATCTGGAGGTTCAAGCTGGCATTAATTTTTATGAAGTTTGGGACATGAAGAACCTCCTGTTTTCTGCTCTGTAAATGAGTGTGACATGCTGTTTCTTTCATGTATATTCTTTGGAATTCATCCCCTGGCTGTATAGCTCCATACTTCCTGAAGATTATGTACGTATGAAGGAAATAATCACAGCAGATGCCACCCAAACACCTGTGGGTGATCAGATAACCCAACCAGCTCCACAGCTTTTGAAAATCCTGAGTCAGGTGTTTGCCATCCAAAAAAGTTTCCTGAAAAAAATAATTTCTGGGGTTTGTGCACACAGAATTGTTTTATCTTCTCTTGTAGTTTTTGCTGCAGGGAGCTGAGGGATCTGCAGACACACAAAGAGAAGAGGTTGAGGGAAATGGGTGAGTGAAAAGCTTCCCTCAGCTGGCACCAGTGGTGGGGAGCCTCCTCTTGAAGAGGTGAAGGTAAAGCAAGTGCAGCTTGTTCATCTGGTTTGGTGCTTGAGGCTGATGTTGCAGTATTTTCAACGTTCATCATGAGTACAGTTAATGCTATTTTGTATAATTCATTGATTTCCATAGAATCTCTGTTGGCCATACTTCCTATGCAGGGAGCCAAGCATGCCAAGCGTTTTCTGATATTAACTGTAAGTTGAAAATATAAAGGGTGTCTGATTTTCACACTGGGTCACCCACCCCAGCTACAAGCAGAGATTGGCCTTAGCCAAGGATGCTGGCTTGGTTATGGTCCAGAGAAGCTCACTCAGGTTTCAAGGGACACTTCCCATCTTCCATGGGGGTCATGCAGAGGAAAGGATGACAGTCTGGCTGCAGCACTGTCCCTGCAGGACACAGAGGAGCAGCCACCACCTGTGTGCTGGTGACCAAAGCCCCAGCTGGTGTTGGGGGCACTGACAGACCCAGGCTGCTGCAATGGCCAAACAAAGTATCTGTATGGAGGAGAGCCACGTCCGATGGGTTGCAGCTGTCCCTCTGCCTGCTGGCCACCCCCGCCCTGCTCCAAATGTAAATCATCACCCTTTTCCCTTTTAACATAACAGTTGTGTCATTTAAAAGCTCAAAGAGCTGAGAAAAAAGTCGACTTGTTTAGAGAAACCATTAAAACAAATTATGAGCATTTAATAAATGGGGAAAACTGTCTGTTTGTCATAACACAGAATTTTTCCTTTAAATAGCCAAACAACCACCCAAAAGGTTCCTCATACATGGGTGTGTTGGGGGATATTTCCAGAGTCAATCTGTCCTGGGGTCCTTTCTGGGAACCTTTGGCCCAAATCTGTGCACAGATGGGTGGAGGGCTCAGGGTGGGGTAAAAAGCTGTGCAGAGCTCCTTTTGGGACTGGTGATGGACCGTGAAGGCTTCCCTGGTCTTGTGGTACCCAGACAGGCAGGCACACATTGCCTCCACCCTGACAGTGGAGGGATGGGAGCACAATGCCCAGGTACCACATTGTACTTGGCTCCATGCACCGCCCATGGCTGCTCCTTGGGGAGGAGGGTCTGCCTCGCATGCAAATGGCATTTTTCCTAAAGCTTCAGTGCATCTCTTGAATAAACAGTAGCTTGGCCACTGCCTTTGGAGAGCAGTTCAGTGTTCTCCTCACTTCTCATGTGATACGTCTCTTTTTCAAAACATTTCCTGATCCTGAGCTCCTTCCTCAGGTTGTGGGAACATTCAGGTTTGGATCTGCAGTGTGTGGGCTGGCCTCTCTCCAGTTGTTTAACAGATGATTGCTTTGAATAGGATTATCTTGGACAGGCACAGAATCATCTCTGCGGTGCTGGGGCCGCCTTCGCCCTGGGAGTGGGGAGTGACCAGACCGAGCTGTGATGCTCATACTCTTACTGGCAAGTGCCTCCTCCTGGCAGTGTGTTCAGGCTCTGGGCCTGTGATCCCATCTCTAACAGCTTTTAAAGCCTTGGCCCATAGGAATGATTGATTTTTGGTTAGACCTCCTTGTAATGATCCTCTTTACCTTTAGAACCTTCCAAAGTTTGGGAGAAAACCTGCTGTGTGTTTTGCTGTTTGGTGACTCAGGAGCCTGAAGGTAATTAAGTGCTCAGCTTCTAAGTGTACAACATCTCTGTGTATTGCAGGATTGCAGCTTTGCTTGTGTGAAACCTGACTGCTGGCATGGAGAGCCACTGGGTGCCTGCAGTCCTGTTGTAGACCAGCTCCTGGAGGCAGCAGACACTGTCTGAGCCAAATCCTCTGCAAAGTGGGAGCTGCCACACTGTGGGCTGCTCAGGGACATCAAAAAACAGATGGGGTCTGACAAGCACAAAGCTGCTGCATCCTTCCCACTGTTCAACAACTTCTGATGGGGCCAAGGGGTGACTTGCTGAGCTCTTGGGGCACTCCTGCTATGCACCCTGCATGGTGGCTGGCCAGCTTACTGGAGATATCTCAGCTTGTGGCTGGCACTCCTACAGGCTCTTTCCATATTTTTTGGAAAGCGCTGGGAGCTGGCAGTTTTTACAAGGTAGCTGGCCCAATGAGGGAAGCAAATTTGTTCTGCTGTCATGCTGGAATTGGGCAAAAGAAAAGTAGAGGGTAAAGAAAAACTTTTTTGGTTCAGTCTCCATTTTGGCTTTGGGTTCCAACAACATGGCAGGGTGGGAGTCTGGTGGTATTTGTTGAAAGAGGGTGTGGAAGGTTTTGCTGAATCTTTGTATGTATGTGAATTTGGAGATGGTGGTTTTTAAGGGTTCAATCTAAGACTTCTCTCTGGGGTTCATGAATAAAAAGTTCTATGAAGATGAAGGTGTGGAAACAGCATTCAGCAGTGGATGTGCTCCAGTCAGGGGCAATGGCAATGTCAGCACTGGGAGCTGGCACTGGTTAAGTGAGTCAGTCAGGAAGAAGGTATGAGAAAGGCCAAATAAATCGGTTTTGTGATAAGGAAGATGGCAAAAGATACGGCCTGAACAGAATCTTGGAGATGATAACAGGAAGAAAAGAATAGAAGAAATGTTACAAGGGCAAAACAAAAAGGTTTCGAAACAGGCTCAGTGTGTGGGCAAGGGTGAGATGGTTATCACAGCTAACTGCTCAATTACAAGTTTTGTCATGGACAGATAGATCAGGTGGCTCCTCTGCAAAAGTGCCAGCGAGGTGGGGACTCCTCTCCTTAGACATTGCCAACTTTTATCACCCTCCTGTGAACTGAACTGGTTCTAGCCCAGCCTTCCCTATCCAGCCAGCTTGAACCTGGCATTTGGGATAAAGCAAAGTGTGGAGACAGATAAAGTCTGAAGGACCATACCAAAATATAAAAGTACTGTTGAGAGATGGTGATTCTAGGGCACACTGCCCTACTGGTGCTTCCTGTCCCTGGTGGGAATATTAACTCCCTTAATGAGAGAGGCACTGTGTCAAACTGTCCATTTCAGGTTGATAACAAGTATTTTATTACCTCCTATAATTAAAAAAAAGGAAGAAAGTCCTTTTTTCAGCTTCCTCAGTACTTTAATCTCAGAGTCTTCCTTGGTCAGATGTGCAAAGACTTTTCTTTGTGAATTCGGAGGAAATTCTCCAGCTTCTCTCCCACAGGTTCTAATCCCTTCTTTTGTTTCACCATGTGGTTGTGTAAGCAGTTCCCTTGAGAACAGGGCTCCAGGAATATATAATTAAATCAGAAATTTGGCACTAATAAGTGATCTTATCACTTTGTTGAGCTTTTTTCAGGTCTTTGTGTGATATTCTAGGCCGCTCATTTGAAGTTATTTAATTACAAGGTCCCCACAATAGTGCCAGGCCTTTGGATGGTGTTTTTTTTTTAAACTATTTTAATTTTTTTTTTATTATTCCATGTGTTATGATGCTTTCTGCACCAGGTGACCTAGGAGGGGCTGACAACCCTTCAGGACTGTCACTGACAAAGCTGACTCTGCAGATTGTTTTTGCTATGAGTAATTACCAAGAAGGAACTCCTCTTCAAGCCCCAACAGAGCTGTTGAACCCCAGAACATCTGTTGCCATCAAGTCAAGGGTTGGAGCCCACTGGGGACTGTACTCTGCTTGGGGCAGGAATAAAGGAAGAAAGCCAAATCCTGTTAAAGTTTCCATTCCCAGTCAGTTTTTCCGTGTTCTATGCTGTTCAAAACATTGCACTTTTTTGCCATCTGTGGGTGGTGGAGGTGTGCAGCTACTGTGACCTCTGTGGGGTGGGACTGTTGCCCAACACAGAAGTTTCCATGGGTTGAACCTCTCCATTGTTCAGCTCCGGGGTGATGAAGTATCAGGGTGCAGTTCTCACCCTTGAGAAGCCTCAGGGCCTGAGTTGACTAGGTGTGAAGTTGTTTGAATACTTCAAGATGAAGATAAGATATGGAGATTTAAAAAAACTCTGTTAGAAACCTGCCATCCATTGAAGTGCATTCTAGGTAAAGGGTATGTGTGCTCAGCATGGAGCTAGAATTGATAGAAAAACAGTGTTGTAAAAGTCCCTCCTCTGGACTGTCTTCAAATCACTTAAGCTCCTCTCTTCATTTTTCAGTGCACAAATAATTTTGACAACTAACCCCAAAAATGTGCAATAAGACTGAGAATGATGTGAAACACGAGTGCAATAACACAAAGACAGGTGCTGGCATGGTGCAGTGGTGTGATTGCATGGTGGCACAGCAGAATGTGCAACATGGGGCTTTCAAAACCCCAGAGCATGTTTGGGTTTGTGGTTTTTGTTTTGTTTTGGTTTTTTTGTGTTTTGTTTTGTTTTTCCCAGAAGAATACTCTAACTCTTCTCTCCATTCTTGCTGCTGGTCCACTGAGGAGGTGAGAGCTGGGCTGCCACGAGCAGGGTGACAGGTGGGGTTGGTTGGCTTTCAACCTAAGGGAAGATTGGAAGGAGCCATCAGTCAGCTGGAAGCAGGAGCACAGGCTTCAAACATGGGTCCCTGCTAGATGGAATTTTCCTAAATGCAGCCAAGCTGTGTTTCCCTCTTTTGTTACTCTTTTGCCCCATGAAATGCTACACAACACTCTGCATATTTGAAGTTCCAAGCTTTCAAACATTACACAATCTGTGATGGAAATGGACCTTTTAAACTATCTGTTTCCTTGAAAAAGCTTCAATCTCAGCAAAAACTGCCCCTGGGAAGCCCTTCCCCCTCTTCAAACAGCAAAACTGAGCTTCAGCAGTACCGGCTCTGTCTCTGGGAATGACAGTCAGTGGAAAACCCTCTGCTTTCCATTGGCCTTGTGACTTGGGGTAAAAACCTCACTGCTGGTTTAATTCATCAATGAGAACCTGCTGATTGATGTCCTACAACTGGCCTGGAACAGTTTGCTGCACACCTGAGCCTGGAGCTGATCCAGGAGCTCCATCCCCTCACAATGCTCAGGCAGCAAACCCTGAATCTGAAAGTCAGGGGCTAATGAAACAGTACATGAACAGAGATTATCATACCCTTCCAGTCATTTTCAGGTCCCATTTTGTTGCTTTTCCGCCCACTTGGAATGCTGCTCCATTTACTAACTTCTTATTTGCTTTCCTTCCAGCTTGCTTACCTATCATCACTAATTACAGAACAAACAATGGCAGTAATACAGTAATGAATAGCAACCTTTTGGGGTTTTTTCTTTTGTGTGTAGGTGCACCTGGTTCAAATATTTAAGACAAATGGGAGTGACTTTCCAATTCTCCTCTCCTTTGCCTAGGAGCACAATTTCTGTCAGTCAGTTCTGGGACAGTATGAGCAGGCAGCAGGAGGTTATGCCAGGTAGGCAGAAGAAGAGAGTGTTCTGAGGTCTCCTGTAAACACAGAATTCAAGATTTGCTGCTGAGCACCATCCCTCCCACTTTTATATTATTTTTCCCCCCTTGATTCTGTGCTGGCATTGTTCTTTGTGGTTCTTTGAGATCCTGTTGACCCTGAGTGATGCTGAAACTCCTTACAGCAAGCCTCAATGTGACCCCAAATCCACAATTTCACCACTAATTCAGAAAAAGGAGAAATTTAGAAGAGAAAATAAACCTTTCTTGTACCAGTGTCCTTAATGCAACACAACACTTGGGTTAAACACAAGCACAGCTCCACTGATTCCCTGCTCTGCATCCACATAAAAGTATCTCTTTGATCTGGATTTGTGATTACAATGGAACAAAAAGCAATCTAAATCCATTAGTAAGTACACCAATAAAAACACCTCACCACCAAAGCTTAAGCAAGCCTTAAAATGTACCTGGAAATAGGAAATTGCCTATTATAAGGGAAATAGATGTATACTTAGCATTTAATTAAAATTGAATTAGTGTTTCAGCGAATCTTTCTGTATTTCCTTTGGTTATTGTATGAGGCTGGGCAGAGACATGTTCCTATCTGGACTGAGAATGGCTCTGACTGGGCACCAGCTTCCACCTTGGACCTATCCACCTCTCTGAAAGATATTTTGATCAATATGATACAGTTCAGGAGAAAAGTTTGGTTTTACTTAATTCCCATAATTGTTCATTTTAAAAAAATCCACTTCTGCTCTAATGATACCCAGGTTTTCCACCTTTTGGAGTTGTGAGCATTTCTGAGAAGCAGGAATCTTCTACCACCAATCTCCTTTCAGGAGAGACAGGGAGACAGGATCTGCATAGTGAAAACAACTCCCAAGTCACCTGCTGGACTGGTTTGATGTTATTTTGGTGTAGTGATAACTTGCTGTGCTCTGGGGTAAACCAAGAGTCACTTCTCGAGCTTGCAAGCATCCATTATTTAAGAGACTGAAATGAATCACTCTGTCTATTCAAATGGATCATTAAAATATTGCTAACTCTAGAAATAATAAAATAATTTAAATCAGGCCTCAGAAAACTGAAAATTTGGCTCAAAGGTCTTGAGATCCTCCTTCAATAGTAGCAGGAAGGTGTTTATATACCTTGTCTCTTCACTCCTGAGCCTTCAGTTTAGAACCAGGGTGGCTTTTTCTGCAGCTCACTATGCCTTTGGAGAAAGGGGGTTGAGGTAATTGCCTCTCCATGTGTCTCCAGCAGCTGAGCATTTAACAGTAATGTTCAAAGTGTGACTGGAACTTCATATATTTCCTTGGTGTCAACTCCCAGTGGACAGATTCAGGGTGCTCATCCTTTTGTTTCAGACTCTCAGTTTGAAATATCCATGTCCATTCCCAGTATCTGTGATGTAAAATTGAAGGAGCACATCTGATTTGCCTGTAACAAAGTCCCTGTTGCTGACTTTGCATGCCCTTGTCTCGTGTGTGTATTTTTATCGGTGTGAGCACTATGAAGTCCAAGTCCTGCTGCTGCTGGAGCTGTGGAGCAGTGCAGTAACTTCCAGCATCTTGTGCTTGCATGAGACATGGTGAGAAGCTGAACTATGCCAGGGAAATGCCTGGGATGAGGTGCTGTGCTGAGCCTGACGAGGGCATGCTGAGGCTGGGCAGGAGGAAAGCCCATGTGAACGGAGAAGGAAGGACACGCTTTAATTGCAGTCATTCACTTGCGCATCAGGAGCAGGAAACGTTCATCATCCTCAGGTCACAGCTCTGCCTTGCAGGGACAGCTTTCATCACCTGCCCCCAGTGTTTCCCCAAGAGTTAAAAGCATTGACCTGCTGGGACATGTCTGCAGCCTCCGAAGGTGAACGAAAGACCAGGGCTGGGGTGGAGTCACCCACACCCTTTGCCATTGCAGTGTTCCACAGGGCATGGCACTGGCGAGGGCTCCTCACCCCCACTCTGCTTGTCTGTGCTGCTGGAGGAGGGTGTGGGTGCTGCCCTGCACCTGCTGGGTCCTGTGAGAGCTGCCCTGGTGTCCAACCTTCCCTGGTGCTCCACTGATGAGATATCTTGGCTGTGCTGGTGCACTAACCTGGGTGCACAGGAAGAAGGGGGTCTTCTGCATTAGGAGGAAGGAGTCTCTGTGTACAGCTCCTAAACTTCATCTGGGTTTGGGACTGGACCTCAGGTGCTCCTCTCCCATGTGAGAGCCTGTCAGGCTGGGTGCTGTAGGGGCAACGTGTGCAATCTTCTCTGCAGATGCCAACACAGTTTATGTCTGAGATAAGTGTTGAACTGCAAATGCACAAAGAGGAGCATTCAGAGAACTTCTGGGAACTTTATACATCTGGAGAACTTTAATGTAGAAAACACAGAGGTTTATAGATGCTTTCTGCAAAGTCATGAAGGTTTGAAGGTCATAATTTCATGCTTGGGCATCTAAGTCCTTTTGCAGATTTCTTGGCTCCACTGTTTGCTTCTGCAATGGCAGAGGAATGATTTGCACTAGAGCAGCATGCAAGCTGCCCAGGATAAATGAACTTGCTACATGAAATAAATCTCTCCCTGTCTCACTTTTTTCTTAATTAAAATTAATATATTAATAATTATAGAGGTATTGAAAAGGTCATTAATGTGTAGCCAAAATTTCAGACTTTTGTGTGAAGTTGCATAGGAATTCAAATTACTGTTACTGTCAGTTTATCACTCATTACAGTAATCCAATTAATTAATGTTCTTTTTAGTCTTGACTGGCAGGTATTCTATGTCTAATATGGAATAATTACAGCCACAGTACTTCCTTTATTATTTTGCACAAGAGAAATTCTCACCATTTGATCATCAGTAGGAGAAATAAAATAATAATAGATATTCCAACAAGAGGCAATGCGTGCAACTTCCTTGATCTGGATAAATTACATTGAGCAAAAAAATCCCCTCCAACAGTTCCAGTGAGTAGTGGGAGGACAAGAGAGGGGAAGGCATAAACTGTTTCCTAATGGGAACTTGGAGTTCATGCTATCCCTTTGCCATTTAGTTATAATACTGCCTTTTGCTTTGAAAAGAGACTTAGATAGGATATATTCAAAATATTACCCATTAATTAGGTAAATATTCTAAGCTCTCTTTTCCATCCAGGTCTGGGGGAGCTGGGAGCACCAGCCTCCCTGCACATGGCAAGAGGTAATTTCCTGTAGCTCCAACACAACAGGTATTTTCTGGGGCTGCAGCACACAGACATGACATTGATAATTCTGCCTTTGTTTTGATTGCTTCCAACTGCAGAATGAGGGAGACTTAATTGGCAGAAATTACCTCATTCATGGCTTGATTAAGACCTCCATAAGTGTTTTATAAATAAAGTAGTCTTTTCAATTGTTTCATCACTTGGAGGTTTCAGCTGACTCAATATGATTTATGGTGTTTTTTCTCCTTGCCCAAATGGGAGCCACTTCTGCCCACCTGCCCTGCCTGTGGGAGCTGGTGGGAGCATGGCTGGGGCTGCTCTCGTGGCTCTGGAGGTGGCTGGGCATCCTCCAGCCCTGCCTGGGGTGTTTGCCCAGCCCAGAGCTCAGCTGGGAGCAGGGGCTCCGTGGGGTTTGCGTGGGGCAGTTGGCAGCATCCGCCCCATTCCCGAGGCATGACCGAACAGGGCTCTGTGCTCTCCGTGCTGCTCTCTGTGTCAGGCTCCTCCACGGCACGGCCAGGGCTTGCCCTGACAGCACTCCTGGGCAGTGCTTGCATTGGCTGCTGCCTGAATTCCTCTGCTCCCTCTCTTATTGTCTTATAAGAAAGGAATAAAGCAAATATATACATACATATATGTATCTATATCTCTATATATCTCAGGCTTTCATAACTTTTTGGGCCGCAGTGTACAGCCCCCTGCGACTTTGGGAAAGGTTTTTGGAGGGAGCATCAAGGGGCATCTCCATCCCACTGAGCTGCTGGATTATTCCCCTTCATGCCTGAGAGAAGTAGCTGAAGATGAGCTTCATCATGAGACCTTGCCTTCCATTTAGTCTTGTCGTGTATCATATCATCATATCATATCATATCATATCATATCATATCATATCATATCATATCATATCATATCATATCATATCATATCATATCATATCATATCATATCATATCATATCATATCATATCATATCATATCATATCATATCATATCATATCATATCTTTGTGTTGGGAGGGACCTTAACACTTATCTCATTCCAACTCCCACAGGCAGAGACAGCTTCCACTATCCCAGGTTGCTCCAAGCCCAGTCCAACCTGGCCTTGGACCTTTCCAGGGATGGGGCAGCCACAGCTTCTCTGGGCATCCTGTGCCAGAGTCCCACCATCCCCACAGGGAGAAATTTCTTCCTGATAGAAATGATATTAATATTAATATTATTATTATTAATAATAATAATAATCATCATCATCATTATAGTCCTTCCAAATCCACCCAGTGTGAATTCATAGTCAGAGGTGGAAAGATGAGTGATTGGATGATGAGCAGCCTGGTGCTGAGCTTTGAAACCTGGAAGAATGCTTTTGAGCTTCATAGGCAAACAGCAATGGAAAAAAAAGGAATGAATAGAAATAAAATCATGTCCTTGTGTGCCAAATACACTGCTTACTCCTCTCCACATTGTTTCAAGTCTCTTTGTTTTCAAGTAGCCTTATTGCTTAATCCAAGCTTTCAGAAATCATGAGCTTGGCTTAAAACTAGAGCTGAAAATGTTTCATGTCAAGTTCTTTTATTCACTCTCTGAAGGCTGAACATTTTGCACTCATGTACTTTTCAGGCAGGCTGGATATGTGCTAAAGGAAAAAAAAAGAAAGCTGAAATTGTTGGGTTAAAAACTGATCCAAGCTCTAAATCACCAGTAAATGCAGATGACTAGTGAGAAAATGATGAGAATTGAAAATACTGTTAGACATTTACAGAGATAAGGAGAAGAGGTATATTTAGTGGAATTCTTGTGTCTTAGCATTTGGTATTCTGAACTGTCTAGAGAGAAACATTCTGATTTCCTCGGATTACTTGATCATGGTTCACTGAGTTCAGGTTTTCTTTCCTTTCTTTTTTTTTTTTTTGCTGCTAATTCAGTAACACTGAATAGTCTTGTGAATGAATTCATGCAGCTAGGCACATTTTAGAGGAGAAGGACATCTTTTCTAACAAAGATAATTTCCTATTTGAAGTACAGGGAAAAAAATCCCAAAGAAAAAAGTTGTGTTTATGTAATTGTTAGTTCTGACTTTTTTAAAAAAACAAGTCAAAAGAAAAGTTGGCCTGAAACAGCTGGATGTGAAATTCCAAATAACAGAATTTGGGGATTTGTGCCAGATTGGATGTGGCTCGATGACAAAGCTGGAATTCAAAGCCAGCACATGGAGCAGCCAGGGAGGCTGGGGGAAGATTCCTATGGGTGCAGGACAGACTGTTTCTGCTTTTCATCCACAGGATGCTTCAGATAATAAAAATGAGGTCTCCATCCTGTAATCAGCTCTGCTGTGGAAGGTGCTGCTCCTGTCACAGATCCATTTCTTTTGGAGATGGGGGATCTATAGGAAGGATTAGTGGGAGGGTGAGGGCATTCTACAGCTGTCACACATGGAGGGACAACACAAGTGGTTTAACACCTTTCCTCCCTGGGAAAATCCATCAGTGCAGGACAGCCTGACAGACAGTCCTCTGCTCAGGGACACCTTAAAGAGTGCTGAGGTGATAGAGCCAAAACTGGACCACTGCTGTGTAGGGCAGTCAGTGTCTGCAGTGACAACTGACATGGGAAGGAAGGGTTTCCCTAATGGGCTCAGGCTGTGGCACTGCAGTCTCGTTTTCCATGTGCTTCTTGGCACAAGGAATGCAGGGGGGAGCCACTGATGTTGAATGAAATCCTTCCTTTGGGGCTGGTGGGGAGAGAAGCCCTGTGCTATTTCTGTACTGATGGCATAGCCACAGGAAGACTATTCGGGTTTTTGTCCCCATCCTTTAAAGGAATGTCACTGTGTGAAAACCCAGGGTCCATGTGACCTGAAAGGTTTTGATTAGAGATAAAATGAAGCACGTTCCTGCCCTGCTGGGTGGGAAGGGAAAAACATCTAGAGAAACCTCTATTTTTGCCTCTTTTGGAAGTTACAACAGTAGCAAATAGTTCAGGGTGACGTTTGAGCTGTGTGCTTGCCTGGAGCAGAATTCCAGACACCACCAAATAGTCCCAGCTGGAATTTTGCCTCTGCATAGCAGGGGCTGGTGCCAGGGTGAGTAAGGGAGCTCCCCTCCTGAAAACCCCATTGACACAGGTCTCCACAGGTGGTCTTTCACCCAGGACTGAAGAAATCTGCCCTTGTTTCCAGACTGGCCTCTCAGCGCCCTCCTGGATGCTCAGCCCAGGGAAGCACTGGTCCCCCTGGGCCCGGCCAGAGGGGTGTTTGGGGTGTGTGATGGGGGCACAGCCTTTGCAGATGATCTGGCAGAATGAAAACCTCCCTGGAAGTGCCAGTCCTCAGCAGTTCAGGGAGGTGAGGGCAGCTGGCATGAGGGGCACCAAGGCTCGGCTCTGGCTGCCCCAGAGCTCCTGTACCCTCTGCTGTTCCCCAGGCTGCCCAAACACGGACCATCCTCCTCCAGCTGCCAGAAGTTAAGTGCTGGGGAAACGTAAGGACTATTGACTAATGTTTTCTGGACAACTCTCCTGCCTGTCCCAAGTGGATAAGAGAAATATTCTTCCTCTCTCCCGCCCTTCGTAGTGGAGCCACTCTTTATTCAGCAGATTTCTCGGGAGAAATCTGGGGAGAGGGAGTGTGCCTTCCAGAGATGTGAGCTGAATAACAATTGCTAAATCCCCCCTTTGCATCAACTTCTGCTCCTTCTCCTGCTGTTCCATATTCTCTGTGGCAGAAACATTGGAAACAGATTTTCTGGGTGCAGAAAAAAGAAAAATTTCACAGCCATCAAGATGCCAAACAACAGAACATATTTTCCTTGCACAGATAACTTTTCTGATGTCATTAACAAACATCCAGGTTTCCCTGAGACCTCTAACCATTGTGGAGTTTTTATAATAATGTTTGCATTAGGCTTCTGGTGGGCTCAGGCTTTTGGAATTATATTTGAGCTTCCTTAGCTTTCAGCACCATTAAGCACATTTTAAAAACACATTAAAGGAAAAATGTCAGCTTGGTTTAGGCTGAAACTTACGTTCAGAAAAGAAAATCAGTAAAAAGAAGGCTTCATAAAATACAAATAAAGTGAGAGTGTTTTCACTGAAGGAAAAAATAAAGAAAATATATTATTCCAAAATAATTTCTCTTCTCTTCTTGTTTTTTTTTTCCTATAGACTTGGCAACTCAAACACATGAACTTCGTGCTTGTGAATGAGGAAAATTAAGTGACCAGAACCAAAACTTCTCCAGGGGATGTGAAATAAAACTCCTTGGTTTTGGGAAACAAAATGAAACAGAAACACCAAATGCAAAAATATGTTAAATAGCACCAGAAGCATCTGCAAGTTTAAACATAAACATGTAACTGAAACACGGTTTGTTTCCCTGGAAAAGAATGTAGGAAATTTTCCTTTTATTTTGGTGTTTCTATAATTTAAAAGAACAGACTCTTCCCAAACTCCACACCATAGTTTTCAGTCTCCAGGGACCATTACTGAAAAACCCAAATTCTCAGTTCTTGCTTTGCAGAAAGATTACTTGAGCAAGGCTCTGCTCCTTTTTCTGCCTTTTGTTTTTCTGAGAAATCTTGCATGCCCTGCTTAGAAAAAGGAGGTACATGAGTTGTGGGTACATCTGGGAGACTCTTGGGACAGTGTGGTGGCCTAGGTGGTTGTGTCTGTGCTTGTCCTCCCACCAGGTGCTCCACCATGGATCTCTCCTCTGTCAGGAAGTCATTGTGTGGAAGGCCATGTGTTTTCCATGGCTCCTTGTTGTAGTCATGGCAGAAGAAGGGACAATGCTAATGACAATAAAAAAGGCACAAATCTCCAGGAAGGCATTTAGAAGCAATCATAGAATCACAGACTCATTTGGGAGGGAAGGGACCTTAAAGACTGTCCAGCTCCAACGCCCTGCTGTGAGCAGGGGCACCTTCCATGAGACCAGGTTTGTCCAAGCTCCCTGGACTCGAATACTTCCAGGGATAACGAGCCCCTGCTCTCCTAAAGGCAAAGCCTCCTTGAAAACTCTGATGTGCCTTTGTGTGGTTGCCCATTATATGAGTTCTTCTTTAAGTCTAGCAAAAACTAATGTAATAATCAACAAAAATGTGCAGTGTTGCTCCACTCTGCATAATACCACTGTTTTTCTCTTGGCTTCAACATCAGTCAGGTCTTCCTTCTGGACTACTGTGAAAAGCAGAAAGGCCAGATGTGATCATCCCACCCAACCAGCATTTTTCATGTGCCTCTGATTTCTGTAACGGGTGCAGTCAACACTTCCCTGTTTGCTGCCCTTGTATATGGCTTAATATGGAAAACACAACAGGGGCTGCCAAGCTGTGTGTGCTACCATGTATGGGGAATAGGACTTCCCTAAAGCAGAGGCATAAATTCTGCTTTCTACTTATGTGAAAAATAAAATGATAATATGAACCTCTGTCCTCTCCTTGTTTGGGTCAACAGTACAGGAATGCCCACTTATAACTAGGAGAAAATGTGCTTTTAGGCAGATAAGGAGAACAGCAGTTTACACTGATTTAGGGGAATAGCAGCTTTTTCCAGTCAGAAGACTCTGCAGCTGGAAAATCATGTTGAATATATCAGAAAGGCAAGAATAAAATAATTAAAAAGAAAGTGATATCTTTTAGGTCTCTAAATTTTTTTTTCTAATGCATCTAGCTATCTATGCATTTATCTAATAATAGAAATTCCAGATAGGTTTTTATATTTTATTATTCTTAATGTAATAGTCAAAATATAATAGCCAAATTATAATACAATACAATGTAATTTAATGTAATATAATATATATTAACATATGGTGATTACTTGCCTACAGTATGTGGTTTGTTATAACAACATATTACATATTAATATATGACTATATATTATCAACCTATAGCTAATTAATGATATACATGCTGATGCTGCTGGAAAAAATCTGGCAAAAAAAGATAATAATATTGGAAGAAAATTCAGAATTAGCACAAAATGATTTTGCCAAGCTCTGTTTAGAAACCCGACATGACCAGGGCTTACATGTTAAATCAGCAGGTTGGGAATAACTGAGAGTGGGAAGACTGATCATGGTACTGCTTGGTTGTATTTCTACATGCACCTTTTCTTCAATCCTAGGGAGAGGGACCCAAGGTGGATGGGGACCCTGGATGGCTCAGTCAGATGGATGGATAAATGTGGATGGGTCAACCTGCTGCTATTTCCCAGTTTACTTTTGAATTTTGAAATGTCCTGACCTGTTTTTAAAGCCCTGGTTATAAGAAAAAAACAACAAGAAAAGAGAACTCTTCCCTTCCTCAGTGATGCCCTGACCAAGAGTGGGGAGAAAGAGCTCTCAGTCTGGCAGGGGCAGCTGCAGGTCCACAAACACTGCTTGAGGGGCCAAGAAATGCAATATCATAAAAAGCTGAGGTATTTTCTGAAGGATGAGTAAATCTCATCTCTTCACATTTATGATCTTCTTGGAATTTTATTTGAGTAGTTTAAATAGCTTGATCTGAATTTTTATCCAAATTTCAACACAAAAATAATTATTCTGGTGTATGAACCTACCTGCCAAGCTGCACCCAAATAGAGGAGTTTTGTATGAAGCTACCACATTCAAAACCTTCTTCGTTGGGGTAAAGAACTTAAAAAGTATCCATTCCCTTGTGTTTACACAGCAGACCCTAACAGCTTCAAGGGGGACTTGGGAAGTGATCAGGAGAGTGCTTGTTGCTGTAAAAGCTCCCTAAATATGTTTAGCTAATTCAGGCTTTGGGCACCACTCAGGTGCTTGCCTGTGCCCAGCTGTGGCAGCTCTGGGGCTTCAGGCCCCGTGGAGTGTCCAGCAGTGGGTCCCTCCCCTGCTGATGGCACCCTCTGGGTGGATGTCCCCAGGAGCAGAGCTGGCCTGGTGGAAGGTGCCCCTGTCCCTGGCAGTGGGGTTGAAATGAGATGACATTTAAAGTCCCTCTGAATCCAAACTGATTTATGATTCTAGGATTCTAATTCTGTGGCTGTGCTGGACCTGGCTATTGCAGCCCCTAAACCCCTGCAGTGCCAGCACTGGTGGCTTCACCAGCCAAGCAGGCTGGAGACTTTTCACACTTCCACATCTGACCTCACTAGGGATGGCTCCTGAAGGATTTATAGGTTCACCTTGGGAAAAATGTTTCCTCAGCCTTCAGAAATGTTTTTCTTTGGTAAATCCCAGCATTTTAAGAACCTAGTTTTCTCTCAGAAGTGTCCCAAGTAAGCCTTGATGGTTGGATTTGGACAGAAGCCAGAAATCAGCAGTATGGAGATTTTCAGCCTGTTTGTGTGAGTGCAAAGGGTGCAAATGTCTGAGATTAGGGGCAAGTCCATCTCCTTGGTCACACAGGGACAAGTTTCTGTTCATGATCCTTTAGGCTGGAAAAGGGTGGGCAGCAGCACGTGGGCCATTAGAGAAGATGCTGAACCAAGATGACAAACTTTGGTGAAGTGACTGAATGTCCACCTGTATTAGATATAAATATAACACAAATCCAGATTATAAAGAAATTAATTTCTAACTGATTTCCAACTTTTGCCCAGGCTTGTTCTGTATAACTAAAATTCAAACTGAGTTAACACCTCACTACAGACTATAAAATAATCTCTGCTGTGACCTCTACTGAGGACGCTGCTCCCTGGGAAAAGATGTATTCAGCAGCCAAGTGGTTAAATCAAAATAACAAGGGCTATTTATCTAGTAGCTTTCCATGGCTATACTCAAGGGGGGCATATCTACCTATTTGTCAAGTCATTGACAATAGCCTATTTCTTTCTTCCTACCCATATGCTTTATTAAAGAAACACTTGACCTACCTGTCACATCAAACTGCTTCCTTTATCCAAAACAGAATAATATAGACATTTCCCTTAAGGGAATCCTGATGCAAATATATAAGGACAGGTTGCCAATTTGTTGAGCGTATTAGGGTACAGAAAACTGTCAAGGGAAACAGCTGTAATACAGACTGTTCTAACAAGCTCATTTTTCTTTTTTTTCCTGTGGTACTTTTGGTCTCTCTTTAGTTTATATTATACGATTTGTATGTTACAATTTTTATGGACAGCTGTCAACTGCAACTCGTCTTTTTCATTTGGAAAAAAAGAAAAAAAGAAACCTTCAGATTCCTGGCCAAAGCTCAGATCTATTGTTTGGTCTTTGACAATAACTCTCACAAAACATTCAGCTGCACATAGCTGAGAAGAAAGTTATGGGATAGTGGATGGGAAAACCAGTAAAGCTTGTGATGGGGAAGGTTCTGACTGTGATTTGAAAGGCATATATTTTCATGTGAAGCCACTTAAACACATGATGACACTTCCCATTCTCACCTGCCTGCTTCTGTGCCACAGAAAGGACTCTCTGTCTTGTCCTGAATGAGTGCTTTGGTTTCAAATTTGAAATGATGCAGAAAGGTTCAAATGTAGCATTTTGCACAAAGGTTCAAATGTAGCATTTTGCCCAAGCATCTTTGCTGTGGCTGAGGCCTGGGAATGACAGCCAAACTGCCGGAATTCAGGCTTCCCTGTGGCAGGCTGGTTAACACTGAGCCACTCAGCCCCCAGCACTGGTTTTGGTTCACAGCTCCAAAACATCCCTGGCTTTGCAGCAAGGTGGTTTGGTGATGTTGTGCAGACCCTCATCAGTTTCCAAGTGAAATCCATAATTTTCAGCAAGTGGAATCTCCTGAGACCAGAAAAGAGTCAAATCCATATAATTAGATGTCTAGGTTGAGTAGTGGACAAGGCAAAGGCTGTGCTACAGGAACAGAGTAGATTAAAGACCTGTTCCACTCTGACTGCAGCTCCACTGAAATCAGGGGGGTTACCCCAGAGATTAATTAGTCAATTTATGCTTGTTTGCATAAAGGATGACACAGATCATCAGCTGAACGAACAAAAGTTCAGGCAGTGCAAGTCAGGGCAGGAGGGGAGAGAATTAACCACGTCTGGACTGAGGTCACAGCTTGGGCTGATCTGGTTGCTGTGCCAGAGCACCGCGCCTGCCGTGTGCCTCTAACCGGTGACCTGTGATGAGAGGCCACCACGGGCTTTGGCATCTCTAATAAAAGTCAGATCACCCAAAGAAAATGTCTCTAAAGGGTCATACAAATATTTGTGTAGAGAAGAAAAGGAGCACTGGGATCACTGCGTGAAAGGCTTTGCAGCAATGATCTGGTATTTCCCCTTGGTCTGAACTTCTGCCCTCTTCCTGCTCCCTGTGTTCTCACAACTAGTCTTGGGCTCCTCTTCTCAGTGGTGTGAAAAAGTGGTTCCTTATCCTATCTTTTAATGTGGGAGCAGCCAAGTGAAGATCAAGAGCAGTAGGTGGCATCCTGGTCCTGCTGAAATCCTGCAGAGTTTTCTCATGCCCCTTTTCAGGGCCAGGAGCTCACACAGGTGTTAAATATTGGCACCGTGGAAGGAGGAAACTCTGGTGGTCTGGTGCTGCTGTCGTGGCCTGAGCTGAGAGTGGCTTTAGGGTACATTTTATTGGCACGTGGGTTATGAAGAGACTGAGCTGTGTGATTGCAGGATATCTGTAGGGATGAGGAGAAGATCCTCGAAGCATACCTGTAGCACTGACTCTGCCTTTAGAAAAGGACTGGGTAGTTTGAAGTCATTAATAGATTTTCCATAGCAGATGTTATCCTGCCTGTTTCCTCAGAATGCTGTAGAAAACAAGGGAGGGGGACCATCAGACACCACTTTTTTGTTCTGGCACTGTTAATACATATACCCAATGCTTGCTCACTAGCTGATGAGTTTTTCTGACAGAAGTGAAAACATTGCCTCCTTTTTTGTGCAAGTTTTGACTCTCCAATGCATTTTCTGAGGCCAAACTGTAGGTCATACATAGAGAGAAATGCATGTATCTCTGGGACTAGAGCAGAGCCAACAGCTCCTCCTCTTCCAGCCCCACTGACACACTTGATGACACTTAATGATCTCTTGTCTAAATAGCGATGTGCCCCAAAATAACTTGAATACCCAGGGGGGTGGTGTGGAAGCAAATGTGTTACTGGTCAAGGTGTATTTGGTAAATCCAAACTCCTCAGTGCAGCCTGGTGTCTGCAGAGCTCTTGGTTGCACCATGTCCCCAAACTGGGGAGGCAGCAGGACAAGTTGGGGCAACCCCAGTGAGGACAGCAGCCTGCAGCACAGCCTTCTGGAGACCAGCATCACCAGCAGCAGTTAGACATGACTGAATATTGTCCCAGGGGCTGCCTGCCCAAGTCATGTGAGATACCCAGTGGGCCAGATCTCCTGGGATGTTCCAGCAAGGATCTGAGTCTCGGGTCCTGGGGAGTAGCTGTTAATTAGAATTAGACAAGTGTTTCCTGGGGGGAAGTTTGAAAAACGAGTATGTCTCAATCTTGCTTTTGAAAAGACACATCTTGCCAACAGAGAGGATTTTTAATGCTTTTTCTCAAAGGGCTTCCAGGTATGAATTCTGAAATGTTCAGGCAATGTTGATGTAAACAGATTGATTCAGGGATTTTGTATTATGGAGAGAACAAGTTCAAATATTGCAGCATCCTCAGCAAAATCCCACCAGATGCTGCTTATATTGCAAAGTAGCTCATTTGGTTTTAATTCATCCTGTACCATGAGGTTACAGCCTGTTTTAGTTGCTGCTTGCTTTTTAGCTGCTTTCTGTTACTTTTTTCTTCTTTCCTCTTTTTCTTTTTTTTTTTTTTTTTTTCCCCAGAGCTCGTGAATTGCAAGGTCAAGATAAAGTCAAACTTCACCATTCCAGTGATGAAATGCAAGCAGATGTGGCTGTTTCATGTGACACTGTGCCTGCCCCGCTGTGCTGGGGTCTGTGGTGGTGTCTGCACCCTGGACCACATCCTCTCCCTCATAGCTCAGTGGTGCCAGTTCTCCTGGTTGGATCCCAAAGTCAGTGCCCTCCTGAGTTTTGCTCATCCCAGGGAAATTGCTTTAAACCTCAGCACCTTCATTCCCACAGCTGCTGTTTGCTTGGCCTTAGGAATGGCTGTGGGCAGGTGACTGACGGGTGGTGATGGTGCTTTCCTTCACAGCACTTCAGAGTCTGATTTCCTCAAAGACACCAGGCTTTGCCACAGAGCTTCCTCTGGCTCCACCACTTTCTGCAGGTCTATTCATTTGCTCTCTGTATCTCTCAGTGGTTTACAAATGATAGTGCCAAACATGCAGGATCTACTCCTAAGCTGGCCTTTAGGTATCAAAATAAAAGCACAGCCCACCTACAGAGAGCAAGATGTGTCTGGCAGAGAGGATTCCCCTTGCTCAGCTCACCCTGGGTCTGGGGCTTTTCATTCAGGGGTTTGAAAAACTCATGAAGGAATTCTGCATGGGACTGGTAAAGAGCTGTGTTCGAGACCTCAAGCTGTGCAGTGAAGCTGAAGCAATTTAAGACATTATTTTTGGTTGTCTTACTGAGGTTATTCACTATCCAGGCAGAAAACACACATAAAGTTGTTCTTGTGTATGGTGATGGTGAGGAATACAGGGTTAGCAGCATCACTGAGAATTAATGGATTTTTAAAGAAGTTTGAGGATAAGTCCTGGAAATTTTCCATCTTCTGGTTTGTGTATACATTTTGCCTGCTCTCAGAATGGGATGTAAACCTTCATATTAATGAAAACTACCCAAGTAAGGCAATGTAGTGTATTCCTCCCTCAGAAAAATAACAACTGAACAATATTTTTCTACTTGTTGTCAGCCCCACATCTTTCTAGGTCCAGGAGAAATTTTTATTTCAATGTCAGTTAAAAGGCTTAATCCCAGAAAAATGCCAAACTCTAATATCCTTCTGAAAATCTGAAGTAATCTCTAAGTAAAATAAAAAAGGGAGTGGCAGTTTGAGCCCTCTGGTCAGCAGGGAAGCCAGGAAGGACTGGCTAAGTCCAGGGGTGTCTCTGTATACAGGGAAGAAAGGATGGGGATCCCACACCTCAGGAACTTATCCTTGCCCAGATACATGGAGCTGCAGCTGCTTCTAGACATGTGTTTGTAATTTCTTGTTTGGTCTGCGTTGGTTCTGAGAAATGGTGCATTTTTGATTTGCCTGCTGAAAGGGTTTCACACTTTTGGATACTGGTGTTTGATTAGTTTTGATGATAACCACAGTAGTACAGTTCTGACTCACAGATTGCTTTCCAGTGTGACACTAAGCAGCCACCCATCTCCAAGGCTGAAGAAATTCACATGTGCATTTGATTTTTTCTTTTTACGAAAATAGAGTGTAATACACTTACTATGACAAAAAAAAACCCAGAAAACAAACCAAAACCCCCCCAATAACCCACCCCCCCCCCCCAAACCCCTCCGAAAAATCACACAAAAAAAAATCACATTTCTCACTCCTTATTTTAGGGTGATGTCTGTGTGACCTATTCCAGTAAAAAGGATGTGATCTATCACAGAGTATCTCCCACTCCTTCTTTTATCATCTCCACTAGTTACCTGCCTGAGCAATTCTTACAAACTTTGTTCAATGAAGAGCTGCATTTGTCACACAGAGAATGAAAAGAGTTACTGAACTTCGGAAGGAAAATTAGTGGGAATTTTTGCTCAGAGATAACATAATATGAAGATGACAGAAAAAAAGCAGGCTAGCATTTCTATCACCCTTTTTCCCTGCCTACTAATGGCTTTGATTCTCATTATTTCTCAAATGCCAAAAGTAAAAACCCTCCAGGGTACCAATTAGCTGTGCCCAGTCTGGATACGACTGCTCTCATCCAGGACATATTTTGAGATGCTGAAGCTCTCTTTGGGAAAAGGCAATTTGTGTGCAGCTATGTTTGGTAATTTTCAAGGGCTTCATCTTGCTGGGAAATAGAGATGGACTCATACTTAATTTAATTTAAACCAAAGCTTTTTATTAATTGACTTTCAATAAAACTGATTACCATAAATGGGAACCTGGGATCTGTGTTTGCAGATTATTTTTGTCTGCCTCACTTATATTTTATTAGAGGTTATACCTTCTTGAAAAAGATTAAGTGACACTTTGAATTTATTTCAGAATGAGCCTTTTGCCTTCTTTACAACCCTTTCCACCTGCTTTTGCATTATTTTAAATTTAGATTGCTGAACAATGACATTGACAGCATTTTTGATGGTGTGCAACTACATTTTACATTTCTGTTCCTTAACCACACCACATACTTAAAGCAGATTTATTTTTATTTCTGAAGGAAAAGAGAGATAATTTAATGGCTAAGATAAGAACATTTTGAGTTACAGCTGAGGGTTGGCTGATGCTGGGGTGTCTGGGGTACATGATTAATGGGTACCTGACTGGTGCAGTACCCAGCCTTGCCCTGGCATTAATTGCTGCTGCAGCCCTCTCCCGGGGTAGTGCTCTCCCTGCTTCCCAGATTAGGAGGCAGATCTGCTAAGACCAATGCTTTACTCACATGAATAGCTCCATTGAGCCCTACGTGGCTATTAAGTGACTTAAGTTCAATAATATATTAAAGCTTTGCAGGGCCTAAGGCAACTTGTAGGAGGTTATTTAAAAAGTCTGCCCTAGCCTTTTCCTGCGGCCACAAACCCAATCTTGTCAGACCCTGCTGCTTTCCCATTCCTAATTTTGTGGCTTGTGCATTATTTTGCCCCATTTCTCTTGCAGACACTGCACCTTACACGAGCATCCTGCCTCTCTCTGCCACTTCCTCCCTGCCCCAGCACTGACGCCCTTCCTCAGCCCTTTGCATCTCTCCAACTCACCTGCATCCCCCTGAATTTCATTTTTCAGAACTTTAATGGGCACAAACAAAAATGCCATCAGAGGAGCGGCTTCCACTGCCCCTCGACAGCCGAAGTATCTCTGGGTTTAATGAAAATTGCAGAACTGGCAAAGCCAATAGAGGGAGCTGCTGCCGGTGGCTGGGGTCCAGCAAAAACCATGAGCTGTCCTTGCTTAATCCCCGGTGGCGACCTTCCCCACAGATCCATTATTTAGGATTTCTTGAAATGAACAAAAAATGAAAAGAAAAAGGAAAAAAAAACCACCAGCCTCAATAAGATTTCTTTTGGACCTATATTTAAAGTGCTGGAAAAAATAAGAGAGAAGATATTTGTAAAATTCCAAAATATTTTCTTAGCCTCAGAGTAAATATTTGTAGAGGAAGAAATTATTGTGCATAAGAATTTTCTGTTGTGTCTCTTTTGGTTCTTTTATTTGAATGATTGCCTTTTTGGCCCATCCCTGAATAACTAAGTAGAGGTGATTAACAACCTTCAAGTCCTTCAAATTTATTGTCCTGTAACTATTTTTGAAAGCAGATTTAATATCAGTATGCTATTTATATTCCCTGAGAGTTAACATTTCAGATACTATACCAATATATCAATGCCTGATGCAAAGCAGATTGCACTGAAGATGTAGAAATGTATACAAGTAGAAAACTGCTTATATTTAATAAAGAAGCAAGATATAAACACATTTTAATACAATAGGCTTCGAAATTGACTAGTTCCTACTGGTTTACTCCATCCACCTCCCTGATGTTTCTCTTCTACATCCCATGTGCAGCATGGAGGGGCACTGACACAAAGCTCAGCAGTACCCCCAAGGTCAGCAAATACAGGATTGGTATTTTCCCAAGAGATGTGTCAGGTCAACTTCTGTGCACACCAGGCTTATTTTTATCCCCAAATGCATTTTCCCTTCCATGCCTCAGCTGTCTGTCCCAGGGCTGCCTGCTGCCCCTCTGCTCCTGCTCTCCCCTCAGCTCTCCTCTCCATGCTCCAGCATCTCCTGCCTGTCCTGGGATTTCTCCAGGGGATTCCACAGGTTGCCAAAATGCCATCCTTGAGCTCTCCTTGCCAGGGCACTTGCTACAGCATCTTTGTGTCACCCTATGTGGTGCCAGGCTCTGGTGGTGGGGTGAGAAGGGATGGCTGTGAGCAGCCCTGGTCCCAGTGCCCAAAAACTGCTCTGAGGCTGAAGGGAAGAGCAGGTAGGTAGCAAAGACACATCAGGGAGGAACAAAGGGCCACAGTCAGCTGCTCAGCACAGAGAGGTTCCTAAACCTGGGCTCATTTTTGGGCTCTGAAGGAACTGGTCACCTGTATGGTAGACAAAAGTAAATGTTCCTTTTTATACAAATATTAAATTCTCCTTGTTCTGGTAAAAAGCCAATTGCCACAGAGTTTTAAGGCCACCAGATCCAGCCTGATCATGATCCTCATGGATATCCCCAGCATCACACTTCATGCCTGTGCTGAGGCTGAAGGATGAGACCAAGCTGAAACCTCCCTGCTGCCCTTCTGCCCCTTTTACACCTTGCTGCCCTGCTCCTGCTGCCTCTGCACTGTCCTCTCATACTTGACCTGCTCTATCTGAGATAACCAAAGGTGCAGAAATCTTCTGGTGTCTCTGATAAACCTCCCACACTCAGCCCTGGCAAGGGCCAGGGACTGTGGAACCGAGCCCAGCTGAGCTGAGCTGAGCTGAGCTGAGCTGAGCTGAGCTGAGCCAGGCTGGGGCTGGGCAGCAGCTGGCTGCAGCTGGAGCCACACTCTGCAGCCTTCACTGCCTGCCTTGGGACGTGCTTGTTTCACCCCAGTCCTCACCCTGCTGTTCAGGAAAGTCCACACACTCCTCCTCTCCCTCTGTGCCTTTGATGGCTCCTTGGTACTTTGCTACCTGCAGCAGGCTCCTGCTCTTCCCAGAAACCTTCTCTCCTCTACTACCTGCCCCCTCTGCCCACCTTTAACAACAGCACGGCCTTATGACCCCAGGAAGATGCCACAACTCCCTCTCCTGTGGGCACAGATACTCTGAATCAAAAATCCTTCCTTACTTCTCACGCTGCTCCATTTCTGTGTGGCCAAGCAGTGAATCAGCCACCCTGGCCCCATCTCTGCACCCCATCTCTGCCCCATCTCTGCACCCCCTCTTCCATGGGAGCCCTGGCCCAAGTGTCCCCTTCTTGTCCCCAACACCCATTCTGTGCCCTGAGGAGCAGTGGGGATTTCCAAAGCCTCTCTCACCACCCTCCCAAAGCAAACCCTTTCTGCAAGCCCTTCTGGAGCCACTGACTGGAGGGGACAGGCACAAGTGTCCCAAACCCTCTCCCAGGACAGGTGGCTTCCCCTGGGGAGCACTGGTATGGATGCTGGTGGAATCTTCTGTCACTCACCATCTCCTCCAGCAAGGATTTTATTCGAGGAGTTAATATTCCAACCGGTTTCCAGTGGTGCTTCCCTTCGTGCCACCTGGTGGACAAAGGGGACATTTTCCAACTTTTTATTTCACTGAAGAAGGAGCACCTGGGAAAACTGATTTTTCGTTGAGGAATTTGGTTGAGCATCCCCCGGATTTAAATTTTGTGTGATGAGAAACATAATCCTGCAACATCCCAGGGTAAGCCCCAAACCACCTCAGCAGTAACCAAACACTTATTTCTTATCCATGCTAATGTTAATGAATAATAATTTGTTTTAGTTATAATAATAGCTGTTCAGTAAAACTCCTGCAATGACCTTAACAAGCAAATAACTTTTCTTCTTCTTGTGCTGCCAACGAATTCATGTTTTTATTTATGCTTGAGCAACTGCTTTCTGATATTTTAACAAATGTACAGTTTGAATCCCTCCTGTGGCCAGGCCCAGGCAGGCTGCAATGGACAGAAGCACTGGTAAAAAGCCCGTGGAAATAGAAAAATTAGGTAAAAAACAGTGAATATTCCTAGTAAGTGTTTTTATTTTTCAATTTATGAAGACAAATATTGCAGGAGAAACTTGATTTTGAGAGATATTTTTGTTCAAGGATTGAACAAAATTTGTTCAAGGATTGAACTGAATTGAGGTGCTTAATGAAAAGAACCAAAATGGCTTTTGCTCTCAAATCCCTGCAAGAAGTGTCCAAAATGAGCTGTGGAATAGCTTCAAATCATGATTAAATAGGGAGAAAACTGCAGCGTGCTCAGAGCACATTTCAGAATAGCACAGGATGCTGATAGACGGGAGAGAAATTCATTGCTCACAGTTTTCTCCCACTATTAACAGTTCAACACCCCTCTGCTTAAATCCTCTGAGAAAAACCCTGCCTTTAGTGAGGTCCATGGAAATTTTAGCAGTGATTTGACTTGGGCCAGGATTTTGTCCTAAATCTTTTCATAAACTCAACAAACTGACGATACAAAAATATACATAATGGACACGAATCCTGTCTGGCAGCTGTTGGCAGCTAATGCTGGGGATAACATTGGGCAGTGAGAAGCCACACTACAGAAGTGCAGAATTTCTTTGTGTACATAGTGTGAAACCTCTGCAGGCAGAGTGAAGCTGAAATTTGGCTATAACCCTCTAACTGATACCCAGATTGCTGCAAAATGACTACTGCAAAATCCCTCTGTCTACAATTAGCTTGGACTGTGATTTTATGTCTCACTTGAAAGATGATGTCTCTGTAACATGCCACAGAATCTTTTGGGGCAGGAATATGTTTTTCCCCAGGACATTCAACTCAGCCACCCAAAGCCCTGGCTTTGTTTTTCTGAAACAAAGGGAAAAATGAGCACAAATTTAAAGTATTTTGACTTTGGGTTGAGAAAAATTTTATGTTTTAATTGGAAAAGAAAATAATAGTTTTTATTTTCTTCAGTGGCAAAAATCCATATAACTTAGATTATCCAGAAACAGAAAGATTTTAATTTTCTAAAGAAAAAACCTCCTTTCTTCTCAAAGACTCAATTTTCACCAACTCAAAAAAACTTGCTCTGACTTAGATTAGACGAAATTTTAGTTTATCTCAGACTTTTAAAAACTGTCTGCAGCAATTTTAGAAAAATCTGGCCAATCAAAAATAATAAAAAGACGAAACATGAAAACGTTTCGGCTAAAAAACTAAGAAGAAGCAAAGACTGTCGGCTTTCCTCTGCCTCATTAATTTATTTTCACCCCACTGGAAATTTTTTCTGGTGAAATGTTTGCTCCAAGAGCTGTCAGAAGACTGACTTTGAGGCAGGAGCTGCTCTGTGTGGAGGCAGTGGGTGCCCAGCCAGCTCCCCTGGCCCGGCGGGCTCGGCTGCAGCGGTGACAGTGCCCGTGATGGGGACAAAAGTCACTCTCACCTTGGACATTCTCAGCCTGGGGTGCCTGCCCAGAGACAGCACAGGGAGCCAGGGATGGAGGGGATACAGCTGGGGTGGGGTGTGGGAGGCAGTGGATGGAGAAGGTCAGGAATGTCAGGGGACATTTTTGGTGTGGGGAGCACAAGCAGCTTAAGCCGGCTTTATCAGCGTGTTATAAACTGGCAAATCAGCAGGGCTAGGATTTGGCAATCAGTCAATACTGGCTCAAAAACAACCTGGAGAAAAAATGTACCTGGGATCCACTTAAGGTGACCTTTGGAAGGAAGAAAAACAAGTTTAAAAGAAAACAAATGTTTCACAGTGGTGTTTCAGACCAGCTCCGTTTAGGCGAGGGTGTGTAAGGACATTATTCCTCTGTGTGTGGGAACTCTTTGTGTGCTCGGAGCCTGTGGTGACATGACACGCTTGTGGCCCTGGCCGGGGTGGCTGCCCCACCTGTCTACACAGAGCACTTTCGACTCCTGTGAGCTCCCTGATGCCTCCAGCCCAGTGCAGCAGCACAAGGCAGAGCTGCCCCAGCCTTTCCCGGGACAGCCCGGGAGCGCGAGCTGACAGAGAGGCAGCTGCTGCTCTCCCCTATTTATTCTCTCCCCAATGAATGCAGCAGCTGCAGAGAGCCTGTAACACAGGCTGAAGTCCCAAACAAGTTCAGGCCCACAGTCTGAGGTCAGCTTGCCTTCTGATGGGAGTGCCACAATGACATGGCACAGGAGGGCAGTGGCTCATTTTCACCTGGGACTGAATTCCCCACAATTCCTCCATCCCGCTCAGCTCCCCATCAGCACATACCTATTTCTTTCCCCAAAACTGACCTGCTAGCAAAACCTCCACAGTCTGAAACCAACTGCCTGTCAGCTGCCGGATATGAAGCCCTGCCTCTGCCCAGAGTCTCCCTAAAAACCTACCAAGGAATATGAGGAACATTTGAAGGAGCTGAAATGGCCGGGCCACGGATGGCGTGTAGCAGCCCCACTGAGATATCTGGTTTATGTTATGTGTTTCTTTTCCTTGCATTATCTGTATTAGAACTTATAAAATGGATGATTTGTATCAGCTGTCCTGCTTTGTTGTTATTGCCATGTTCTGCTAAAATGATAAGGAAGTGCTTGTTCCAAATCTTCCCCTCCCACAAAATATCCCAGCTATGTGAAATAAAAGATGCGATTTTATTACAGGGCTGAACAAAAGTGTGTAAGAGGCAAAATGAAGGGTCTCTGAGGAGCATGACTCTAGGGAAGTGGAGAAAAAAATTGGTGGAGATGATGGTCTTGGGAAATGCAAAAAGAAAAAGTAATTATGAGCTTGGAAATAATTATAATGTCATTTTGTAGCCATAGTCAGGAACTTCATACCTTCCCCCCATTGCATTATTACCCAAGACTCTTGGATTTGATAGGACAATTCCCAACTTCCATATGGTATTTCACATTAAACCATTTTTGGGAAAACTTATTATTTGATCTATGGATATGGAAGCACCTGATAAATCTGAATTTCCAGGAAAAATTAAACTGTGGATATACCTAATTTCATGAGGTCATGGAGAGCGGGATATTTTTGATCTTCTCTCTTACACAGGTGTTCGTGATCCCTCCTTGGTGAGCCTTGGCCAAGTCACAAGCATGGCCAAGTGACTGCCACTGCGCATTGCTAAACAGTAATTTCCTCATTTATGAACTGTGAATTCTTTTCTGCACCATCTGATGATGAGGTTTTTCAGGAGAAAGACAGCAGAGACTGCATTTTTGTGTCTGTGAGCTAAAAAACCACTTGAGATCAACGACCACTGCAGCAGCTCCTGTGGGAACACGTTGTCATGGATTGTGTCCTGATTTCAATGAAAACTACAGCCAAATAATAAATTTATATGTGACTTCACTCTGGCTCCTCCATCAAACTTTTGTGGTGTCCTTCTCTTTGGTAGCAGAGTTTCCATCAAAATCTCTGAGGTAGTTTTATTCCTTCCTCACTTTATTTCTTCTTTCCACCACTTGTGTTGTGATGCTGCTACAAGAAAATATAATCTGGGTTTTACAGACTACGAAAAGGAGGCAGATCTGAAGTGATTTATTGTTAAAGGAGCTGAGGTCAGATCCAGACCTATGCTCATGAGAAGCTCTTAATACTGATATTTTGCCTGAAACATTGAGCCAGACCTCTCTCAGCTCTGGTAGTCCTGCTCCAGGACTGCTTTTGGAACACACTTATCTTTGAAATGCAAATACCGTGACATTTCAGATGAAATCTCATTGAGCAAATCTACTTTTCAGAGGAAATATTAAGGAGCTTAACACTTCAAGAGTGATAAAAACATATTTGTCTTTTATACAGAAAAGGGCTAACAGCCAAGTTCTGTAACTGAGAATAGTTCCTTAAATATAGAACTCTGAATGAGCAGCAAAAGGGTCAATTCATATTTTTAAGAAAACAAGCAAAAGTGACCGTTCTGTTTATATTATCAATGCCTGGAGTGTGGGCAACCTGTCTCATTTCTGTCTTCAGAGGCAATGCAAACTGCCACATGACTTAGAGAAAAGATGGAATGTCTAGGTGAACAGAATATAAGCAAATTGATTTCAAGACAATAGAAGTAATATTTTTATCATCAGAAAAACTGCCAAGGTCAAAATTAACACTTGAGTGAGGCTACACCAAATTGCATCAGTGGGAGAGAGGGACTTAGTGAATATTATTTTAAGTGATCTGACTAAAGAATATCCCCTTGCATGGCTTAGCTATGGATTATTAATTATTACTTAAAAATTCAGTAAAGCTTTTGTTTCTCCGTCTTAAGTTCTCAGCAAAAATGTATCTTATTATAGACCTATTATACCCCTCCTGCAAACAGAAGGCAGTATATTTTCCAGTTTAATCAGGTATTTTCATTTGCATCTAACTTCCTCTTGAGTATTACTGACTTCAAAGGATTAAAATTCCTAATTCTGGTCCAACAAGAATTTTTTTATTTTCCAGATGATCAGAATAAGGATAAAAACTTTCTCTTTCTATTCCTTACCCCTCCTTTTCTGCATATTTGAGAAAAGTCTTGCCTTGTAGATAATTTGGAAACACTTGTCACAATCTCGTTAGTAGAGCCAAGTGCTAAATGCCCCCATAGACTAAAAAATCCAATAAAGGACATGGTTTGTAACTCTTAATTTTTGCAGCTGTTGGATAAAGCCAATACATCTGTTTATGGTGGTTCTTTCTTTGCTGACAACATCAATTTATCCTCTAAATGCCAATGTTCTTAAGCAGCTGTAAGTGTGCCCCACTCTGCCTCATTTCAGGAGAGTCAAACCCAGATCTTCCATTAAAGAAAACTGGGAGTTTCTCCTTTGCAGCCATGCTGCCGCCTACCTGCTGAACTGCTGCTCCAAAATGTCCTGGTTTTCCTTGCTAGACAGAGGAACCTGTCAAGGAGTTGGTGGAATTGGAAATAAAACTGCTTGGAGATCCGTTGAGAATTTATCTTCAAATTTGTCTTTGGCTGTTGGTGGACTTTTAGGACTACAAAGACAGAAGCAGAGAGGAGAAACCCTCCTTAATGCACAATGTAAAGCACAGGTGGAAACTATCCAATAAAATAGGCTTGGTGGGGATGGGTTGGAAAATTCTGTTTCATCAAATTGAGATTGTTTTTGCATGAACATGCTCACTTAAAGGAAAACTTTGCTGGGGAGTTTTTTCAAATACAGGAGGCAGTTTCCTGCCAACGCTAGAAGAAGCAAGGACTGACATTCCTTCTTTATTGCAGTCCATCCAACCCACCCACCAGCCTCATTTCCCAGAGATAAGGGGACTTAGGTTTCACAGTTTTATTCTGTCCTTAGTTTTCCCTTGGAAAGAGTCAACCAAAACTGGCATCACTTTGGGCTGGAACCAAAGGCAAAGCCTTGATTTCCATCAAAAAACGCAATTCCTTTGCAGCCAATCCAGTTTGGAGAGGTGCATTAAAAAACAGGGATTAAACTTTTATGCCAGATCATATGGTTCAAAATAAGGAGGGCTTAGTTCTACCCTTTGCTCTTCCCAGCAAGAATGCCTCCCAGCAAGAATGCCTCCCAGCAAAGTACCCTGTACTGGAATTTTAGATCAAAACAGTTGCTGTGCATCCAAAGCCTGCATTCTTGCAAACAGAAAGAAGGCCAAAGGAGAAAACTCTTTAAGACAAAAGTGAGAGCTGGGAGGGAGTGGAATAAAAGCTACTGCTGGAAAATCCATCCCAGAAGATGAGAGTCAAAGGCAAAGGAGAACTTTCTGCAGCAGAGCTCATGCACTGACTTGCTCCTCCAACAGTTTCATCTTTTCAAAACACAAAGAGAGCTGCCTTGCAGAGAAGCTGTCCTGTACTTGGAAGGCTGTTCAGCTCTTCACACCATCCAGGACATGAGTTCTGAAATCTCCATGTGCAGGAGAGGTGCAGGAGAGGCAGTTTTGGAGAGCAGCAGAAATAACCTGCCTGCTGCAATGCAACAGGGAGCAAAGGAAGCAAAGGCTATTGCCTCAGGTCATGCTGGTTCCTGGTTTTCCTGCACTTTACTGGGAAAAAGTAGCACCAGGTAATTTATTGGCTCTTCCAGGTCACAACAGGAAAAGGAGAGGCTGTGCTGGTCCTGTATGGGCAGAAGTTGCTGCTGAGCTCGTTGACTTCAGTCGTGGTCCAGATCTCCTGCTTGCTCCTGAGGAAAAGGGTTTTCATGAGGGATTTTTCTCTTTGAAAATTAAAGGGAGACAAATTATTATGTAAAATTGTAACACTCTGTGTGACCACCACTCCACATTCAGAGCCTTTGCTCTGAATCTTTTGCTGTTGCCTTTTGAATGACCGTGTTTCTCTTCCAAGGAGCAGGAGGACTTTTTAGAGCTGCTAATGGATGCAAGGATGAAACAGGGCAAGAACAAACTTGCTCTTGTGAGAAGAAGATCCTGCCAAAATATTTGAATAGAATGGGATGGACATTTCATGGTGCTCTGAACTCCATTTCAGGTGTGCTACAAATAGTTTATATGAAGATTCATTAATTTGCAAGTCATCGTATGCAAGGCAGCTGTCCAGTTAGGAAAATGAAAAATAGAAATAAAGAAATAACTTGGAAACTGTGGGTATGATGGGCCCATAGATGTCTGGCAAACACTTGTCCCCAGTGCTCAAACTTCTCAGCGAGGTGCTGATATCCAATTGTCAACTCTTGGCCACTGTCAACGAGTTTGTTCCTTGGAGCCCTTTTGAACCCTTTTCTGTTATTTTTTTTTTTAAGAGTACTTTTTGTATCATTATTGCCATAGATTTTTTTCTTACTTCTCTTTTTTTTCCCCTGCTTATCTTTGTTGTGGCCATCAAGCCTGCTGGCAGAAGGCTTGCCCTGGATGTGATGCACCAGCAGATGCAGTTCTGCCCCTCCAAATGCCACTGTACCTTCCCAGACAACACATATAACTCATTCTTAAATACAGCATAAATTAAGAGACCAACGAGGGATACTACCTCAGAAAAGGACAAGTAACGTTCAGAAATCCGTTGGGAGGAGCATTATCTACAACCTATTTATATTGTAAAGAAATAAATTGCTGCAAACCATTCCACACCTTCCTCTTGTTTTGGCAGTAGAATTTTGGCCACATCCAGTTTTCCAGCAGTATTTCCATTCCCCACCACCATGCATGCACAGTAGCGACTGAAACACTTTAAAAGCAAAAACCCCCCTGCACTTACCAAAGCAAAGATGTTTAACAAATGTTTGCCGTCCAATGGAGTGAGGACAGCAGGGGTGCAGGCATGTCCCAGCCCAACCTGCCTTTCCAGGAATGCAGGTTTCCTGCAAAATTGCCCTCTCTGCCTCGGGGCAACACCTCCAGCACCTCTGCTGCTGCCCTGCTCCGTGGTTATTGTGTGCACAGATGAATGGCACAGCCCTGTGTGCTGGGGTGTTATTGCTGGAGAAAGCTAATAAAACATTTGAGTCACTGCGAGGAAGCTTTCCCATCCCACTACACGCCTGATCCTCAGGGTTACCCGCCTTTGCCTCCTCACCTTTGCATTGTGTGGTGTTATTCTAACCTCTTTCATCTTTGGCTTTTGGCAGTCTTTTCTGCTTTAAGTATATAGTTATCTTAAGTTGAGCAAGATGTTTCAGGCTACAATAACTGGCTGATGTTTTAAATTGAAACCTCCTAATATGCATTCAATTTACATGTACTAAGGCTCTCATTCAATCTGAAATACCAACCAAGTATAAAATAATAGTGACACTTGACATTTTCACAGGGATTTACAACTTCAAAGGGCTCTGCAATATAAACAAATTCTCTCTGTACTTATGAGGTGGGTAAGCAAATACTGTTAAGATGGAGAATGAATGAGGAGGGGCTGCAGAGCTTGCCCAAGGCCAGACAAGGAGCTGGTGTCAGGGCTAGGGTCCTGGCTTGCTCTCCTGGACCCAAACAGCTGGGCAGCTGCTGGCTCTAAAAGCTGCGTGACCAACATGGACGAGTCATGCAGGTCTACATCCCAAGCAGTTGTGTGAGAAATTTAGACACTGGAATTGAATGTTGTCACCCAATGAAACACACCCACTCTCTCTGTCCAGGCTTGGGATCACCCTGAGTGTGATGCTGCTGTGGTTCCTTGTTTCTGAGGTACTCTTACACTGATGATGTAACTTCAGCCCCCAGACTGGGGATGTGTGGCATGATGATGGCGGGGCAGATCCTGCTTGTGCAAATCTGCAGTCAAATGATAAAGTGGGTAGGAAGTCCATGCACTGACTGCCCTTAGTAACAGCCTGTTCATCGTTTTGTGACGGGTTTTCAGCCTATTTTCTGGTTTCTCCACAGGGTCCATGTCTCTGTCTTGCAAAACTGCTCTGTTTTGGGGAGGAGACGCGTCTCAAGCAGCGCCTGCGCCAGTAGCCCGAATTAGAAACCTGCCCTCCACTTGGTGGATGCAGCTATTGTTAACACAAACAAGCGGGTGGATGTTTCATTAATCACAGCCCATAAACCATTTTGACTAACTGAAAAAATATTTCCTCTGTTTTATTCATGCCATAGTTCCTCTGAGCCTTTTAGCCCATTTGTATGGACCAGAGAATGAGTTGCTACCCGTTATACAGCATGTCCTGCCCTTCCCTTGCTTTGTAAACATGAGCAGCTCCGTTCCATGATGTGTTTTGATGAGCTGCCAAGAGCCAGCTAATGTACTGTTTGCTGACAAGTATATGTTATTAATCCAAAAGCACTGAGATTGTGGGTTGGGACTTTTTTTTTTTCAAAAGAAATATAAAAACTAAATCAAACAAGGGTGTGGATATTCCTCAAATGTAGCTACTGTTCCTTCTGTGATGCAGTTGCAAATGTTCAGCTCCTTCAATTTCAGGGAGATATTTAGGGCATTCTACTTCTTTAGCACATTTATTTTCCTGCAGAAAGCACGCAAGCTGAAATGGGTGTCCTCTTCTGACAATCATTTCCCTCAATGAATTGGAATTTACAACAAATCCAGGGGATAAAGCTGTGGCAGCTCTTCCTTGTCCACGTTGTGCTCCTTCATGTGGCTCCCTGGAACCAGGGGGCGACAACGGGATGGTGGCAGCTGCTGAGAACACCCAAGCACAACATCCCTGTGACCCAGCAGGGATTTCATACATCACCCAGTGGGTTTCTTTTGGTGTGTTTTTGACAAGACTCCACCTTATAGAGTTCCATGACTTTTTGGGATATACTCAGAAGAGTGACATAGGCCCCCAGAGCCTTTGCTACCCAGACAAGCCCTATTGCAAGGGGCAGCCCATTAACTGGTTGAAGAGGGGCTTGTAGCTCCAACCAAAGCAAGGACCATCCCCATTCCATCTCCAGAAATGGCTTGGGGGAGGGAGTTGCATGGAAGAGGAGGAGAAAGAGGAGGGGGAAGGCACGCTTTGGAAGCCTTCCCAAGCCAGGCACGTTGGGGGTGGGTGTCTCTAACCAGCCAGCAGCTCACTGGGCTGAGCACTCACTGCACCAACAGGTTTGTGCACTGGGACCCCCCACAATGCAGAGCAGAGTGTGCCCCCAGGGCAGATCAATGTTAGGCTTGATGTAAATGATGACAACTAAATATGAGCCGTGTAGGCAGAAAACACAGGGGCTTTCATTTCCATGTGCAGGGCACCATTTGCCTTCCAAATTCAACTGACAGCTTTTGAGGCCGTTCTTTCAGGTGACAAATGGTAATAAAGCTCCTATTTACACTGGCTGTTGACTCATCTTAGGTGGAATTATGTACTGAAATAGGTAAATAGCTTCCTATTCAATGTGATCCATATACAGCTATGGGCCACAGTACAATGCAAAGCTCCTGTATAGACAAGACCCCTGTTTGTTGTGTGCTTTTCTAGGTCACTTAGCACTTTGCTCCAAAAACGTGCTTTTTAGGAGTGAGACTCCTGGTGTGCATGGTCTTTCCCTTGTGCAGAGTAATTCACCCTTAAAAACTAGCAAAGCTATGATTGCTCTTTAATTTGCATTGTAAACACATTAAAGATGAGCTGAACAAACCAGGACAACTTAGGATGCCTTTTTACATACTTGAATATGAGGCTTGTGTGGTTTATTTTGTTAGTATTCATTTATCTCGTGAGTTTTGGGACTGTTAAAAAAGTCTTGGAAAAAGGATCTCAAGATAATTGCATTTCAGATGGTGCAATTGCTGAAACTTACATGTGCACATAGCTTTTTCATAGCTCTGGTTTGTGTCAGTCAAACTGCTAGAGAGGGACAGAGCCCATTTTTGGTTTAGGACAGTATTTCTCTGGGGTCTTGAAAGCCATTTTTGCCACATTTAATTTAGTTGAAAATGTGTAATTAAAAATCCCTTAGAAACGAAACAAACCAAACTCCAAGAGCAATTGTCAACAACATGGGAAAAAATGTGTTTAATGTTTTTTCTCTTAAAACACTAAGACTTCTCCGAATTTAATATAAGTATTTTTTAAATGAACGCCCCACTATAATGGTGCTCAAGGATTTCTGATTTGCTCTAAAATTGCAAGGAAGAAATTATGAAAAATAAAGAAATATGAGGTGAAGTGAATTGATGACCATTGTGGATATTTTAAGGTACCCAACATGCTTATGAGCACTTAATCCACTGGTTTTATGGCTTGGAAAGACATTTCAGTCCAATTCCTGCTGACTGTCCTGTTGGATGAAACTGTCTTTCTCTTTTGAATCTCGAGGGATTGTGGAAAGACAGTGACTTACCTCAGCTGGCAAATTATCCGAGGCATTTTGAGTCCATGTAAAGTCCTGATTGGTTGGTCATTATTTTGAGAAGCTAAAAAAGATGCAATATTGTGGTTTTCCATATACATGGATAAGCTTTTGTACCCTAGGCCAGAAGATTTTACCCTCCATCTTTGATAGATACTTTCACTTCCATCTCTCTTGACTTCTTTCTCTAGTATTTCTCTAGTAGATGATGAAATCATTACTTTGAAAAAGTCACTGTCCAGGGAACAAGCCAGGTATTGATGTCACTTTGTGAGGCTTTTTGAGAGACCCGAGCTGCCACTGCCAGTTCACAGCTGAGGGTCACAGCAGGCAGAGGAGTCCAGGTCTTCCAGAGCTCTTCCAGGATCGCATCCCACTGTCTTCCCCATCTCAGAAATTTGTGTTTCTCTGCAGAGATGATCATACCTACATGCCTGACACATCATGAATGCACAAACATCTCTGCTGGAAGACAATAAAAATTATCTTGTGTTACTGGAGAGCAAAAGAGAAGTAGGGAAAGGTGTAGCAACTCTCCAGAGTGCAAAGTGACCTACAGCCCCTCAGTGGGAGGCACGAAGTTATGTAGCTCATTAAACCTTAAAAAAGCAAGGAGAGAAGCTGCTTCCAATTATCAGGATGAAAATTAATGAAATAAAAACTACAGACAGGCTGCAGAATTATGCAATAAAAAGGGCTTTGCTGGCATTAACAAGGCGATGTGTAATATTTGTGTGGTTCTAGCTCAGCCTTGGCTTGAACACACGATGATTCTGCACATAAAATGTATCCCAATTAATGAATTAAAAATCCTTGATAATCCCATACAATTTTCTGTTCATAATTAAGTATTATTAGTTGGGAAATCTCCTCAGAAAGGGAAAACGAGGTTGTTATCTGTTGTCTGAGAAAATAACCTCTTTGTTGGTATAAAACAGTCACGTGCTGGGATGACTGGCCAAAGTCATGGAAAAGCCCAACTGCTGTCTTCTTCTAGGGAATGAAGGGCCAACATAGCAAGAGCTGCATAAAATGGGGTCCAGAGGACCATGTTTGGGGCACATGGGACCCAAGCAAAGAGAGTATGGAAGTGAACACACATGAGAAAAACTGCCTGTAAGTGCAGGAACAGTCTTACTAAAAGACTTCACATCATCCCTCAAAGAATATCTTCCACAACCTTGGCTCTGCCTTGGGACCCAAAGAGTGTTGCCATACTAGTCCACATCTAAAATCCATCCAGGGCATTCTGCTACAACCAGAGTTCAAGCCTTCAGCCCTTACATGAAAAATTCCATGAGCTTGATGCAGAAAATGTTGCTTTTTCCTTGAAAAAGCCTTGGCCACTCCTTCCTTTTTCCTTTCCTTCTCCCAACTTGTATGAAAGAACACAATCGCCTTTCTAGGCAGCTGCATGAAAATGTGTTCCTTTGCTTTGCCAACTCCATAAATGTAACCTTTCTGTGGTAGTCATGTCTGCCTGCCATGGGGTGGATGTATGACCCAAAAAGTGTTCACCAAGGGCTGAGGAGGCCACTGGCATGGCCAGCAAGGTACACTGAAAGTAGCATACCTGGAAAAGTATTAGTGAGATTGCTGTGTCCCTAAATGTAGATTCAGAACCTCCACAGAGGGGAAAATGTTGCAATCTAAACATTTATACTATTGAAAAAAATGGGAAATCATTTGCTCAGACATAAATTAGCTCCTACAAGACAGATTTATTATGGCGTGGAATGTTTTAATGAGAAGAGGAGGTTCCACAACCATAGGATACATTTTGCATCAGAATGTTTGACATATAAATAACATTTGGGTGAAATTTTCAACCCTGCGACATTTAGCACTTAACTGGGGATTTGGAAGGAATTTAAGGAAGAGGGATGTGTAAATTGGTTTTTCAGTGAAATTCTGAGTGCCCTGAAGTCTGACGTCAGCTTTACGCACGGGAGCCGTTGCCGCAGGGCAGGGGAGGGCTGAGAGCTGGCTCTGAAAGGCTCACAGAAGGGAGGTGTGTGGAGAGCAGCTCTCCCTCTCTGTCATGCAAAGCCCTTTCTAAGCCTGCTTCAGGGGATAAGAAAGATGACAGGAGCACAATTTCTGAATTATTGTTTCTCTTTCACCTCCTGCTACCCCAAAGTCCTGTATTTCTCATACTTCTAAACTGCTTGGGTTATTATCAGTTCTTGGCAATCTACTGCAGGATCCCTGAGTGGAGCTGATAGATCAGTCCCAGTTAAAGCTGATAATCAGACTGGGTGGTGAGGTCAGAGAGAGTTGGCACCAAGTGATTCAAACAGGGCAAACAGTAGGATTTTTCCTATTTCCTATGGCTATTAACAGTGAGCTTAACATCATCTCTAAGAAAATGCCAAGTCATGAGCTGGGTACTTACCTGAGAACATTTTGTTTCTTGCCTGCACTTCTGCCAGGAACAACTTCTTCTTTCCTTGTTGCCTCGTTCTTGAAAGATGACAACAGCAACCCCCAAAACTCTTCTTCCTGGTCTGGTGAAAAGCACCTGTATAGGAAATGGTGAGGGAAAGCAGAAAAAATTATAATTGTATTATGTTGTTCTGATTGGCCATTCACTGAGAAAGTATAAACACAACAGAATATCAAGGGATTTGAATTTGGATTTTAACAATGCAGATTTTAGCACTTGTGACAATGGGTGTTTTGTAGACATATAAAGTATGGATTAATGGTCTGGAGCTGGTTTTCACAGCAGTGGAGGGGGATACTGAGGACAGGCACTGGGGAGAGCCTTTGGCTGGGAGTGATGGCTGAATACTTCAGATCAGAGCCCACATTTCAAGGTCTGAGCCTCCCTTCCCACAAGTATGGCAGAAGCAGTGTGGTGATTTCCACAGGTATGGCCACTCCTGCCTGAAGGCCCTGGAAGAGTTCCTACCCTTCCTCTCCCAGGCTCAGTGCTGGGGTCTCTGTCCCAGTTATTGGCTGACTTTGCTGGTGTGAGGTCCTCAGCACCCAGCGAGGACATGGTCATTTATCCAAGGACAAATATCCTTGATTGCATCATCCCGAGAGAAATCACACCCAAATTGATGAGATGCTGCTTCTGGCAGAGCCTGTGGATGAGCAGCAGAGTGCTGATCCCCCTTCTGCTCTCAGTGGTTTTCCCAGCTATCTTTCCCAGAGGAACCCTTCCCACTCCTCCAGTGCCCATAAAGAGAAAATAGTGTCAGAAAGAAGGGTGGGAATTGCAAGTGTTTAGGTGTTTAGTGGCCAAAAACTGAGGGGAGAGATGGAAAAAATCTGAGACATTTCTGGCACAAGGATTCAAACCATGTGCCTGCCACACTGTCTCTGAAGATTATGAATTATTATTTGGGTTTGTAACATAAGTATTCTCTCTAGGAAGCTCAAGAATTATTTGGAGTTTCCAAAGCCATGGTGAAGAGGAAAGCATGTTCATGCAGCTTATTTAATGAATTATGATTTGTAAGAAACCTAGTGCTGTATCAGGTTGGGAAATGGCCATGCAGTGTCTCCCCACAGTATTTTAATCTCAACCACATCAGTCTTCTGAGTTATCTTGCACATAAAATTTGCTTATTTTTGTAATACTATGAAGAAAAAAAAGTGTATTTCAACTAATAAGAAGAAAAATAACAAATGTGGCAACAAAGAGGGTACAAAGATTACTTCAAGGGTTTTTTTACACTCCCTAAAGGTAAGTCATGGGTATTTTATGCAGTTTTTTTTTCCTTTTTACATTTTGCCATGACATTTCAAAGCCAGCAGTTGAAGAATCGATGTGGATAAAAACATGAACATTTTATTCAAGAGCAATATCCTCAAAAGCACAGTATTTGAAGGAAAATCACAGTATTCAGTTTTGATGTATACAAATTAAGAGAAGGAGAGCAAAGTGTCCTGTTGCCTGTGTTGATAGAACAATTTTTTAGCAGTTTGTGGCAGAAAAAGGATTATTGACATTTGATCTTGAATTTGTTGTGGTTCTCCACAAGAAAGGTTATGTTTAAACAGTGTAAATGTCTCATCTTTCTAAGAAAAGCTGTTTTCACCTAATTCATAACATGTTTCCAGTTCTTATGTTGGTAATGAACTGCACTGATTTGGCTGTGTAAGTAATAAATTCACTGACTAAGTTTTGCAAAAATAGCAGCCTGGCTAAATTTGCAAGATCTTGGGAAAGTCATGAAACCCATCAATCTTGGCATTCAAAAGTTTACAAAGCACAACTTTGTTTTACACGAGTGCTGTTGTAATAATTTATAAATTTCATTTAGAATTTCTTTTACTTAATAAGTATATAATTCATACAGGACAGAAATTAAGTTGTACAACACTTGGTTTCAATTTTGCAGCTCCTATTAGTGGATTTTAATGTTCTCCTATTATTGCTGCAGAGCTTTTGCTCTGCTCTTGGGCCTTACCATCCATGTGTTGGCCAGCTTAGATGAAAAGCCACATTGCATGTGCTAAACCTTCATACTAATGCTACCAAATGAATCAATTCCTACTCTCTGACTTCTGAACCTACCCTAAGGTGAAGGAAACACGATCCACCGAGGATCATCTTGCAATTAAAACAATTCTCTATGAATCAGCATGACAATGCAGGTGCTAAGCAAGCATCTGTTCAATTAAGTTGGTTTAGCAGTTTTGGGGCAAGTCTATTTTGCCTTTTATTTTTTCACATCATTAAGCTTAACCCTTAATGCTGGAAGCAAACAATAGCTCATTAGTGGATTAGGTGTAATTACCAACAGCAGTCATTATTCCTGAGGCTTAATGGGCCAATTTGCTGCTGTAATAGTACCCCAGTATTGTGGTGCTCCAGCAGAAAAGCCAGTGGTGCTGGAATGAGCCACTGCCTTGAAGGCCCTGGAAATGGCTGAGCAATCCCAGCCCTTCCCAGGACACCCACCCGTGGGAGGGATGGAGCCTTGCTGCCAGCTGGGGGGTCCCATCAGCTCCCAGCCTTGCATTCAAGCTGAAGTGCATCCACCTCATGCTGTGTTTGCTGTCCACAGACGTTCCCAAGAGGAAAGGGAGGAATTCCAGCAGCTGTGTTGGGACTGCCCCATCTGGATTCTCCTATTGTTGCCAGTGTATTTATAAAAACATTTTTTATTGTCTTTTACTGCAGTAGCCAGATTAAGTTTTTTTTTAACTTTTTTACTTTGGCCCTTATAAATTTTTTCCCCACATAACCTCATGATGTCCTTATAGTCCTCCTGAGCTGCCTTCTCCTTCTTCCAGAGGTCATAAACTCCCTTTTTTCTTGCACTGAGTTCCACGTTTCTGTTCAGCCAGGCTGGCTCCTCTTTCTGCACTTGGGGCGTGACCATAATGAAGACAAAACTTGTTTCCCAGCTGCAAATCTGGTACTGTAGGAACAAGGGAGAGCCACTCAGTTTCAGATTCCCAGGAAGTTTGGGCTGCCTGTGGGACTCAACATCTCCATACTCTGTGCAGAGAAATCAGGGACCAGAGTGCAGAGGACTGAGGGGCCATTGGTGAAGTCTAAGTGTGCACAATTTTAGTCCTGTTTGCAAGCAGTCAAATGATAATGGCAGCTATGTTTTTATATTTAGCATTATATTTTCAGTCACTCCTTTCTACTTAGACTGCTATATCGTTTTTCTGCTTTTGGGAAGGGGATTAAGAAAGGAAAAAAAAGACATAATGCTATAGTGGAGTTAAGTGCCACTTCTTCAGGCTCCTGTCAAATCTTGTTATTTGGAATAATTACCAGTGTCAGGTTTGGGGAGGGAGTTTGATGTAAATTGCCTCAACCTGTACTCATCCTGTGAGAAAAGAAAACCAGTGTGTTAGAAGGTAAAGGACTGAACAGGCATCACCAGGAAAATCACTGTTTAAACTGCCTCACTTTAATATACATGACTGTATTTTATCTCCATTTTCCTTCATGTCATTCAGACCTGGGCAAATCCTGCTCATGCTGTGACCAATGGTGATTTCTCATTTATTTTAACAGCCCAGCCTACAGACTCCTGCTTAGCAGGAGGTCTGGTGGGTTGCTGAGTATTGTGTTCATTACTATACATGATCCCTCAAAAAGCAGGGAAAAGCTAACCAGACTTATTTGTACCTCTGTGCAGGGGAAAGACCAACCATCTCCTGCAAGCACCCTCCAAAGAGGTTTGAGGGAGCCTGTTTGTGTTATGTCCAGCTCTGCAGTCCAGACTTGGTGTCCTGACAAGCCCCAGCAGTAATATCCATGTCTTCTCTGTAGTAGAAGTGGCAATTTTGTGAGGGAAATTGTTCACTTTGGTCTGAGGTCTCCAGTTGTTGTGGAGCAAGAGGACATGTCCAGGCTGGAGAAGGAAATGAGCCATTCTGACTTTGGCCTGCTGTCATCTCCATCCAGTTACTTTCTTGCATCTGCAACTCATCTAAATTTTTTAATTTAATTTTTTTTTAATGGGGAAAATAATGTCATTCTCAGAAGCATTTGTATACTTTTAATGAATAGAATCCAAAATCTGAACCCCATAAAAAACTTGAAAATAATCAACTCACTTTTTTGGATCACATCTCAGAAAACAGTGGTTTTTATTTCTTTCCATTTTGTGAGCATAAAAAACCCACACCTCGTTTTTTCCCTCTTTGCAATTTCTTTTGAGTTATGGGAGCAGTTTCTGTCTATGAATTGAAATAAATCACCACTGTAAAAATCATAGAATATTGCTTTCTCCACTTCTTGGAAAATGACCTTCAGATCCCTCACCATCATGAATGCCATGACAGGAGACCAAGGAGGTGCTTTGGAGATAGGAATTTTTTGTAAATATATAAAAAATTGCTGTTCTATTGTCATCCCTCAGTCCTGGGAGACACCAGAGAGCATTAGTGGTCCCAAGGGGTTCCACCTTCACTGTGCTGTGTGGGGATGGCTGCTCCTGGTCTGTCCCCAGCTGAGCACCACTGTCCCTGCACCAGGGCTCCAGCCACAGCTGCTCCAGTGGGACCTCATTTCTGGAAATGACATTTGTGTGGGGCATTGCCTTTAATCACACAGTCACCCACCCAACAGGATGGCTGAGCCATGCACTGGCTGAAATAGGAGCCCAAACACTGCTGGACATCCCAGCTGATGAGCTGGATTTCGGGAGGAGACTGCTTGGGACAGGCTCAGGGTGTCTGTCTGCAGGTGAGTCTGGGCAGCCCCCAAATCACTGCAGGAGGTTCCAACCTGCAGGGGATAAATGACCTCGCCAGTCACATGTGGAAAAATGTTACTGCCTCCATGAAACCTGTTGCTCTGAGAGGTTCCTAGATTTCAGCATACCTTTGTGATGAGGTAGCAATGATGGCCAGTCAGAGTCATGAGCTAGACGTGCTTTCAGCAGCAGCTCTCACAATTATCTTCTGCTCTGCTGCCAGCACTCAATTCCCATCTCAACTCTAAATATTAATGACTCCTGCAGAGTCTGTGCAAATAAAGAGTCCTTGAAGTGACTTGAAGTCATAGAAATTACAGAGACACGCTAAGAATATTCAGATGCTTAAAGTTCTTTTTTAGTTTGGGAGGCACAATCCTTTTTTGGAATGTTGGTGGCATTGGTGAGAGGCTGTGATCATAACAATGCCCATCTCAGCATTTCTGGGCTCTGTCTGGTTATCTCTGCTCTTGCCAAAATGTCTTGCCAGGTCAGGAAAATGGAGACATGGAAAGGGAAGGAAAAAATTACTGCCATTTCTTTGAAATGAATTGGGTTCCTGTGTGTGAGTTCCATGTTTGCCAAGGATCTGTGAAGGACCTGGCACTTGTGCTCAAATCTGTGATCCCTCCAAGATCTGTTGCACTACAGCTGATCCCTGAATGCTCTGGACATCCCATACAAAGGATTTCCATGGTATCCTGCTTCCTGGCAGGAGCAGTGATGTGTGGAGAGAGAGTCACACAGTATGGGGCTGCTCTGAAGTCTTGTGGAATTTAATAGGCAATAAAATTGGGTTTGATAGAATAGATATTCACAGATTATTTGATTCTGTCATATTGTGATTACTATGAGTTGTATTACAGCAACAGTGAGTGACCCAATAAAATCCTACTGTTTGTGCATTGCCTAAGTATAACAGGAAAGGTTGGTTTTACTCTAAAGTTAATAATTTAAACTGAAAAAAGTTACAGTGAGAATCTGAGACTCAGAGCAATTGACCCAAACTAATAGGAAATGAATAGGAAATCTTGGGAACCCAAGTCCAACCTATGGAACTCCTGTTTATCCTTGTGCTGCTCTTCCACTGAATCTCCTCAAAGCTGTGAATAGACAGCTCTGGTCTTCTGTACAATGCTATAGAAATATTCAAAGAACATGAAAGAAGCTAAGTTTCCCACTTACTGCTCTATTTTTTTCCTAAAACACAGAAAATCTGGTCGTTCATATTGCTTGAAAATATTGTTTATTAATATTTGATTTGCCAAATACTAATACAGGCCTACATGAAGGAAGACAAAATTAATACAGAAAAGTTAATACTGAAGTGACTCTAATCAAGCCCCAAGATCTAGCAAAGGATGCTGCATTCCCATCTGTTTATCCTGTGGTAGCCCTTCACCATAAGCCTGCCCTAGAATTCACCAAATCACACGACACTTGGTGGTGTTCTGTGGGTTGCTCATCTAAATATTTTCTTGTTACAGCTCATCTTAGGCGACAGATAATCTGATACAATCATAATATACTGTTAAAGCATAAAGGCAGTCAAAATAGCATTCATCTGTATCAAGTGTGACTGGTGAGAACAGGAATCCTGCCAAGCAGTCGCCCATCGTGAGGATAAGGAGCTCGACAGTGGCTAATCCTGTTGTCATCTGAATTAACTTTCAAATAGGGTAAAACCCCCAAGCAGTTGCATAATAAGAGGCTTAAGGTCTTGAGCTGGGGAGAAATGTGTGTATTTTGTGCATGCTTGTGTAGCAGCAGCACCTTGAATGTCATTTTGCTGTTAAGAGGATTGTTTTCCTGGGTAAACTGTGTGATGCTCTTCAGCTTGGTCCAGCCAAATTTGAGAGAGAGTGTGTGTGTGTGCTGAGAGCCTACAATGACAATTAAGGAGCCCAGAAACACTGGCCAGAACAAGATACCTTAGGGAATGATGTTGACAAGACAGTGGTTGATGCTTCTCTTTCTGGGAGCTGGTGCTTCCCAAAGAAAGCCTCGACCTGCATTGAACTCTTTGCAGGCTGGAGTTGCCTGATAGTATTTGGCAGGCTTGGCAGGATATTTCAGGTATGTTTTCAAACAAAATAAACATTCAGCACATGCAGTTACTCACCTGGCTCTTTTAAAGCTCCAGTGGTCCTTTCCAGCAGAAGGGATAAGCAGTTGGGTACGAGTTTGCTCAGGTATCTTACAACCAGCTGCTCCTGTCCATGTGGCTGTCACCCATGGATGGGGTTGTGGCTACGGTTTTTTGGAGATATTTTCCCACAAACATTTAATTTATGCAACCATTTAATATATGCAAATAAAACAAGTGAAAGAATACCAAGGCTCACAAGGGAGAATGATAATTGCTTCTGCTAAACTCATGTTGTAACACAGCACTTGAAGAAGCTTGAAGCTGGGCAGAGCATCCTTCTTTTTAAATGTTTGCTGCTTGGTCTGGATTTTTTTTCCAAGATATAAACCAGAGAAATAGGTTGGGATTCAGCACCAAAAATGGATGTTTACTGGGGTAAGATGGCATCAGGTTCGTTAATGTGCTTCTGTGTTGGGATCTCTTTGGTTGTCACTGTCAATAGGAATCTTCTCCTTGAGTCCTGTGAGAGCTGTGCTCAGCCATACATGAGCAGAGCTCTTGGCTCAGTGCTTGAGTTCACAGGAGACAAGGGAGAGGCTTTGGCATTCAAACAAACCCTGAGCATCATCATCCTCTCCTGGAGGAAAGAGCTTTTGTCACAGGACTCAGGTTTCAGGTGAGATACTGCTGTCTTTCAAAAGATTGATGTGCAATATTTGGCCAAATTAAGACTGCAGAACAACATGTTGTCCAGTGGTCACCTCATTTGTCCTGGTGATTCTCATTGCAGGTGGCTCCTGGTGCCATCAGGGTGCCCACACAGGGTTCCCACAGAAGGGCTGAAGTAAAACCAGAGTCCAGTCTGTGCTGGGGAAGGCAGGGAGTGATGGAGACCCTGCAGCAAAGAGCCTGCTGAAAGTGTTCACTCACTTTTTCCTTCTTTATTGCTAGAAGCAGATGAAAGCACTGAGCCTGAGGGTGATCCTGCAGTCCAGCAGCCCATCAGAGACCAGAGCCACAGCTGTGGCTCGACTGGCAGCTTTGTGGGTTTGCCAGCCATTTAAAATATTTGCCAATATTTAAAGCATGCATTGTTGTGGTTTAAACTTGGGAAGGATTTTTAAGGAAATCTTCAGCTGAGGATAAATGCCAAGAAAAGCAGCCTACAGCTGGCCACTCACATATCGCTGCAGTTGCTCCTGCATGGGCTGTTTGCTTTGCAGCAGCACTTCATGGGGCACATCCCAGCTCTGGGACCTGGAGGCACCTTCATGGCATGGAGCAATTTTGAAGGAGTTGCTCCTCTCTCAGCCAGACAGGGCAATGTTTCTGCCCCTATGATCAATTTTGTAAGTCAGAAATGGCAATATTTCACTGATAACCACCATGAGTCCAGCTCTTCTGTCCCCTCTGCTGGCTGCTGAGCATGGGGGGTCATTATTTGAGATTTTGGATTTCCTCCAGTTCTGAAAGTTTGGGACACTTCACTTCCATTTGTGTCAATCTTTAAATTTGCCAATGGGAGCAAGCCCCAACTGAGGACTCTCTCCCTGCTGCAGTGAACCACCAAGGAAGGCTTTGCTGCCCTTTTAGGAATGTGATGGGGACTAAGTTGCTGGGTTTGGGAAGGGGAGGTGGAGCTCCAGAGCCGATGGTCATTTCGTGATAAAGTGATAATGCTAATAATCCCCAGGTCCTTTTTTTTGCCTTTGAACTGAACACTTTGCCTGTCTCAGCTGTGGTTGCCTTTTTGAACTGTCAGTTTGGGAGGATTAGATGCATGTTTAGGCTGGGTGAACTCATGAATGAAAATATTTTCCTTGGCAGTTTTTAAAATGCTTCCCCCCTTTAAGAGCTGAACCCTTTGGCAACAATCTGCTTTTTGCCCAGATTACCACTGTCATTTTGGGAGGTCTTTTCCCGCAGAACAAACAATGGAATTTTAATAACACAGTGAAATAGATTCAGGACTGCTATATTTATATTTTCTTTATTTATGCTTGAATACTTCGTATGCAGCCCCAGCAAAGACAAATTTAAGCTTTGTATTACTTCAAAATGATGAATTAAGCTCTGGGAGATTTACTTCCCCAGAAAAGGATATTTTCATTCCCTGCTTTGAAAATGTCTCATAAAACCAATAAATATCACAGAAATTGAAAAAAAGAAAAAAAACCCTCAGTAAAAATTGCAGATGCAGAGTAGGGCAGGCACAGCACTGCTCTTTCTGCAGGGTCTGCCAGTGTCTGCACCACAGCTCCCTGCTTTAGTGAGGGTTTGACTTGAATGCAGCAATCACCATTACTGCAAAGTTGAGCTAATTTTGTTAATTGAACATTTATTTTGTGTGTAGTCCTGCACTGAAGTGCTCAAGCCAGCACCATCTCTAGCTGCCTGAGCAAACAGGCACTGGTTAAGTTCTCAATGCCATGGTCTGAATGACTCTGCTTGCAGAGCATCCTTCAGAATTATTTTTTTTAATTAAATTTGTCTAAGGGCAAAGAAATCACGCTGACATGCAAAGTGAATTGGGGATCATCTGAAGCGAAGCATAAAACAGCACCTGTTAAGGCTATCAGCTGAGTAGTTACCACCAAACTGAAATAAAGTAGCTTGTGTCTCATACCAACTCTTCTCAGAAACTGACAGGCTTGAAAATCCACCTTTTCTGACTAGGATTGCATTGATTGTAGTGGTAAATATTATTCTACTTTATGAATAATCCCTTAAGGTTGCTATATATTGTGTTTTCTCCTCAAGAGAGAACTCTGTTATTTTATTTTCCCTGCACAGCTTCATTTCTGGTGTACCATCCTTCCAACTTCCCAAGCCTGAGCAAGGAGATGAGGAATGAAAATATTCCCGCACAACAAATCTGTTCCAGGCCTTCCAGTTCAAATAGCTCTGTGTCAGATAAGCCATTGATACTCTGCTGTATTCAATTAAGAGAGATGGCACTTGGTATGGATGGAAATGAACCAGTTCTCTCAGTCTGGAGATTGAGAGGCAGAAGGGCACTGGAAGGAAGGGCTGTGCTGTGGGAGCTGTGGAAAAAGAGAAGGAATTAGGGTATTTTCAAGAATGCACTGGGTATTATTTGTGCCTTATTGTTCTGTTTTTGGTTATGCTGATTCTATCCTGCTTTACTGAAATCACCTAAGTAATTTTAGTGCATAGAAAACACACACAGCTCATTGCTGCAGCCTGGCAGGAACCTGAAAAAGCCAGGTTGTTGAGCAGAGTGTGAGCAAAACAAGTCACCAAGACTCCCTTTACTGAACACAACTGGGATAGTTTTTTTCAACTCAGACTTTGTCAGCACTTGATGGTGTTGGTCACAACCTGGAGTGGTGTAGACACTGGCTCTCTCAGGATGTAAGAGCTACTGTTTACTTCCTTGTGCTGGTCAAAGGATTCACAGGAAGCCCCATTAGTGCTTCTCCAGTCCCACATCCACTCAGCTGATGATTTCAGGAGGAAAGATCAGCTAAACTCTGCAAGAATTTACTTTGGCTGCTGCCAGAGCAACAGAAAAGGGGTTCAGCCATCTCACAGAGATACTTTAATTTCAGAGCTACTGTAAAACAGCTTCTGCCAAGGATATTGCAGCTGCTTTTCCATTTCCCTCCTCTTGTAAAACCAAGGGTGAAGAAGCTGCAGGAACACGGCTTGCATCCAGGAACGAGATAAAGATGCAAAGAAAAGCAATGATTCACGGGGGAATGAACCTCTTTGGCCACTTTGCTGTAGCTCTGCCTGCTTGGATCAAAGCTGCTGCTGCACCTGCATTGCATGGTTGTAGAAGATGCTCTTCCCATGGATCTAGGGGAGGTGGTTATTGCTTATCAGAGACAGTCTCTTTAAGCAGAACAGTGGTTTGTAGGTAAGGAAAAATGTTGCTCGTCATTGGGGAATTTTGCTCAATATTTAAGGACCTTCCTCAGGGGAAGGAACTTGTCTTTATGCCTTGGAGGCCAGAGCAGTGGGAGCTGGTGGTGGAGCTTGAAGGAAGGAGAAGAGCTTCTCTGCTGTCCTGAGAGGCTGCTCACTTTGTGTCTTTACATCAAACAGCAGTTTGGCTCAGAGTGTGGAAGCAGCACTCTGCTCTCAGTTTTGGGAAAAGAGAAGAAGGCATCTGAAAAGTGTGAGAAGAGTCAGCTCTGCTGTTCCCATGGGTTCATGCACTGCTCTTTCTCTGCAACCAATAGGAAGAAATATAACTGGCAAAGTAAGCACCAAACAAGTGCTGCAATTAGGGTGGTGAGTGGCTACAAAAGCAAAACACACAAGAAACCAGAAACTGGAGTCTTTGGACATCAAAGCCCATGGCACAGCTGTGCAGCTGCCTGCTTCCAAACCAGCCAAGGTTTTCGACCTCCTGCTGGAGCAGTGGCATCCACAGCTTGTGTTCTGGTGTCATGGGGCTCTCAGGGATGGGCCAGAAAGCAGCATGGGGCAGCACAGAGAGTGCCAACTCCAGTGGCCAAATGCTGGTGCTGAGGCTCTTCCTGACAAAGGTGGTGACCATCTGCAGCAGCATTGGGAAGGCTGGTGAAAGGCTTGGGATGGGGATGGGCACAGGATCTGAGAGCAGAGGAGAGAAATGGGGATGTGCAGAGCCAAATGCACATCTGAACTCAACTGCCCCCAATCTAACCAGAAAAGCCAGACCAACAAGCTTAAAAAAGTATCCCATGCCTTAAACTCTGCCAAAGACTTTCTTACCATTGTTGTGACCCACTTTTATTTAGATTGACCTTTCACAATGCACTAATGCATTTAAAACAAGGCTTCTGTACCAGCAGAGCATCCAAGAACCAAGTCAGAACTTGTGTTCCTTGGAGTACAATGCTGGAACATAGAAATAGATAGAAAGGATGGAGAATCCTGCCACACCTGCTCATATCAATTTCCTATATTGTCACATTTAGTAAAAAAAAAACAAAGGGGAAATGCACAAGGCATTGAGTAAAGTGCCTGAATAATAAGCTCTGAAGTCCTGAGCAGGAAGAACAGCACAGAAGCCAAGAGGGACAGTTTAGACATTCCATGTTGTTGTAGGTCCTGGGGCTCTAAACCCTAAAACAAATTACCCCATGGGAGTCAACGGTTCTGCATCTGAAAGCAGAGTTAACAAAATGCCTGATGGCTGCAGATCTCTTGGTTTCTATGGAGCCATGAATTGAAGCCTGCCTATCATTTATTTCATGGAGATGGTGAGTATTTCTTACCTTAATGATGAATGTCCAGAATTACAGTCTGGTAAAATCCACATGCCTCCATGCTAGCAGGCAAGAGGAGGGTGTGTTTTCATGACTAAACTCCCCCCTGGGCCACCTGCCATGTGTTTCCATCACCAAAATCACTTGCAGAATGGAGGACTGGCTAGGAAAAGGAGTGGAAACAAGGCTGGAGGCACCCACAGGGCTCAGCTGGTACATCTGTGATTCACTTTATCTATGGTTATACCCCAAATTGCTGGGCAACTTCAAGAGAAACCAAGAACACCTAAATAAAACAGAAAGTGCAACTTTGAGTTTATTTAACCATCCATTTTTTTAATTTTATCAGACAGTCCAGTAATTTTAATTAGTCAGGACAATAGCTTTAATTTGGGTAATGGTTTCATTTTTTGATTTCTGGTGAGTGAGGTAAATGAAAACACTTTATTTTTTAGCTAATGCAAAATATGAACTCGGTGCTTTGTTTTCCTTCCAGAGTGCTGTGCCTACTTTCCATGGAGTCTCAGATATCAGAGTTTAATCAATATTAAATCATCCTCACAGTCTAAGTATTTGCTTATGTCCTTTGAATAGTTGCTTGCATCAAGAACAGCAGTGATGCCCCTAATCTGCTTCCAGTGGGCTCCCCCCAGACTCTAATTATGTCATTTAGAGAAGGACATTTCCTGGCAGCAGTTCCTCAATTCACTGCAACAGCCACTCTTGGAATATGGACAGAACAAGGCTGTAATAGCTTGCACATGTGGACGATGGCTGCAGGGACAATTGACCTCAATTTGGGAGTGAGCATGAGTCTGCTTGGTTTAGTATTTCCAAATGATGGTACCTTACAGCCAGCAGAATAACCCTGCATGCCAGGCTCCAGCATTTACCTGTCCAGTGTTATGCTCAGGTATAGCATTACCTTATGGCAGAGGTTATGACCAGCTCCAGCAAAGAAATACTCTTTAGCTACCCAAAAATGCTGGATAAGGGATCCCCCAAGTGCATGAAATTGTGCAACAGCAAATAGTTTCTTTGGACACCTGAGCTTAGCAATAAATTGTGGGTATTCCTGATATTAATGTAATTAACATGCTTCAATGCATTGACTTTCTGTGCCTCAACTTGACTCTTGTGGAGTCAGAGCAAAGGATGAAGATCTTGGCTGACACTGGAGCTTGGGACCACGCAGTGGAGGAAGGTACATATTTGCACTAGAAAAATAGATCATTTTTGGGTATGCTTGGTTTAGGTATTTAATTCTCAGGAAAGTTGTTGCCTTAAAATTAAATTTTGACTTATGAGGACTAAAACTGTGGCCACCCATGTAGAGGGTGGGAACAAAACCATTGCTAACCTGAGTGCACTCCATGCATCACCCATCAATTTACTGACTGAGTGGCATTGTCTGTGTGAAGTCCAAGGGAACATTTTATATGGTTCATTTTTAACACCATATTTTTTTTTCTCCACATTTATCTGCCTTTCTTTCGGGTGCATTTGTACAACAGTATCTTTCTGCTGGAAAATGTGAAGCTCACAAGTGCCATAACAAAACAAAATATACACCAAATATTAAGCTTATTCCTCCTCATTTCTGCAGTTCACCTGAAAAACCATAATTTATTAAAAAAATAATAATTTTTCAGTCCTAATAAATAATTTTAATAGACATTTTCATGGCTGCCTACAGAGTACAAACACTGAACATCTTTTCAAGACACAAGGTTTCCAGGTGCTGCCACAGTCAATATTTCAAAAGGTGCCAGGTCAAGCAGTTTCCTGCACTGATAATGCCCACAGTGTCATCAGTTCCTAAAATCCAGACATTTCTCATATTAGTTCCTCCATTAGGTCTTTTTTTTTATGACTACAGGTTTCAAGATAGAAAACTGATCAGAATTACAGGTGATGGATGGTTCCAGTTTAGTCCCTGCTGCAGCTGCAGCTGTGGCTGTGCTGGTTGTTTTGGCTAAGGGGAGATGACATAAAACTTCCTGGCACTCAAGACCCCTGTGAGCAGGGAGACCAGGGAAAAAAGAAGGAAAAAAAGATGTGGGGGGGAAAAAATGGCAGAAAAATAATGATAATATAAAAATAAAAGATAATTTTTGGAGATGTGTCATCCCTTTGACCTTTGTTTATCTTTGATGCATCAGACGTGGCCACAAATCATTGATAAAATTCTGTGAGGACATAGCTTCCAACAAAAACAGCTTCCCCAGAGTCCATGCCAAGGTGTTGCTACTCCTCCTGTTCTTGTTTATTAAATAAATAACCTTGTTGGTAGAGGTTGTAAAACCCTGATAAAGTTCTTCTAATAAGCAAAACATCAGAGGCAAAGATTTATGTAAAATGTAACAGAGACAATGAGAACCAAAACTGACACTGTTTGTGCACTGGTGAAAAAAATTCTCATCTGTTTTGCATTCACATATGGAACATATTCCCAGGGGAGAGCAAGGGACATGTTTAGGACACTGTTTCATCTTAGGAAGTCAATGTACAGGCTATTAAAACTCCATTTTTTCCATGAATGATAAGTGTAATTACATCTCTCTTGCAATAAAACCTTGTGCTTATTAAATGTAAATATTTAACAATGATTAAAATACATTTGAAGGAAATTTTATAGCTTTATTTTATATGTTCCCATCTGGGTTGCCTTTCCTAAACCACTATACATTTTGGAGAGTTATTAAATTATTATTTTGAGAAGGACTAACACTCTGCATGTCCCTTGCTTCAATTTGAATTTCATACACTTTCAGAATTTATTGAAGTCTGGTGAATTTGAGATTCAATCAATGCACTATTGTATTTGCAGAGCTGCACTGAGGGGAAAAGTGGCTTCATGAGGTAGGAAATGCCACACTGGCATGACTTTTGTGCACCCAATTTTGACAGTCAGCTATAGTTTCCTGACTCCACATGCTCCAGCTCTCACTTGTTTCCAAAGGAAGCAAGTTGGTTCCTTAAATGGGTTTCTTCAGTTTTATGTATGACCCTTCTGGGGCAGTTTTAAAAGTAAGTGTTAATAAACAGCCCAATCTTATAAATTGCAGGTCTGGATAAGGAGCATTGTGGGTGAAGCTGCTGACCCTGAGCACAGCTCAGGGCTGTGCATGCAGACCCTCCCAGAACAATCTCATGGGATTTCTCCAGAAAGGAATTCATGGGTAACCAAGGGTTTGCCAGATCCAAAAAATAAGCCCTGTCTGCAACCAAAATCTTCCCTCTGGAAGGTCCTTTAGAATGCCCAGGGAAGTGGCCCGAAAGTTTTTAAGAGAGTTGAAGTCAATTTTCTATAAAATCCTGCAGCTGATTTAAAAATTGCATTGCAGGGATATAACCTATTATGCTGCTATGGAACAGCTTAAATACTTCCAGAAAGGACACCACTCCCTGTTAAATTTTTATAAGTTCTTGATATAATTTGTGCTCAGATGTGCTGATTTTGCCTCTATTTGCTTTTAAAGGGTTGCACTCCCCCAGCAATCCCTAATTTCCTGTTATTATTGCTTTTTTAAGGAAAATTGTGTGGAGTTCAGCTTCATACCCGAGATCATTCTAAAAGGCTGACGTTAATTTTTAATTTGACTACTATTTTCAGTCATATAAGCAACATCACCAGACTCAGTCACTGACTTGAGAGAGGGCTAACAGGATCAGGCCACTGAGAGTTCATTAAAGCTGCTGACACTGCAAAGAATCAGGAGCTCAAACCAGTGCAGAGTTTCTCAGACTCACCAGGTGCCCCTTATGGCAAAAATCAGGCTGAAAAACCCATTATTGCTATGCTTAAAAAAAAAATTAAAAGATAAACAGAAAGAAAAACTCAGTATTTTTGTCCAACATGTTTTAAAAAACAAATAATTACCCCAAATTTCTCATTTAGGTGCAAACCAACCTTTGAAAAACCTGGGTGCAGATTTAAAGCATCTTTAGGTTTTATGCCTCCCTCCTTTCAGATTTTTAAACTCCTCAGCAGCTCTGAGATGCTGAGATAGACAAAGACTCAATGTGTGTGTGTGGCTTTTCAAACAGTTTTCTCTGAGGAGGAAAATTTCTCTTTAAGTAAATCTCCCTCCTCTCTTGAAACTGGTACTTAAAAAAGCCCCAAACCCGAGGAAGCAGCTATTTATTTCTGAAATAACACACAGAACATCGTTGTACAACAGTGTAAGTTACACCTGATGAAAAGAAAATTAATTTAAAGCAGTGATTTTCCACAAGATAAACCTTTGGGAAATAAAGGTTTCTCTTAGAGAAAAATAAATAGTAGTAAAACAAAAGGGAGTGTGGACATCATTAATTGATTGTTTAATTAAACCTCTCAACTAAGTATTAATTTATGAATTTTTTAATATATTTTTTGTGAAAAAATATTGGTTAAAGTTAGAACATATGTTTGTTGGGTGTAATTACAGACCTACATTTTCCTACAGAGCAAACAACAGCTCTTACATACAATAACAACAGAATATCACAGGTAACCTTTCCCAGGGACTTTTGTAGTCTGTAATGCAAGACAAATATTTGTGTATTTTTGGCTGGTCCTGTTGTCATTGAAGTCAATGGAGCACGAACCTCAATGGGAGCAAAACCAAGCCCTTCCTGATACAGATGTGATGGAATAATTCAGGGCAATCAGTTTTCCAGCATTTCTGAGCTATTTTTTAAAATTTTTATTTACCATAATTAAATATAATGCACAGAGTGGATATATATATGTGTGTGTATATA